>JACEFZ010023989.1:505000-562500 GCA_014155875.1 Cepaea nemoralis
ATTCTCTGTCTAATGTGCTCAGTGTCACGCCAGTCGCATTTACCTCCTACGGCATTTCCTAGCGCCAATTTTAGGCTGGGTTGACTTGACAATCCGGGTGAGTTAAAACAAACATTACACCTACCAATTTGAACCATTAACCATCGGGCCGGTAGGCAGGCGTCTAGTCCCTATACTATTCAGGCTCCCGCTAAGAATGTTACCACAATGTTTTAACACTGTTAAAAGCTTTCAGCCAAAACATTCTATTGTTTTGTTGTTTATGTTTGAGCTACGCATATACATTACATGTTCATCTCTTATTTCATTTCAACAACTTCTTGTCGCCTTTCCCGAGCCGAGGGTCAATTTTACAAAGTGGAATTCTTCCTCTTTCGGTTGTACGATTCCCAGCTTGCCCTCGTACTAAGATCGCCATGTCTCTCTACATATGTGAAGCTCCCGTGTTGGCCTGGCACACTGCGCTGGTTTCACAGAATGGAGAGAGGAAAGAGAGTTCAGCAACACAGCTATCGTGGAGATATTACTGTAGAATCGGGTATGGAGGAACTACATGGAGCAGCTACACTCTGTTACATGCATGCCATTTCCAGGGCTCGGTCAACTTAAACAGTGCATCGGACTTGGGTGTTTGAACTCAAGCCAAACAAGGAAGTCATAACCAACATACCAACCAACTAACCATTGTCAGTTTACTAGTTTCCGAGACATGATGCTAGTTAGGACAGGTTTTATTCGATGTTCAGGTCCTTGAAAATGTCAACATTTGTCTTCTTCCTGGCTTCTTGATCCACGTGTTTCTAGAACTTTTCTGAAAGATTTAAGTTCAAAGACCTCGATATTTCAATCCAATCCAATTCTGAGAAAAGTTGTTTCGGCCCCTTTCAATCGTCTTGTTTTCGGCCCCGTTCAACCGTCTTATAATTGGGGCCCCTTTGGTGTAATTCATATTTATTGTTGCGATATAGGGCTGCGTATTTTCGCTTCCTTGAGACTATCTGATTATCTGTCTTTGTCTTCACGTCATCTTTTGGTGGCTTTTCACACGTCTAGCCAGAGTCACACACGTGTAGTAACACCTGGCCTGTTATAATTGTGTTCCCGCCTCGTCGCATGGGTCTTTTTCCTTCAGGGAGTATTACCAGTTATCGTCTCTATTGGTGTTCCATCTATTTCCCCATCTTGGTCTGTCTTCGAATCGTCTTGGTATTCTCTGGTATCTTGTGTCGTGGACGGCTTGATAGCTTGATCTTGGTGGAGGGTAATCTCTTCTCCTGGTCACCGTCCAGATCTTCGTCTTAAGTTAGTTAGTTAGTTAGTTAGTTAGTCGTAGTTCCAACCTCATAGCAACGGGTTGTTCCCATTATGCTCTGTTCCTGTGCCAGTGAATATCGCACAAAACGCTCCCCACTGCCCAATGTGAAAAGTGGAAAAGACAGGAGTCTCAACAAACAACAGCCCGCACAGATACACTGTGCATAATGCCGCCACCAGAATGTCAAAACAATAGTCCCCAACGAAACACCCAGTTCATCTCTGATGGAATCGGCAGTCATTTTCCCATCTGGATGTTTCCTAGATGTTCACCCACACAGTCCACGAAAATACAGTTCATCGTCGATGGCAGTGGCAGTCAACCAGAAGCCCAGCAGCCACGCATTTCTGCATAAGGCAAAAACCGGTCAACTCTGGGACATAGCCATCTACCATCGCTCCGAACATGCAGTCACGTTCCAAAAAACCTCGGGCAGATTCAAAAGCATTTCACACGAAACTCACAGCTCACAGTGTCGCGCCACGCACTCACTCAGTAGCAGGGCGACGGAACCATCAAGCCTCCTTAGTCGCCTCTTACGACATGCATGGTAAGCTAGTCTTAGGTGACTGTGTTAAGGCCACAGTTCACATCTATACTTTGCCAATGGAAAGGTGATATACTCAAAAATAGTGGCACTGTGTAGATGGAAATATGATATGTATCCTTTGTCTCCTGACTTTTCTGTGGTAGGAGTAGAAATACTCATCATCACAATCCAGTGCCTTGTCAGCTGGCGTGGGTGATCATGCCCCTCCACAAATTGCTATCTACAATGGCATGGATTATTAGTGTGTTAATTCTCTTCCGTGCCATGACACAAAACGGTGAAGAATTTTCTCACGCTGTCTTCCTTCTCTTTCCACAAATCTTTCTGGTTGTACATGTTCCAGTGTTTGTCTTCTCATAATGTGGCCATAAAATTATCATTACTGTTTCGTTTTATTGTTTGTGATAACTTGTCTGTTCGACTTTGCTTCCCTCACAATGTCCTCATTGATCATTTTAGCTGTCCAATTAATACTAAAGAGGGTTAAATAAACATTCAAATTTGACCATACACATTTGAAATACGGTGTAACTTTCGTGTATATCGATAGATTACTGCTAAAGATGTTAAGAGGGTCGTGCAGATGGCATCGCATTGGAAACAAGTCATATGACGTAACCCTAGGGGTATAAGAATAGCCGCTCTACCAGCGATATGCACTAACAACTAGTAGAGGCACTATTTATATATATATATATATATATATGTGTGTGTGTGTGTGTGTGTGTGTGTGTGTGTGTGTGTGTGTGTGTG
Organism: Cepaea nemoralis; assembly: GCA_014155875.1. Taxonomy (NCBI): domain Eukaryota; kingdom Metazoa; phylum Mollusca; class Gastropoda; order Stylommatophora; family Helicidae; genus Cepaea; species Cepaea nemoralis. Next base: position 507,619 of record JACEFZ010023989.1, read on the forward strand.
TGTGTGTGTGTGTGTGTGTGTGTGTGTGTGTGTGTGTGTGTGTGTGTGTGTGTGTGTGTGTGTGTGTGTGTGTGTGTGTGTGTGTGTGTGTGTGTGTGTGTGTGTGTGTGTGTGTGTGTGTGTTGTGTGTGTGTGTGTGTGTGTGTGTGTGTGTGTGTGTGTGTGTGTGTGTGTGTGTGTGTGTGTGTGTGTGTGTGTGTGTGTGTGTGTGTGTGTGTGTGTGTGTGTGTGTGTGTGTGTGTGTGTGTGTGTGTGTGTGTGTGTGTGTGTGTGTGTGTGTGTGTGTGTGTGTGTGTGTGTGTGTGTGTGTGTGTGTGTGTGTGTGTGTGTGTGTGTGTGTGTGTGTGTGTGTGTGTGTGTGTGTGTGTGTGTGTGTGTGTGTGTGTGTGTGTGTGTGTGTGTGTGTGTGTGTGTGTGTGTGTGTGTGTGTGTGTGTGTGTGTGTTTTGTTTTGTTTTGTTTGTGCGTGGAGCATCTAAGGGAAGAAAGTTGTAGTGAATGATATAGCCGCAGCTCTGGACAAAAGCCGAGGTTTAACAGTCTGTGCTGCAGTTTTACACAGTCTATACAAGATCGGTTAACGTTAGTTGCATATCCTTTTACAGAAGGTCGCAGTCAACCCCAGCATATTTTTTTTTTGGCTGTTTGTGATCTCTTGGCAAGTTTACGTGCAGTAGTTTGCCATTGCTGTCTGAACGACCGGTACCCATACCATTTCGTAAAAAACCAATGCACGGCGGTCTGCTGCGAAATCTCCTGCAGCTGTGTTTCGAACGCGGTATGCGGGATTACGAGCTGCGTCCGTAACCCCGGAGGTCGGTAAGTCAACATAAAAAGTAAGTGGAAATTGTGAGCTGTACAAGAATACAAATACACGTGACTGAATGGATGATGCGGCTAGAAAGTCTTCTTCAACATACAACGATAAATATTCACTGATGCACACACAACAAACAAACAAAACAACTCCAAAATCAGGACATAGCTTAGACGTTTGAATTCTAGGACTCATAAATCAAACGGCGAGAGATGAGCAATTTTGGTGATTTACGCATTGTATTTTTACAGCCTTACATCACTTTAACTCATTTCATTACAAGGTTGATACCATGCCAGCTTACTCCACAAATGTAAATATGTAGTACTGATACAGATAACGAAACATTTGCGGTCCTTTGAACCATAAGATGGGGATTTCCTAAAGTTATTGTCACAGAGTTAGATGCAAGTTCTTAAAGGACGTCACAATCAACCCCAACATCTATTGACTGTTTGCGATTTTCTAGACAATTTTACTTTCAGTAGTTGGCAGACAAGTGAAAAATTATGTGTAAGCTGTGGAGATGAGGTCTTATGGGAGAATGATGAGAAGACGGTGAGCGGATAGAAAGATCAATGAAGACATCTTGAGAGAACCGTTACTCGCATAAGAAGGAGACTTCCACACTCTTTGGGCATGTCATTAGAAAAAGAAAGCTGGATATGTCATTACAATGGGAAGGTAGAAAGGGAAGAGGGGCAGGGGAGACTAAGAGAGAAGATTCTGGAGAGTTTGACAACATGGCATGGAGGAACGGGGGTATCAGAAATGATTGGCAGAATAATTCCACAGAAGAGACAGAAGGCTGTCAACAGATATGATCACCAAGGTGAGATGCATATATTACATTAGTTTGCTATCAGTCTACTGCTGTGAGTTAGGTGTTAGAGAATGAAGTTTCACTATCCCCGAAATACCGGGTCAATTACAGACGATTTGGGAGCATATTTCGTTGCATCGGCCATTCAGACAGCAATGGCAAACTAATGAACGAAAAGTTGCCTTGTATAGCTCAAACAGCCAATAAATGCTGGTGTTGACAGCAACGATTTGTAAAGTACATGACACTAACTTTTGTAATTATTATTTGGTACTTATTTTTGGCCATTACTTTCTGAACAGCCGACGTTCATACAATTGTGAAAATCAGCATAAAACGATTTGCATTCACATAGCCCTCAGCAGAAGTCGAACCCAGCATGTCAGAATTGTGAAACTGCGGTCAGTGCCCCTGAGTTACAGACGCCGACAGACAGAATTGTTAATGTAGATAAAATCTGGGGTCACTAGCACTAACGGGAACCTGGCAGAACCATCATGGAATTGCGTCATTTACAGAAACTGGACCATGTCTCTCCCATTCATCTGTTGGGAAGGTTATATTCTCACGCTGTTTTGAGACGAAGGAGAGATTAGTTTAGAGCACTACCAGCGTGGGTGGAAGATCGAAATCTTTCTTTCTGAACAAAACTACGCATCAAGCAAAGATTACCATCAACATTGAAGAAATTACGGAGCCAAGTTAGCGCAGTAGCTATCATGATTGCCCACCGCCCGGCGGTCATGTGTTCTAAACCCCATCGAGGCTTACGTTTTAAACTGACCTGAGTGCTAGGGCCAACACAGTCTAAACTGAGTACGAGGATATGTGATGGGAAGTAAGGGCGGCGGTCGTGATAGTGACCACATTACCCGTAGACTGCCGCCTGGTCTATAGATGTACGGGGCTGTCATCGTATGCTCAATTCAACTAAAGGTGTGTGCAAGAGTCTTTTACTTTTTACTGTTTTTTTAAGGAAATGGACATGCTTCTTCATCTTCTTTCGTTCACTTGAAATTTGTCTATAACTGCAATGTTGTCGCTTATATAAACGTCGCTATCTTTTTTAGTTCTCTCATTGGCCAATACAGTTTATCTACTACTGTTGTGCCTCCAGGCCAGAAGGTTTGCCTATAAATGTCATATTTTGGGCGATCTTGTGTGGATGTGTCACAACATTCATAACTGGCAACAATAATAGGCACTGGACTGACGATGTCGCGGTCGTCTTAGACTTGCAAGCACATGAAAAACGACGTAGACGTCTTGATACACGTGTCTTGCTGTAACAGGATCATGTTAGCCGCCGTACTCTCGTGCAACGGTTACAACAACCGGCGAGAACCTGCACTTTGAGTGTCTTCCACATCCGTCCCACTCCACAAGCACAGCCTGACGTCACGTGATTGCCACGTCGTTGGACCACTCAAGGCGGAAAAGGGAGGCCACACGTTCAAGTCTTATGATGAAGGGCAGCAGGTGGTACGGTACATGAGTGGCTACTTATGCAACCACGAGATGTCTTCCCTTAGAAATTTATACACTTTATAGGCACTGAGTAGAAAGGAAGGGGGAGGGGGGGGGGGGGGAATATGCATCGAATACATTGCTGACTGTTTATTTTTTTTTTTAATGGTATAGTTGCGCGCCATGTTTTCCCTAATAATCCTAGAAAACGAAACAAAATTATAGTCTTATTCTCACGCATCATACAAGATGTGGATTGAGGGTACTGAACGCAAATGGGTTCGAAGTCAGCTGTGGATGATTTGGGGGCAGATCGCTCATCGCTGATTATTAGATTGGTATGAAGATCGGAGTTTTCAACGAAAGCAATGGCAAGCTACTTAACGATTAGCTGAGTAGAAAATCACAAACACAAACTAAATTATGAGGTTGATTGCGATGTTCTGTAAATAACATGCAGCAAATTTTAACCAAATGTGAAAGTAAATCCCATGCCTCAGTCAACATTGCCAGAACCAAAAGGACATTGTAGTTAGTCATAAATCCCATGTCTCAGTCAACATTGCCAGAACGGAATGGACATTATAGTTAGTCATAAATCCCATGTCTCAGTCAACATTGCCAGAACCAAATGGACATTGTAGTTAGTCATATATCCCATGTCTCAGTCAACATTGCCATAACGGGATGGACATTATAGTTAGTCATAAATCCCATGTCTCAGTCAACATTGCCAGAACCAAATGGACATTGTAGTTAGTCATAAATCCCATGTCTCAGTCAACATTGCCAGAACGGAATGGACATTCTAGTTAGTCATAAATCCCATGTCTCAGTCAACATTGCCAGAACGGAATGGACATTATAGTTAGTCATAAATCCCATGTCTCAGTCAACATTGCCAGAACGGAATGGACATTATAGTTAGTCATAAATCCCATGTCTCAGTCAACATTGCCAGAACAGAATTGACATTGTGGTTAGTAATAAATCCCATGTCTCAGTCAACATTGCCAGAACGGAATGGACATTATAGTTAGTCATAAATCCCATGTCTCAGTCAACATTGCCAGAACTTAATGGACATTGTAGTTAGTCATAAATCCCATGTCTCAGTGAACATTGCCAGAACGGAATGGACATTGTAGTTAGTCATAAATCCCATGTCTCAGTCAACATTGCCAGAACTTAATGGACATTGTAGTTAGTCATAAATCCCATGTCTCAGTCAACATTGCCAGAACGGAATGGACATTGTAGTTAGTCATAAATCCCATGTCTCAGTCAACATTGCCAGGACGGAATGGACATTGTAGTTAGTAATAAATCCCATGTCTCAGTCAACATTGCCAGAACGGAATGGACATTATAGTTAGTCCTAAATCACATTAAATATCCAGAAGCAGTTTCCTGTTATGGATCTATGACGTGATAGCACTATCACGTCATGTAGGCCTGAAAGCAACAAGGAATTGGTGGCAAATCTTTCCCTCACTTTGGCAAGTGACGAGCACCAATTGTCGAACCGGCGTCCTACCGTGGTCATAACATTACCAGCGCAGTTCGCTATCAACTATCAACTTTGTTAACGCGACCGCCTATAGTTAATAATATCTATGGTTAATATATATATATAGGCTTGATTAGCACTCACAGAAGTAGAGGAAAAAAGAGGGGGTAAGAGGACATACTATTAAATATACACACTTAAACATACAGTGACCAATCCAGGATTCAATTTTGCCGTCTGTTAATGGCGACAGCGCCTCTGAATAAACAAGTATACTTCGACGCTTGTCAAAATGTCATCCCCGAGAAAGGTGTCTTCGTTAGCCTGGACTATCATGCGCCTGATCCCAAGACTATGGAATATGGGAAGAACACGTTCCACTCTTTAGATGTATATATATATTCTTTCTGCTTCGTACACATTAACACGTCACCATGAATAAATCCAAAGAAGGTTTAGGTTAGTTTAGTTTAGGCGACGGATCAACATCACGGCACACGGGTGTAACCCGGCTGAGTAGTCTCGAGGTATGGTGTTCGCCTCGAGTGCTGGTGGTCCCGGGTTCAAGCCCTGGTGAGGGCCGGTAATTTTTCATGTGGACTTCTAGTAACACAATTTCCCCTGGTCTCTGGGTAGTCAGATCGGACGCCCGTGTGTATTGATGCGCATGTAAAATATCGCCGCCCGGGCAAAATTTCGAGTTTAAAAAATCTACCCAAAGTATTTCAGAATCCTCACCGGTGCTGTGGAGTTCGTGCACTGAGCTGAGATTCTTCAGACTCAGGCTTGAGTTAGGAGTAGAACATCCAAAGAAAGTACCAGTCAGCTTGAGCTTGTTGACATCTCCAGCGAGAATGTCCTCAAGTCAAATTAGTTTTCTGTACTGCACTCCTGTCACAAATATTTAGCTGTCATTTTACCAGATCCACGGTTACATTCATTAGTATCTCCAATCTTTAGTTTATACTCTACTAAACCCACAATGGCAATCCGATGTGTGTAATATTTTACCCGTTGTTGGTGACACAATGACAGAAATTAAACGGCGACTATCAATTGCTCTTCAAAGTCTAAAACAGCTGAATAGATTATGGAGTGGGACAGACAGAATTACAAAAATTAGATTTTTAAGAGCATGCATCTTTCCCATTGCAACATACACCTGTGAGACATGGACACTTACTAAACAAGCTGAACAGCGCATAAATGCCTTTGAATATAAATGTTATAGACGAGTTCTAAGAATATCTTGGGTAAAGAAAAGAACAAATGCATCCATACTTAAAGAATTGAATATTGAAGAAGGCTGGCTATTAAAGACGATAAAACAAAGAAAATTTAAATATTTTGGTCACTTGAAACGTCACGAAAGTTTGGAGAGAAAAATATTGGAAGGATATATGCCTGGGAAGAGAGGAAGAGGAAGGCCAAAGAGAAGATGGGTGCAGGATGTGGCGGATGATCTCCAGATGGGTGTATCAGACGCGGGACATCTTGCTTATGACCAAGAGGTTTTCCGGAAGGTTGTTATGGCAGCGAGGTTCTGCAAAGGACATGCTACTGAATGAATGAATGAAGACCCATAGTGGTATTTCAATAGCAAAGGTTTTGTTTCCTTGTGTTCATCAGAAGAAAGTGCTAAGGCATGGACAGTGTATTTTGGACAGGTACGTGTTGATATTACAAGTTTTGGGGGTTTTAATTTTAATTTTTGATAAATAACTAAAAACACAATTCCCGAAGCAGGAGGCTGAAATCAACCTGGCATGTGCTAGGACCCTCACATTTTGTAGCCCTGACCGCACGGGATGGAGGAAGAGGGGGAGGGATATACAGCCAGTCTTGCCCTCACTTAGCGGATGATGCACGCTGGCGTCGCTCTCTTGTCCGGCCGTGCTCCTGACCTTATCAGTGTCTCCCCTTAGTGATTATATTAACTGGCCAGCTAAATTTTGTTCCAGGATAACTTTGATTGCACATATTTCCATAAGTGCTTCAGTCTCGTGAACATCACATAAGGAGAATCACGGCACAGTGGATGAATTCCGTAATACCGGTGAAGATTCAAATGTGTGTATGTCAGAATTACTTCTTCTTCTTCAGCGTTCCGAGCCATTGAGGTTCTTTGCTGCAGATACAATCCGTCTCCATTCGTCTCTCTGGTGGACCTTCTCTTGCCAGTCGTTGATTCCAAGTGCGTGTAGGTCTGTATATGTATTATCTCTCCACCGTCTTCTTGGTCTACCTCGGGGTCTACGGTCATTTATTTCCTGAGTGTAAGCGAGTTTTGTTTCCCTATTATCTTCCATTCTTTCTATATGCCCCAGCCATTGTAGTCTATTAGCCTTCATGATACCAGTGATTAGCGGGGACTTAAACAGATCATAAATGTCTTTGTTACTTCATCTTTTCCACTCTCCACTTTGTGTATCCCTAATGGGTCCAAAGATGGGTCAGAATCACACAGGCTGCAAATATTCATTTTGAGGGTAGGCTTCTAATCTATAAAAGAGAAGCAACGGCTGTAGCAGGATATAACAATATGAAATACAAACAATTATGTATATGTAGTTACAGCGAAAAGATGAAACGTAATCACCATTGACGCAGTGTACATGCCTTATAACGGACTCCATAAAGGCGAAACTAAATCACAGAGTGAAAATCCCCCAAAACAAGAGAATTAAAAAAAACTTTGCTGTTAGGAAGGATTTGTGTTTTAATATTTTATTTTTTTTTAGCATATCCTTTTTACAGGACTTAGCTGTCAACACCAGCATCTTTCAGCTGTGTGCTGATCTCTTGGCAAGATTACGCTCAGTAGTTTGCCATTGCTTTGTGAGCGGCCGGCTCACATACCCCGTAAGTTACCGATGCGATTTGAACCACTGCTGATTTGAACTGTCATCACGTTACCTGACGAGAGTATACGAGATTACGGAGAAATATCATAACCTCTAAGCCACGAAGCCGGCGTTTTAATATTACTTTATAATTTTATGTTTATATCTTTAGATCTGTCTGTGTTGTCCTGTCCCTGGTGAAGATTTATACAATGTCCCTGGTGAAGATTTATACAATCTAAATGTTGTCTGTTGTGTCCTAGAACATCTTTTTTTATTTTATTATTTTATTATATATTTTTATTGTCTCTTGTTTTGGGGGATTTTAACACTGTGATTTAGTTTCACCTTTATGGGGTCCGTTGTAAGGTATGTACATTGTGTCCGTGTTTAGTATGTCTCATCTTTTTGCGGGAGCTACATATACCTAAGTGTCTTGTATTTCTAGAAGTGTATTACTGAAGCAGTAATATTTGCACTTCTTATTGGTTAAAATACTCGTGTGGCAACACTATTGGTCAATAGGCTTTTATGTGGTGGAGATATTGGTTCTATTGTAAATTATTGGTTTAAGTACTTGTTTGGGGAAACTATTGGTCAAAGTATTTTGTATGGTGAAACTCATGGTCAAAGTACTTGTATGCTGAATTATTGGTCAAAGTACTTGTAAGGTGAATTATTAGACAAAGTACGTGCGTAATGAATTATTGATCAAAGCACTCACTTGGTAGATTGTTTTGTGGTGTATTATTAGCCAAAACACATATGTGATGAATTATTGGTCCAAGTGGGGACTTCATCTTTAGCGAAAGAACGTGTGTACAAAGAGAAATGGTCCTTTTTGCATTCCTGTGGTATTCCTATCGGGTTTATGGTGCAAGACCCATATTTGTATTGACCAATAGCCACTTGAGGAGGGAAATATCACGCCTGCCACCAATACTTCCCAGGACATTTCCCGACACCCATTTTAGGCTTTGTAGACATGTTAGTCCAGGTCAATTATAATAATCCACATTGATGCGAATTCGACCCCATGACCACCAAGGCGACAGTCAAGCATGGCCGCCTGTGTATTTACTATATCGTTGTACAAATGTAAAGGGGGTTAATTTTTACAAATTACTTTTAAAGCGTTTTCTGTTATTATCTACCCTTGCTTGAATCATTTAAAATAGAGACGTGGTTTTTCGAAGCTTTCAATCATTGGGAAGAAAAGTCGCGCAGGTTGTCCTCGTGCTATTGGCAGTCTATCTTACTTCAGTCCCTAAAAAAGAGGAGAAACATCAATTGATTAATCTTAGTGTGTGCAATACACATGTTTATGCTTCTATTTCTTCTTCTTCTTTAAGTCTTTATATCTATTGTGGCATAGGCCCTTGTAACGGGATCCAAGGTGATAGGATTTATGTAACACCCCGAGCCCTATAGGATCTCTGTTACAGCCCGAGCCCTGGAGTATTAGACTCTCTCAATATAAACGATGACCACACCTAGGGGAGTGTTAATCACTGAAACAAGAAATACGACCCATTCTCACTTTCTCATCAAATAAGACAGACTTAATTAAAAGAGTGACACACAATTTAATTCAGGAAAAGTACATAGTTCGGATAAAAAATGTGCGAAGCGTCTTGCTAGAAAAGTTCCCTTCACTGGTGTCTGGATTTCTATGGGTGGTGATTTGTAAAGAAAAGCATCCCAGGAAGCTCACAATGGGAGTTTTAGTGTGTAATGTGCATGTGATAATCAACTTGGAACAGAAATAATTGTCATCACCCGTAGCTGCAAGTTATTCCCTCCTTAGTGATGCTTCTGGTTCTTTCACATGCTTGAATTCCGGAACAACACAGGTTTTCCGGCATATTGATGGACCGGTTAGGGATATCCTCGAGTATAGGATGTGTCGTCACATCCACCCAGCGTCAATATTCTCGCTGAGATATACTTAAAGAGAGGGAATCTTTAAAAAAAAAAAACGACATCATCATCATCTTCTTTTACTTCTGCCGTCAAGCCTCGTGGCGAGGAATAATTTGCGTTCTCCGGTAAGCGGCACTGGATAGTGTCATTCCGTGTGGTTGTACAATGTCTTTGAAGTCGTCAATCCATTTTCTTCTTGGACTTCCTCGTGGTCTCGTCGCAGATGATCTTTAATGTAAGGCCAGTGATGGTAGTTGTTCGTGTTGCATTCTAACGACATGACCAAACCACTTGATCTTCTGTCTTTTGATAAATATGGCACAAGGTGTTGATCCCACAATCTGTCTTATAACAGCATTTCTTACTCGATCTCGGATTGTTAAGTTGGCAGCTCTCCTCAGGCATCTCATCTCGCAGGTGTTGATTTTGCGAAAGTGTGATTTGGATAAACTCCAGGTTTGAGATTGGTAACATAGGGTTCGTGGCTTAGAGGATATTACTTTTCTCCGTAATCTCGTATACTCTCGTCGGTAACGTGATGACGGTGAGAATCAGCAGTGGTTGGAAACGCATCGGTAACTTATGGGGTATGTGAGCCGACCGCTCAGAAAACAATGGCAAACTACTGAGCGTAATCTTGCCAAGAAATCAACATACAGCTGAAAGATGCTGGTGTTGACAGCGATGTCCTGTAAAGGATATGCAAAAAAAAAAAAAAGCATAGGGTAGATGTGAATATGCTGTTTATTATCTGTCGTTTTGAGGACATGGGTATATTTGGATGTTTCAGTAAGGGTGATAGTTGATATGAAACTAAATCACAGTGTGAAAATCCCCCAAAACAAGAGACTATAAAAAACATTCGCTGTTAAAAAGGATTTGTGTTTTATACTATTTTATAATTTTACGTTTATTTCTTTAGATCTATTTGTGTTGTCCCGTTCCTGGTGAAGATTTATAAAATCTAAACGTTGTCTGTTGTATCCTAGAATACTTATTTTTATTTTATTATTATATTTTTTCATTGTCTCTTGTTATGGGGGATTTTCACACTGTGATTTAGTTTCACCTTTATGGGGTCTGTTGTAAGGTATGTAGGTTGTGTACGTGTTCAGTATGTCTCATCTTTTTGCGGGAGCTACATATATATACCTAATTGTCTTGTATTTCTATTAGTGTATTACAGAAGCAGTATTACTTGCACGTCTTATTGGTTAAAATACTCGTGTGGCAACACTATTGGTCAATAGGCTTTTATGTGGTGGAGATATTGGTTCTATTGTAAATTATTGGTTTAAGTACTTGTTTGGGGAAACTATTGGTCAAAGTATTTTGTATGGTGAAACTCATGGTCAAAGTACTTGTATGCTGAATTATTGGTCAAAGTACTTGTAAGGTGAATTATTAGACAAAGTACGTGCGTAATGAATTATTGATCAAAGCACTCACTTGGTAGATTGTTTTGTGGTGTATTATTAGCCAAAACACATATGTGATGAATTATTGGTCCAAGTGGGGACTTCATCTTTAGCGAAAGAACGTGTGTACAAAGAGAAATGGTCCTTTTTGCATTCCTGTGGTATTCCTATCGGGTTTATGGTGCAAGACCCATATTTGTATTGACCAATAGCCACTTGAGGAGGGAAATATCACGCCTGCCACCAATACTTCCCAGGACATTTCCCGACACCCATTTTAGGCTTTGTAGACATGTTAGTCCAGGTCAATTATAATAATCCACATTGATGCGAATTCGACCCCATGACCACCAAGGCGACAGTCAAGCATGGCCGCCTGTGTATTTACTATATCGTTGTACAAATGTAAAGGGGGTTAATTTTTACAAATTACTTTTAAAGCGTTTTCTGTTATTATCTACCCTTGCTTGAATCATTTAAAATAGAGACGTGGTTTTTCGAAGCTTTCAATCATTGGGAAGAAAAGTCGCGCAGGTTGTCCTCGTGCTATTGGCAGTCTATCTTACTTCAGTCCCTAAAAAAGAGGAGAAACATCAATTGATTAATCTTAGTGTGTGCAATACACATGTTTATGCTTCTATTTCTTCTTCTTCTTTAAGTCTTTATATCTATTGTGGCATAGGCCCTTGTAACGGGATCCAAGGTGATAGGATTTATGTAACACCCCGAGCCCTATAGGATCTCTGTTACAGCCCGAGCCCTGGAGTATTAGACTCTCTCAATATAAACGATGACCACACCTAGGGGAGTGTTAATCACTGAAACAAGAAATACGACCCATTCTCACTTTCTCATCAAATAAGACAGACTTAATTAAAAGAGTGACACACAATTTAATTCAGGAAAAGTACATAGTTCGGATAAAAAATGTGCGAAGCGTCTTGCTAGAAAAGTTCCCTTCACTGGTGTCTGGATTTCTATGGGTGGTGATTTGTAAAGAAAAGCATCCCAGGAAGCTCACAATGGGAGTTTTAGTGTGTAATGTGCATGTGATAATCAACTTGGAACAGAAATAATTGTCATCACCCGTAGCTGCAAGTTATTCCCTCCTTAGTGATGCTTCTGGTTCTTTCACATGCTTGAATTCCGGAACAACACAGGTTTTCCGGCATATTGATGGACCGGTTAGGGATATCCTCGAGTATAGGATGTGTCGTCACATCCACCCAGCGTCAATATTCTCGCTGAGATATACTTAAAGAGAGGGAATCTTTAAAAAAAAAAAAACGACATCATCATCATCTTCTTTTACTTCTGCCGTCAAGCCTCGTGGCGAGGAATAATTTGCGTTCTCCGGTAAGCGGCACTGGATAGTGTCATTCCGTGTGGTTGTACAATGTCTTTGAAGTCGTCAATCCATTTTCTTCTTGGACTTCCTCGTGGTCTCGTCGCAGATGATCTTTAATGTAAGGCCAGTGATGGTAGTTGTTCGTGTTGCATTCTAACGACATGACCAAACCACTTGATCTTCTGTCTTTTGATAAATATGGCACAAGGTGTTGATCCCACAATCTGTCTTATAACAGCATTTCTTACTCGATCTCGGATTGTTAAGTTGGCAGCTCTCCTCAGGCATCTCATCTCGCAGGTGTTGATTTTGCGAAAGTGTGATTTGGATAAACTCCAGGTTTGAGATTGGTAACATAGGGTTCGTGGCTTAGAGGATATTACTTTTCTCCGTAATCTCGTATACTCTCGTCGGTAACGTGATGACGGTGAGAATCAGCAGTGGTTGGAAACGCATCGGTAACTTATGGGGTATGTGAGCCGACCGCTCAGAAAACAATGGCAAACTACTGAGCGTAATCTTGCCAAGAAATCAACATACAGCTGAAAGATGCTGGTGTTGACAGCGATGTCCTGTAAAGGATATGCAAAAAAAAAAAAAAAGCATAGGGTAGATGTGAATATGCTGTTTATTATCTGTCGTTTTGAGGACATGGGTATATTTGGATGTTTCAGTAAGGGTGATAGTTGATATGAAACTAAATCACAGTGTGAAAATCCCCCAAAACAAGAGACTATAAAAAACATTCGCTGTTAAAAAGGATTTGTGTTTTATACTATTTTATAATTTTACGTTTATTTCTTTAGATCTATTTGTGTTGTCCCGTTCCTGGTGAAGATTTATAAAATCTAAACGTTGTCTGTTGTATCCTAGAATACTTATTTTTATTTTATTATTATATTTTTTCATTGTCTCTTGTTATGGGGGATTTTCACACTGTGATTTAGTTTCACCTTTATGGGGTCTGTTGTAAGGTATGTAGGTTGTGTACGTGTTCAGTATGTCTCATCTTTTTGCGGGAGCTACATATATATACCTAATTGTCTTGTATTTCTATTAGTGTATTACAGAAGCAGTATTACTTGCACGTCTTATTGGTTAAAATACTCGTGTGGCAAAACTATTGGTCAATCGGCTTTTATGTGGTGGAAATATTGGTCAAAGTACTTCTATTCTAAATTATTGGTCGAAGTACTTGTTTGGGGAAACTATTGGTCAAAGTACGAGGGTAAGTTAATAAATAAGTCACAAATGGTTGTAGAAAAATAACTAAATATGATAACAACTTGAAACCAGTTTATTTGTATACTTACATTGTCCCTTTATTTCTCAACATAATTTCCACCAATATTGATGCACTTACCCCATGGTTTTATCATTTCTCCCAAACCGACTGCATAGATCTGCGTGCTCTGTTTTATAAACAACGTTTTTACTTCACATTCAACTTCGGCGTCATTCGCGAAATGTCTCCCGCCAAGGTGGGTTTTCAGTGGACTTAGCCCCTAGCAATTTCCAATAAAACGGTGCAGAGTTGGGTAGAAAAAGTTACGAGGGCAAGTCAATAAGTAAGTCATACAGTTCTGAGGGTTGGCAGATAAATGAAAACAGGCCACGCAGATCTATGCAGGCGGTTTGTGAGAACTGATAAAACTAAGGGATAAGTTCATCAATGTTTGTGGAAATTATGTTGAGAAATAAAGGGACAATGTACGTATAAAAATAAAGTGGTTTCAAGTTATCATATTTAGTTATTTTTCTACAACCATTTGTGACTTACTTATTGACTTACCCTCGTACTTGTATGGAGAAACGCTTGGTCAAAGTACTTGTATGCTAAATTATTGGTCAAAGTACTTGTGAGGTGAATTACTAGGCAAAGTACGTTCGTAATGAATTATTGATCAAAGTACTCACGTAGTAGATTATTTTATGGTGAATTATTAGCCAAACCACTTGTGTGATGAATTATTGGTCCAAGTGTAAACTTCATCTGTAGCCAAAGAACTTGTGTAAAAAGAGCTATGGTCTCTTTTGCATTCCTTTGGTATTCCTATCGGGTATATGGTCATCATCATCAAGTGCCGTGCCGGCTGGCGTAGGCGTTCATGGCTCTCCATAGATCTCGGTCTTTGGTTTTCTGGATCAACTCTGGTGCTGATATTCCTCCATGCCACCGTCTCAATCCATCCAGCATCACTTCTCTTGGTCTACCTCTGCCTCTCTTCCCCTCGATCTTTCCAGTTGTTACGATGTTCTCCAATGCCTCTCTTCTCATCACGTGACCGAAGAAAGATGTTTGTCTCTGTCTTATTGTTGTATATAATGTTCTAGTTTCATTAGCCTGTTTCAGGCAGTCGTCGTTAGTTACTCTGGCAGTCCAAGGAATTCGCAACATTCGTCTCAGGAACCACATCTCTGTTGCTTCTAATTTCTTCTTAATTTGTTCATTGACGTTCCAAGATTCACTGCCATACAGCAAAACTGGTTCTACATAGCATTTCAGCACTCTCTTTCTTACATTCAGTGATAGTGACTTATTGCATAAGATACTCTTCATTTTCTGAAAAGCGGCTTTTGCCTGCCCTATTCTACTCCTAATCTCTGTTGTACATCTTCCATCTGATGTTATAAATGCCCCTAGGTATCTAAAATTATCAACTTGGTTAAGGATTTTCCCTTCTATTTCTATGTCACATTTTGGTGTCACCATTTTGGTGTCACATTTTGGTGTCACCATTTTCTAACCCCATATGCTAAACCCATATTTGTATTGACCAATAGACACTTGAGGAGGGATGTGGGCGTTATCACGCCTGCCACCAATACTTCCCAGGACATTTCCCGACACCCATTTTAGGCTTTGTAGACATGTTGGCCAAGGTCAATTATAATAATCCACATTGATGCGAATTCGACCCCATGACCACCGAGGTGACAGTCAAGCATGGCCACCTGTGTATTTACTATATCGTTGTACAAATGTAAAGGGGCTTAATTTTTACAAATTATTTTTAAAGCGTTTTCTTTTATTATCTACCCTTGCTTGAATCATTTAAAATAGAGACGTGGTTTTTCGAAGCTTTCAATCATTGGGAAGAAAAGTCGCGTAGGTTGTCCTCGTGCTATTGGAAGTCTATCTTACTTCAGTCCCTGAAAAAGAGTAGAAACATCAATTGATTAATCTTAGTATGTGCAATACACATGTTTATGCTTCTATTTCTTCTTCTTCTTTAATCCTTTATATCTATTGTGGCATAGGCCCTTGTAACGGGATCCAAGGGGATAGGATTTATGTAACACCCCGAGCCCTATAGGATCTCTGTTACAGCCCGAGCCCTGGAGTATTAGACTCTCAATATAAACGATGACCACACCTAGGGGAGTGTTAATCAATGAAACAAGAAATACGACCCATTCTCACTTTCTCAGCAAATAAGACAGACTTAATTAAAAGAGTGATACACAATTTAATTCAGGAAAAGTACATAATTTGGATGAAGAATGTGCGAAGCGTCTTGCTAGACAAGTTCTCTTCACTGGTGTCTGGATTTCTATGGGTAGTGATTTGTAAAGAAAAGCTTCCCAGGAAGTTTACACTGGAAGTTTGAGTGTGTAATGTGCATGTGATAATCAACTTGGAACAGAAACAATTGCCATCACCCGGAGCTGCAAGTCATTCCTTCCTTAGTGATACTCCTGGTTCTTTCACATGCTGGAATTCCGGACACAACACAGGTTTTCCGGCATATTGATGGACCGGTTAGGGATATCCTCGAGTATAGGATGTGTCGTCACATCCACCCAGCGTCAATATTCCCGCTGAGATATACTTAAAGAGAGTGAATCTGGAAAAAAAAAAAAAAAAAAAACGACATCATCATCATCATCTTTTACTTCTGCCGTCAAGCCTCGTGGGGAGGAATAATTTGCGTTCTCCGGTGGGCGGCACTGGATAGTGTCATTCCGTGTGGTTGTACAATGTCTTTGAAGTCGTCAATCCATTTTCTTCTTGGACGTCCTCGTGGCCTCGTCGCAGATGATCTTTGATGTAAGGCCAGTGATGGTAGTTGTTCGTGTTGCATTCTAACGACATGACCAAACCACTTGATCTTCTGTCTTTTGATAAATATGGCACAAGGTGTTGATCCCACTGTCTGTCTGATAACAGCATTTCTTACTCGATCTCGGATTGTTAAGTTGGCAGCTCTCCTCAGGCATCTCATCTCGCAGGTGTTGATTTTGCGAAAGTGTGATTTGGATAAACTCCAGGTTTGAGATTGGTAACATAGGGTTCGTGGCTTAGAGGATATTACTTTTCTCCGTAATCTCGTATACTCTCGTCGGTAACGTGATGACGGTGAGAATCAGCAGTGGTTGGAAACGCATCGGTAACTTATGGGGTATGTGAGCCGACCGCTCAGAAAACAATGGCAAACTACTGAGCGTAACCTTGCCAAGAAATCAACATACAGCTGAAAGATGCTGGTGTTGACAGCGATGTCCTGTAAAGGATATGCAAAAAAAAAAAAAAAAAAAAAGCATAGAGTTGATGTGAATATGCTGTTTATTATCTGTCGTTTTGAGGACATGGGTATATTTGGATGTTTCAGTAAGGGTGATAGTTGATATGAAACTAAATCACAGTGTGAAAGTCCCCCAAAACAAGAGATAATAAAAAACATTCGCTGTTAAAAAGTATTTGTGTTTTATACTATTTTATAATTTTACGTTTATTTCTTTAGATCTGTTTGTGTTGTCCCGTTCCTGGTGAAGATTTATAAAATCTAAACGTTGTCTGTTGTATCCTAGAATACTTATTTTTATTTTATTATTATATTTGTTCATTGTCTCTTGTTATGGGGGATTTTCACACTGTGATTTAGTTTCACCTTTATGGGGTCTGTTGTAAGGTATGTAGGTTGTGTACGTGTTCAGTATGTCTCATCTTTTTGCGGGAGCTACATATATATACCTAATTGTCTTGTATTTCTATTAGTGTATTACAGAAGCAGTATTACTTGCACGTCTTATTGGTTAAAATACTCGTGTGGCAAAACTATTGGTCAATCGGCTTTTATGTGGTGGAAATATTGGTCAAAGTACTTCTATTGTAAATTATTGGTCTAAGGACTTGTTTGGGGAAACTATTGGTCAAAGTACGAGGATAAGTTAATAAGTAAGTCACAAATGGCTGTAGAAAAATAAGTAAATATGATAACAACGTGAAACCAGTTTATTTGTATACTTACATTGTCCCTTTACGTCTCAACATAATCTCCACCAACATTGATGCACTTACCCCATGGTTTTATCATTTCTCCCAAACCGACTGTATAGATCTGCGTGCTCTGTTTACTAAACTACGTCTTAACTTCACATTCAACTTCAGCGTCATTCGCGAAATGTCTCCCGCCAAGGTGGGTTTTCAGTGGACTTAGCCCCTAGCGATTTCCAGTAAAGCGGTGCATAGCTGGGTAGAAAAAGTTACGAGGGCGAGTCAATAAGTAAGTCACACAGTTCTGAGGGATAGTGTCATACAGCTGTGGGAAAAAGCACACCTTACAGAGAACCAAAGGATAAACGCAAAGAGAACTGCAGTGGACAGTGCACGACCACTAGGACCTCACGGCCACGCTAACGGGACAACGGGAACTTGACAACGGGATATGTTGTGTGACCTCCAAACCGAACGGACGTGTTTGTGTTTTCTAAGGATGAAGTGTTCTGGTTAGGAACAGCGGGCAGCGGACTTATTTCAAGCTACGAACATCTGACAACAGTTGTTGAAAACGCCATGGATAAATGAACGACCCAACCTCTAAACAAATAGATTCGGCGAAAGATAACACCAAGGACAAATTGATTCGACAAAGGAAATGGACAGATTATTGCGGAGAAGGTAACGGTAGGACAGAGGACAATTCAGAAGGTCAGTAAGTACTCATAGTAAATTAGGCCGCTCCCCGAATATCTCGGGACGCCTAATTTGAGTACTATCACCTATGTGCATGATCATCTGTTGACACCAGAATAAATTCCACGTTTACTTCGTTGCAAGTTGTGTCGAGAATTTGTTTCTAAAGTTATCAGTATTGCCAAGTGTTCCATGAGCCACCGGTTCTATATTGTAAGTGCAGTGAAGTGAGATTTTCTCATGGCATGGCTTTAAATTAGGAGGACTTACGATATGGCAGATGGCAGATAAATGAAAACAGGTCACGCAGATCTATGCAGGCGGTTTGGTAGAACTGATAAAACTAAGGGATACGTGCATCAATGTTTGTGGAAATTATGTTGAGAAATAAAGGGACAATGTACGTATAAACATAAACTGGTTTCAAGTTATCATATTTAGTTATTTTTCTACAACCATTTGTGACTTACTTATTGACTTACCCTCGTACTTGTATGGAGAAACTCTTAGTCAAAGTACTTGTATGCTGAATTATTGGTCAAAGTACTTGTAAGTTGAATTACTAGGCAAAGTACGTGCGTAATGAATTATTGATCAAAGTACTCACGTGGTAGATTATTTTGTGGTGAATTATTAGCCAAAGCACTTGTGTGATGAATTATTGGTCCAAGTGGGGACTTCATCTGTAGCCAAAGAACTTGTGTAAAAAGAGCTATGGTCCCTTTTGCATTCCTGTGGTATTCCTATCGGGTATAAGGTGCTAAACCCATATTTGTATTGACCAATAGACACTTGAGGAGGGATGTGGGCGTTATCACGCCTGCTGCCAATACTTCCCAGGACATTTCCCCACACCCATTTTAGGCTTTGTAGATATGTTGGTCCAGGTCAATTATAATAATCCACATTGATGTGAATTCGACCCCATGACCACCAAGGCGACAGTCAAGCATGGCCGCCTGTGTATTTACTATATCGTTGTACAAATGTAAAGGGGGTTAATTTTTACAAATTGTTTTTAATGTGATTTCTTTTATTATCTACCCTTGCTTGAATCATTTAAAATAGTGACGTGGTTTTTCGAAGCTTTCAATCATTGTGAAGAAAAGTCGCGTAGGTTGTCCTCGTGCTATTAGCAGTCTATCTTAACTTCAGTCCCGGAAAAAGAGTAGAAACATCAAATGATTAATTTTAGTGTGTGCAATACACATGTTTATGCTTCTATTTCTTCTTCTTCTTTAAGTCTTTATATCTATTGTGGCATAGGCCCTTGTAACGGGATCCAAGGTGATAGGATTTATGTTACACCCCGAGTATTAGACTCTCTCAATATAAACAATGATCACACCTAGGGAAGTGTTAATCACTGAAACAAGAAATACGACCCATTCTCACTTTCTCGCAATTAAGACAGACGTAATTAAAAGAGTGACACACAATTTAATTCAGGAAGAGTACATAGTTCGGATAAAGAATGTGCGAAGCGTCTTGCTAGAAAAGTTCCCTTCACTGGTGTCTGGATTTCTATGGGTGGTGATTTGTAAAGAAAAGCATCCCAGGAAGTTTACACCGGGAGTTTGAGTGTGTAACGTGCATGTGATAATCAGCTTGGAAGAGAAACAATTGTCATTACCCGGAGCTACAAGTCATTCCCCCCTTAGTGATACTTCTGGTTCTTTCACATGCTTGAATTCTGGACATAACACAGGTTTTCCGGCATATTGATGGACCGGTTACGGATATCCTTGAGTATAGGATGTGTCGTCACATCCACCCAGCGTCCATATTCTCAGATATAGTTAAAAAGAGGGAATCTGAACACACACACAAAACACGACAAACAATACCCCGGTGAATAACAAATGCCATATTCCACCATTTATTCACACCCCAACAGTCCACGCTGTTTACCCCCTGCAGTTCTTCCAAGAACAGAATCCAAAGGATCTGCCACATCCCATCATATTCATCACGACCAGGAAGATATTGCTTTATGAAGCATTCCCAAGGAGGAATCGTGATATTTCAAAAGAATCCTATATCCAGCCGTGATAGAGATAGTAATTTATCCTCCTTCCTGAATCATCCATCCTAGAAAGTAAGGACAGTAGCGACCAAAGTACCCAGAGGAAGAAATTGTAGAGTGTACTTCAGACTATAACACGCCACAGTATATGATGGAAAGCCAAAGTCTACCAAACTGTCCAAGAAAAGAGTCCAACGATTCCGAGAAATCGGCAGCATACATAAATAAATATGACTTTGTGTATAAAGTCTGATGGTCGGACCTGGAAGAATGACCTGAAACAATCCAGCAGCTCTTAGAGTGGCCTATTTCGTCACAGCCCTCAACCAACTCACTCCAAGCCCTCCTAAGCTTAGTTATCCTATATAGCATTTGTGGATTCACTTCTCTTCTCCATGTGTTTTTAGGTCGCCCTCTATTTCTTTTGCGCTGTGGATTCCAGGCAAGACTTTAATATGTATATTATTTTCAATTTTTCTCAATGTATGTACTATCTCAGGTTTTCTCAATGTATGTCCCCGTATGCATCACCTCGTGTTTCACTGTTATTTGTCTAAGTCTCTCCGAGAGCTCTACATTGGTGGTTCTATTTTATTTTTGTTACATTTTATTCCTTCTATTTTATGCATGCACCAATTAATTAATGTTTAGAGTGTTTCTCGGTGTGCCTGATTCATACAGTAGTTCTTTTTAAACATTAGAAATGAATATTCTATGTTTGGTGCCAAGTTGTTTTATTTTCGCTTTCTACTAATTTCCTAGAACAATAAGGGTTCTTCTAGCCTTTTGTATTTTTATTCTGATATTTACATCGGTTCCACGTTCTTTTACAACATTGCCACCTAAATAAATGTATTATTACGTGTCTTGAAGTGAGGTTTCACCAAGTGGAGATCATTTGCTTGATTTATTCTCATATTTGTCTCAACCCTATGACTTTCCAAACCTAATTGATGTTACCTCTTATCCAATGTTGTTGATTTATCCTGCATCTGATTTCATGTGTGGAACAGGAAGGCAATGTCATCAGCACAACAGAGATAATTCAGAATCTTTATCAGAGGAGTCCATAGAAGGCCATTTATAGCAGTGCTTATTGTAGTTGTCTTCATAATCTAGCCTATAGTCAGTAATAATAGTAGACGTGACCTGAAAGAGACTGTAACATGTTATCTTTGTCAACCCTTAAAGAGTCAATAAATGGCTCTATTGTAAAATCTTAAAGAAACAGTGCATGTCTCTATTGTCAAACCTTTAAGGAGACAGTACATTACTCTATATTGCAAACCTTTAAAGAGACAGTATCTGTCTCTATTGTCAAACCTTAAAGAGCCAGTAAAACTATAAATAAATACTAGTAAGCTTACGCAGGATGAAAAGTCCCACACACTTTGAAAGTAAGTCAGAAAAAAGAGTAGAACAATAAATGAATACTAGTAAGCTTACACGAGAAGAAGATCCCGCACACCTTGAAATTAAGTCAGAAAAAAAGAGGACATCCAGAACACCTTTCATAGAAAGAGAACGCCCGGAAGCCTGGAACGCTAGACGTGTTGTATCTTGTGGAAAACTGTTTTATTTCGAGTTGCTGCTACTGGTGAGGATTTAAATGTCGCATTCCTTGACAGGACATGGCGATCAACCCTAACACAAGGTTAATTTATTAAGCAATGTTACATTTAGTAATTTGCCATTGATTTCTGAACGAATAGTCAACCTCTAAGTCCAGCTGGCCGGTGTAGGGAATGGTCCCACTACCCCGCCGTCAGCCCATCGGAAGTTTAATCGCCAG
The DNA here is from genome assembly GCA_014155875.1 of Cepaea nemoralis. NCBI lineage: Eukaryota > Metazoa > Mollusca > Gastropoda > Stylommatophora > Helicidae > Cepaea > Cepaea nemoralis. Next base: position 529,502 of record JACEFZ010023989.1, read on the forward strand.
CTCATTGAGCTCCTACCAGGGTACCTCGCCATAATGGGAACCCTTTTCCAACATTCAGAGGTATTTGTAATTTACGTCACCAAGTCAAGGACGAGAAAAAACAAGTCGCTTGAAAGTCGACAGGGTCGATTTCATTGCACCAGGTTGTTATCCCATTTGGCTCAATCTCTTTCCGCAGCGCGGAAAGCGTCGCACAAAGCACGAGCTCCGTAGCTCCAGCGACGACCCTCAAGAGTCTCCGAAAAATGCACTCGTGAACCGAAGGATGCGACCCAGAATCGAACCCACAACCTTCGGAGCCCGAGGCAGACTGCTTGACCATTTCGCCACGGAGACTCCCACGGAAATCGACACGAACCCACGACGGCGAGGTCAGAAGAGACAATGTAAGCGCGTTGACGCCTCAGCCACGCTGACCTCACGGAAAGCTATTCTTTGACGTGTTGTGGCTTGTGGACAAATGTTTATTGACATTATACGTCTTATTTTTATTGAAGTGTTTCTTGTGGACAGCTGTTTATTTATGTATTGCGTCTTGTGGAAAGCTGTTTATTTATGTATTGCGTCTTGTGGAAAGCTGTTTATTTATGTATTGCGTCTTGTGGACAGCTGTTTATTTATGTATTGCGTCTTGTGGAAAGCTGTTTATTGGTGTGTTGTGTCTTATTTAAAGATGTTCATTGACGCGCTGTGTCTTGTAGATTACTGTTCCTCGGCGTGTTGTGTCTAGTTATCTGGTTATGGAACATCTACTGTTCATTGACCTGTTGTCTCTTACAGAAAGCTATTTATTGACATGTTGTGTCTTGTAGGGAGTATTCATGGAAGTGTTGTGTCTTGTAGGGAGTATTCATGGAAGTGTTGTGTCTTGTAGGAAGTACTCATGGAAGTGCTTTGTCTTGTAGGAAATATTCATGGAAGTGTTGTGTCTTGTAGAAAGCTGTTCATTGACCTGTTGTCTCTTACAGAAAGCTATTTATTGACATGTTGTGTCTTGTAGGAGCATTCATGGAAGTGTTGTGTCTTGTAGGAAGCTGTTCATTGACGTGTTGAATCTGATAGAAAGCTGTTCATTGACGTGTTGTGTCTTGTAGGAAGTACTCATGGAAGTGCTTTGTCTTTTAGGAAATATTCATGGAAGTGTTGTGTCTTGTAGAAAGCTGTTCATTGACGTGTTGTGTCTTGTAAAAAGCCGGTTCGTCTATGTCAAATATCAACCAGCATCATATTCGCTTAAGCAAAACGCCCCAAGGCCTAAAGAATGGTCCTTTATTTACTTTTATAAATAAATTGATTGTACCCACTTATCTAATTTAACTTAACTAGAGAGCGTCCCGAAAACTTAAGCATCGGTTTTCATATCTTTGTTTTAATACAACATTTTACATGTATATGTGCTACCGAATTGTACTGAGAAACTTGTCTAACGGAAATCCCATTGTACCCACTTATCTAATTTAACTCAACTAGAGAAGTTGAGTGGAAAAGAAAACTTATCACAAACATCAGAAAGAAGCAGTCATCGTTGTTTTTGGCCACATTATGAAAAGACAAAAACTGGAACATGTTGTGACAACCGGACAGATTTGCAGAAAAAGAGATAGAGGAAGACAGCGTGAGAAGATTCTTGATAGTGTTGTGTCATGGTGCGGAAGAGAGTCAACACACGAATTGATCCATGACGATGGAGATGGCAATTTCTGGGGAGGAATGATCGCTCACGTCAGCCGAAAAGGCACTGGGTGATGATGATGAGAGAACGAACGTGCCGAAAACTTAAGCAGCCGTTTTCATACAACATACTTCATGTATCTGTGCTACCTAATTGTATTGAAAAACATGTCGGACGGAAATCCCAGTAAACAGTTTTTCTGCGAACTGCCGTTTTCGTAGAAATCGAGATGTTTAGTATGGACTAACTGTTGAATACTTCCATGTAATACTCATTTCCCGACCCGAAATATTCTGTAGTGTCTACTCTTGCAATTTCGCAAGGACAGGTCTAGCAAACCGGTAGGGAATTTAATTAATCATAGAAAACAAAAATACTGCTTATGAATCATGGAGGAAATTGGAGGTAGGGTGCTAGTCACAGGCGCTGGAACTTCAATAACCCCGCCCCACGACGCCTAACGGCATAAATGGAAGACAACAACAACAACAACAACAACAACAACAACAACACAAACATCTGTCAGTCAGTCCACTTTTCGCGGAAACTGATGGAACCACGCAAGTTTTCAAGGAAACGGGTTATTTTAATATAGTTATGGTTGTGCTAGAATGCATTGTTACAGTTTTTGTTTTCCAGTCGCAGCCTCGCTATATAATATATAATATAATAACTGTTATAATATAGTAAATCACACTCGTATTTATAATAACCAGATAAATAAAGTCTCCGTGTATAACAGCGAAGTAACCTACCATAAGCTTTACAATAGACAAGGAAACCACCATAATCTTTTATAAGAGCAAATTAATCCAATATGACTATTTATAATATTCAAGTAACCCACGCAGCGCTCCGTGGTGAAGATGTTACGGACGCGGTTCGTGATCCCGCTTACCCGTGTTCGAAACGCATCTGCGCGCGATTTGGCAGGTGATTTAACGAATTGGTATGGGAGCCGGTCGTTCAGAAAGCAATGGCAAACTACTGAACGTAAACTTGCCAAGAGATCACATCAGCAATAAAATGATGGTGTTGACAGCGATGTCCTGTAAAGGATTGAAAAAAGATGTAACCCACCATCCACTTTATAAAGCCAGTTCACCCTTCACCCCCTCAATAACAGACAAGTTATCCTTCTTCTAAATAATGTATAATAGCCACGTAACTCGCAATCCCCAGTTTTAGTCACATTACTTGCACCAGCATCTCATTATAATGGGGCAGTTCTTTTGCAGAACCTCGTGCCGTCACTGCATGCAGAAGAGGCTCCATGGCGAAGTGCTCAAACCATCTGACTTGGGCTACGAAGGTTGTGGTTTCGATTCCGGGCCGCGTCCTTCGGTTCACGGGTGCATTTTTAACGAGACTCGTGGGGTCATCGCTGGAGCTACGGAGTTCGTGCTTTGTGTGATGCTTTCGGCAGTTCGCTGCGGAAAGAGACTGAGTCATATGGGATAAAAACCCGGTGCAATAAAGTCGACCCTGTTGACATTTTAAGCGATTTTAAGCGACTGCATGCCGATGAGATTCTCAGTCCTATGTCAGCTCTCCTGCCTCATATTCTTTTCACAGAGTATCTTCTATTTTCTCTGTTCATAATTGTGTTGGACGAACAGAAGCGATGACTTGCGTCGCTGCTGTTTCAAACTGCTGTAGATTTAATACGAGTAACGTATTTCAGTTTCCGAGATATATTCCCTGTTTATGAATCAATTTTCTTCGAAGTTCCTATTGTATAGAACAGTGGTTCTCAACCGGTGGGGAATTTCCCCCCCCCTCCCCAGGGAGGAATTTGAGGGTTTCCAGGGGGGATGAAGATTATTTAAAGATCGCGTTAATACAAGAACCGATTACTTGATCTTGTTTTTCCCTACATACTTTACGGTTCTGTACGTCTCACCCTTCTAAAATTCATTTTATAAAGTAAGTATACCCACAAATCATGTTTTATGTGGACGTCTAGACTTATTTTAGCATGTGCTTCCATTATTACATATACTGTGTAGGGGCGGGAGGGGGGAATTTTTAGGTAGGAAATACGAAAGGGGGAAATGACGTTCTGAAAATATGGTGAAGGGGGCACGGGCCAAAAAAGATTGAGAACCACTGGTCTAGAATGTCAGTATTTTCCTTCAGTTTACTGTCTGTAAGACTTACTGTTATTTTAATATCACTACTGTATTACTTCCGGTCCAGTATCGCGGATAAGGTAATGATCCTTTAAGGGTGTTGTTTGCTTCTGGTCATGGTTTTCCTTATGCATTTTCCTCATTCGGACTTGTAGTACATGGTTTAGTCGTCCAGCTACAGACTCGAATGCTTCGTGCGACACTGTGAGTTGTGGATATCATGTGGAATGTTTTATTGTCACCCCAGTAGTTTGAGATGTGAACTGCGTGTTCATAAAAATGGCGGGTGGCTGGTTGCTCTACTAAGTGGTTTGCCTTACATAATGTTTGTGCAACTGCTGGTTTTTCCAGTGACTGCTGTTTCCATCGACTATGAACTGTAGCTCTAGTGGCAAAATGTTGTGCTGCTATTATGGCTGCGGCCATATGCATGATGTGTTGCGTGCTGTTGGTTTTGTCCGGACTGCTGTCTTTTTCCCTTTTCACGTGCGACAGTGAGGAGCATTTTGTGTAGTTTATGCTGGCGCAGGAGCCACAATTATGGGATGAACCGTTGCAGTGAAGTTGGAACCGCGATTAACTAACTAATTAACTACTGCATTTGTGTATTTTATTTTTAGAAAGTTTAGCAAACTTCGCCAGGGTGAAAATCTGAAAAATATATATATATATAATAGGCCGCTATATTCAATACTAAAATAAAATAATATGTATAATATTCGGTTACATGTTTTAAGTATTCGCCCTGATGGACATTACTCCATTTCCTGTCGTGGATATACTAGTTACAAGTTCTAATAGAATATTAGTATAGTGGTATTTACATCAATAAGTGTTGGGCACCTTCACGATTAAATGTTAGTTTCCTTCAAAAATGTATTACAACTAACCATTCTAGTTGGGTAGTTCGACAACTGGGTCACTGATAAAGATGAAGAAAAGAGTGGGGGTCAATACTCCATCTTGGGAGACACTTTTACGCAGTATAATGTTCTTGCTCGTTTGTCCGTCTGTCTGTAGTCGGGCTATTCTGTTTTGCAAGTATGCTTTCACCCATTCTTCCATTCACTTTATAGCTTCTCAATTTCTTCATCAGACCTTCTTTCCAGACTTCGTTGAAAACTTTCATGAGATCTATTACACGTTGTAAGCATCAGTTTCTTATCTTAGACTGCATCCTCAATTTCTTGTGAGGGGTAGGTTATCTGATCTTCCATAAAATACCTCTGCCTAAGACCTGCCTAGCTGGCTCCGTGGTTACGAGCGCGGTTCGTGATCCCGTATACTCTCGTTCGAAACACAGCTGCGCACGATTTGGCAGCAGAGCGTGTTGCGTTGGTTTTTTACGAAATCGTATGGGTACCAGTCGTTCAGAAAGTAATGGCAAACTATTGAACGTAAACTTGCCAAGAGATCACAACAGCAAAATATGCTGTTGTTGACTGCGACGTCCTGTAAAGTATATGCAACAAACTTTACAACCTACCTGCTGTGGCGTAAGAGTGCTTTCAATTATACCAAGCCGTCAGTCTGTACTTTACAAATCGTCTAATGGACAGTCCATGTTTTAACAGTAGAAACACGATCGTAAAGCAAGCAGAAATTAAGGCTGTCTCTTCACCATTCTCACCCAAAAAGAGATTGATGTTGCGCTCTGTTGTTTTACAGAGACAGCTGTAAGACTAATTAGTCTGCAGCTGGGGGAAATAGAATTGTCTTTTCCTTGAGAGATGGCATGACTGCTTCTCTCCAGGCTTATGATAAACTCTGCCCATGGGTCCAGTAACTATTGAAGATACGTGGAAGCTTTATTTTGGCTATTGTGCCTAAGTTTTTATCATTTCAGTGGATTTCCCGTCGACGGCTGCTGACTTTTTCATTATCAGTTTCGTTATTGCTAGATCCAATCAGTGTTGCCATCTCCCTTTGATGAAAAAGCATCAAAATCGACCCCAAAAAGCACCAAATTTGTTTGGAAAGCACCAAAAAAAAAAAAAAAAGCACCAACTGTTTTTATTACAAATGTAACAAGATAGCACATTATAATTTATTATTATCACTTCATATTACAATGAAGTTTATTCCAGATCCGCCAAATCCCAATCAGAACTACTCTAGAGCCAAAAAAGCACTAAATTGCAATAATTTTTTGGGGGGAAGGCACTAAAACAAGCACTGGCGGTATTTATTCAAAATGTTATAAAGTAGCTCATTATAATTTATTATTATCACTGAATATTAGAATGAAGTTTATTCCAGATCTGCCAAATCCCAGTCAGACAACTCCTCTTCAGTTTCTGTAGCTGTTTCCTGCTGTGTTTGCTCCTGCGATGACGATGATGATGATGATGATGATGATGATGATGATGATGATGATGATGATGATGATGATGATGATGATGATGATGATGATGATGATTGAAAGTAACGTGTATATGCCTCCTGTGATTCAATTTTTCGTAGAATATATTTCAATCAATCATGTGCCATGCCGAAAAGCGTGGGCGGTCATGACTCGCCATTTCACTCGATCACCAGAGTCGTGGATCAGCTCAGTGTTCCTGTCTCGTCCATGCAATGTGCCAAGCCATCCAGGTATTTTCCTCTCGGTCTTCCTCTTGGTCTGTTCCCTTCGATCTTGCCAGTTGTCACTAAGTTCTCCAATCCATTTCTTCTCATAACATGTCCCAAAAAATTTCACTGTCTACGTCTAATTTCTCTAATCAATTTTACGATTTTCATTTGTCTCCTGTAGTATTTGGTCATTGGTTTTTCTGTCTGTCCATGGTATTCTTTGCATTTTCCTCAGAAACCACATTTCTGCAGCCATCAGATGTTTTTTCAGCTTGACTGCTCATTGTCCAAGTTTCACATCCATACAAAAGAACAGGCTCTATGTATCCCCTCAACACTCTTTTTCTCTTTTCAATTGACATCTTTTTATTGGTCAGAATGTTTTTCATCTTGCTAAAAGCTACTTTTGCCATTGCGATTCTTGTTCTAATCTCTTCAGGGTATCTCCCATCAGATGTTATGACTGTTCCGAGATAATTGTACCGATGCACTTGTTGAAGAATATTCCCATTTACTTGTATATTACATTGTGATATTTCGTTCTTCCTAGTGACGACCATAACCTGTGTCTTTTTACAATTTAATTTCAACCCCAGTTGCTCACTGTGTACAACAACCGCATCTACTAATTGTTGCAGATCCTGCTCATTGTCTTCAATCGATACTGTATCATCTGCATATCTAATGTTATTGATGTTTCGTCCTCCAATGCTGATTCTATTTATATCTTCTACATTTCTGAAAATATTTTCACTGTATAGGGAAAAAAGATCTGGAGACATTACACATCCCTGCCTAACACCTCTCTTAATAGGTTGATATTAACCCACTTCATTATCAATCCTTATGGTAGCTTGTTGTTTCCAATATATGTTTTTTATAAGTCTAATGTCTTTCCCATCAATCTGTAGATCTGCAAGCATATCCACCATGTTGACATGTCTAACTCTATCAAAAGCCTTTGTGTAGTCAATAAAGCAAAGATGTATTATATCCTTGTTTACTTCTATAGCACGTTCAATGTAGTTTTTAATCATGACAGCATGCCATATCTTTTCATTCCATATCTAATAGTCAAAATAGCTGTCTGTCAAACACTTGATGCTCAGTCTGTTCCGCAATTTTGATTTTATGAAATCCCATCTGACTGAAAATACGCTCCACGTCCGCATTAAAATGAGGTAAAATGAGCATAGTTAAAGCTAAATCTGTAAGATCTTGGAAAGGATTTTCCCCGGTGGCATCCCTGTATGAGGCTATTTCTGCCCACAGTCCAAGTGTGTCAGAGGTCTGTGTCCACTGCATATGATGAAGTTTTCTCCATTGTAAATCGGTGCGGGTGAGAGTAGCTGCATCTTCTACAAACATTTTAGCAAGATTCAATATACAGGGCGTCATTGGCCCTAGACATTCACTTCCACTAAGACATGACATGGACTGCAACACTCGAACGTTATCGGGCAAACGTAAAAGCAGCTGTGTCAACAGCTCTATTAAAAACGGGATGCACCTTCCATGAATTTCTTTCTCATCGGGAACCTGGTAGCCTGCTATTTCTTTCTCAAACCCACAACCTAGATTGGAATTAGGATCTAAATAATCTTGAATAGCATCACTTTCTGTTATTTTTCCCCCCAGGAATAGCAATCTTTGAACTGATAGAATCAGTAAGTTGGACAAGATCTCTGAGTAGTTTTGTTGGATCCTTTATATCTGTTTCGACTTTCTTATTCACACTTTGAACTTCTCCGAGAATATGCTTGAGAAATATGAGATACATATAGTTTTTCATGTCGCTAAACATAGAATTTAGAAGTTCTGCTGTAAAACAGCGCTCGTTGACTCTTGCCATATCAAAATGAGTTCTGAGCTCGACCCACTGCTGCAATATTCTGATAATGGCAGATTGAATGGAAATACATCGTGTCTGGCTTAATTGAACAACCTTCAGCGGATGTTGTCTATCATTTATTGAAGCAAAAAGCTCCCTGTACTTTGCGTGACGAAGATTTGAATGAGAAAACCAGTCATAGTTTATCTAATCATGAACTCTTGTATTCCTGGGCAGACAAGCAGCTGCAGCCTGTGACACTGCCAGCTGAAGGGAATGACATACTCACCTAACTAGTATCAGATGAGGAACTTCGGATTTTAATTTTGTATATACTCCATTGCTTACACTTGTCATGACAGATGCATCGTCAGTGCCTAGTGCAACTTGTCTTTGCAACTCAAGTCCATTCTTGTTTAAACAATCTTTTAACGCATTGCATATTGCCTGCGCGTTGCAGTCACTCACTTCAACTAAATTGTATTGAAGGGAGTTAAATTACGTGAATATTGCGCGGTAATGTACTAAGACTGTTTTACTCCCTCGCTTCAGTTCAAATTCGGCTTTTCAGTGTTCCCAAAATGATTTTTAAAGTAAATTTTACCCACCCCAAAAAGCACCAACAAATATTGTGAAGCACCAAATTCGCGCGGCCACGCTAAATGCAAAATTTTGGCACAAAATGACTTGAAAAAGCACTAAATTTGGTGCGAAAAGCGTCAAAATGGCAACACTGGATCCAATTCACTGAGTGTAATAGGTGCCACCAGTGTCTCGTGTGCTATTTCATCATGTCCTGTATTTTGTCACGTCTCCCCAAGCTCTAGCTGTTTCTCTGGGCTGATTTCAATGTTGATGTCTTCGGTAATTGAGCCTACAAAATGGCCAACTGCTTGTTTTTCGCTTAAGATGTCTCCGTCTTTGTGTAGAACAATATTTTATTTCAGTTTCTCTTCGCCCTTTTACTAGCTTCCACTGCTTCATTGTCTCTTTTATAGCTCAGAGAATGTTGTATCCTGCTAGATTTTCCATCTAGTTCGCAATTTGGCCCTTTGGAATTTCGCCTCGCATACTGGTAATTATTATGATGCTGTTGGGTTGGTTTAGTCTCTGTTTACTTTCTTCATAAATCCACATAATTTTGCATTTGCGAAATTTGCTATTCCAGTAAGGTTTATGTTACTTACGATCATCTCTCAGTATTGGTTCTCTTCATGCATGTAGTATGCATTTGCCGAAGTACTCAACTACTAATGATTATGTCATAGGACATAAACTTTTATCACTACCCTCTATTGTGGCTATTTTTTATTTATTTATTTATTTATTTTTTTACTGATACATAGAACAAAAGAAATCAGGAGCCTTGGAATGCGATCAACTTCGAACAATTAGTATAATGAGCCACATCACGAAGATTCTGCTGAGAATTATCATGCAAAGAGTCAGGAAGAAAATACACACCGAAATAGGAGAAGAACAATATGGTTTTGTAGAAGGCAAAGGCACAGTAAGTGCGGTGTATATATTGAGAACAGTAATTGAACGTTCTATAGAAGTAAACAGCGATCCATATCTTTGCTTTATCAACTACACAAAGGCTTTCGATAAAGTGAGGCATGTGGACATGATAAGGATGCTTGAAGATCTACAAATTGATGGAAAAGACCTTAGACTTGTAACAAAACATATATTGGAAACAACAAGCTGCAATCAGAATTGATAATGGTGTAGTTCAATATCAGCCTATTAAAAGAGGTGTGAGACAGGGATGTATAATGTTTCCAGATCTGTTTTCCCTGTACAGTGAAAATATTTTCAGAAATATAGAAGATATGGAGGGAATCAACATTGGGGGACGATACATCAATAACAGTATATATGCAGATGATGCAGTCTTGATTGCAGACAATGAACAGGACCTGCAAAATTTAGTAGATGCGGTTGCTGCACACAGTGAACAACTAGGATTAGAACTGAATATTAAGAAGACACAGATTATGGTCGTCACTGGGAAGAAGGAAACACCACAATGTGGTATGCGAATAAATGGGCACATAAGCAAGTGAATCGATACAGTTATCTCGGCACAGTCATAACATCTGATGGGAGATGCCTTGAAGAGATTAGAACAAGAATTGCCATGGCGAAGGTAGCCTGTTGCAAGATGAAAAACATACTGACCAATAAAAAGATATTAATTGAAACGAGAAAAAGAGTGTTGAAGTGCTATATAGAATCTATACTTTTGTATGGATGTGAAACGTGGATAATAAGCAGTCAAGCTGAAAAACATGTCATGGCTGTGGAAATGTGGTTTCTGAGGTAAATGCAAATAATACCATGAACGGACAGAAAAACCAATGAACAAGTCCTTCAAGAAGCAAACGAAGATCGTAAAATGATTAGAGACATTAGACGTAGACAGTCAAAATTTTTTGGGCATGTTATGAGAAGAAATGAATTGGAGAACTTGGTGACGACTGGCAAGATCGAAGGGAGGAGACCAAGGGAAGACCTAGAAGTAAATACCTGGATGGCTTGGCCACGTGGCATGGTCGAGAAGGAACACAGAGCTGATCTACGACTCTGGTGATCGAGTGAGATGGCATAACATGACCGCCCACGCTTATCGGCATGGCACATGATGGATGGATGGACATAGAATAGCTCTGTTTCAAAAATAGAGGCAACAAAGCAGAGAAATACTACAATGCTCACAGACACATGTTCATCTCATGTTACCAGTCCGATCTGCTGCAAAATTCACCCATGAGAGAAAGAAAGAGCTAACTCATCGCACACGGGAACACAGTGTGGCATTAAAGGGCAAACGTGGAGTTCATGCATACAGGTAATATTCTTGTAAGTACTGTAAACAATCCTGAATATGACACATATCTGGGGACTATACTAATAAGCAGCAGAACACGGCGATGAAATATAACGCAACAGTAAATTATGTATTCTACAAAGCTTTAGGATACATATAAAGAAATGTTATGACAGAGCCAAGGCTCAAGAAGACGAAACTCATAACAACCTCAAATAGCGATTCAAACAGTTAGCCCATGGCAAATCGCGGTGAAGTTAAAGACGCAAATGTAAATGAGAATTGCTCAGTATTCACTCAATTCATGGCGAAAGACTCCTCATGTATGTATATTACATACCAATAACCACTGAAGGGGCTAAACTAGTATGACGTAATCACCAGCGTAAAACTCATGGCGCTACGGAAGCTGGTGATCTGTTCGACAGTCGTCACTCAGAGGTAAAACAAGACTGACACATAATCAAACTGTAACGGGCACCAGTGGTATTGGAACTCTACGCTGGCTGTTGATTGATTGATTGATTGATTGATTGATTGATTGATTGATTGATTGATTGATTGATTGATTGATTGATTGATCTAGGAACAGACATCACATCATTCGGGGCATTCCCTTAGGCACTCCGTCCCCATCCCCAGCAGCCAGCGAAGAGTTCCAACACCAATAGTACCAGTAGCAATCTGATTATATGCCCTTCTCGCCTTTCCTCTGAGCGTCGAGCGTCGGCCAGATCCCCTCGTCACTCCTCGCTGCCTCATTCTTGCCAGACCATGATGATCCATTTGCTCCTCCGAGGTGTATACGTGCTCCCACAAGGCCGCAACTACGTCTGTCTTGTCATGCATCAATACTCCACCAAATTTTGCAGAGCCAGCCAATATGTCCGCCTGTTCATTCCCCAGCACACCGGTATGCCCCGGAGAAAAGATCCAGGCGATGCTTGCCACCCGTGACCTCGGAAGCGAAACAAGCCACTCTGCACGAAGCTTGCCAGTCCTCACCCTACTCAGCATGCTTTCTGAGTCAATTACAATCACGATGTGTGTGTCTATCGTATTCTCGATCCAGCGGAAAGCTGCAGTGACCGCCTCCACCTCCATTCTTAAGCTAGATATTGTGGTATCATATTCCAGGCTCTCCTTCACCAAACGTCGGCCATTAGCTTTTGCTGTGAACCCCCAGGCACTTCCCCTACCTCTCGACACCGAACCATATGTGTAGATAATCACATCACCCGAGCTGGCACTCTGACCCATTCCTCTCCTCGCTTAATTTTCTCCAAGATGCACACATGTCTGGCTGTTGAAGATGAGGACTGAGCGTTTATCGGAATGCCCCGAGTGCAGTGACGTCGGTTCTTGACTCAACTTATGGACCCCAAATTCCACTGAATCCAGATATGAAGAAAACACCCTGGTATTGAATATGATACATATTGAGACAATTTGAGGTTACTATACCTAGACACAACCTTGTATGGAATCCACGGAGTGAAAGAAAAAGTGGGAGGCCTAAACACTCATGGAGAAGGAAATTAAAGACATAAATGAACGATATGAATCTAAACACACACGGAGAAGAAAATTACAGACAGAGATGAACGATATGAAGAGACATTGAGTGGAGCTGAAGTAGAAAAAAAAAAATGTGATGACGTGGTGTAAGTTAGTGGCGTATCCCAATAGAGGACGCGGGGGGGGGGGAGTAAAGGAACCAAATAAGTAGTAAACGCCGCACTGGATTCTGAGTGAAATGTAATCGTTTATAATGACATTGTGTAAATACACGCCCTCTTTAGTGCTAAAGGGCACTGGGACAAAAGTCACATGCATATGATAAACCTAATCAGTATGAAAATTCATACTGGATAACATATAGTACCCCAGACCTTCAGTGTTAACAAGGTATGGTACCCAGCTGCTTGAGTTACATCTCAAATATACATATCGACGAATAGTCAGGACTAATACGAGTTAACGTCACTGTTCGAATTGACACAAGAGGTCAGATAGGTTGACCTAGATATCCAGTACACAAGTTTACGCGATACAACTAACACTGAAACTTATTTACCCAACATCATGTCCTGCTTGCCGATGACTTTACTCGTAATTATAAATCGAGGCAGGCACTGACCGCATTCGAACAGTCTAGACGAGTGGGGCAATTGCCTTTTGTTGAGTTTGTTTAAACTTTAGTTAGGATTAGTAGAAATAAGTCGAGATAGGTGAGTGATTAGCGCTGTTCTGGAAAGAAAGTAGGTACATCCTGAGTGTAAATTTAGATTCGAAAAATCACGTTCTGCCCAGTGGTTATTCCTCTCAAATCTTCTAATTTTCTAAAAATATGTTCACTATATACTATGCTACCAGGGCGTCAGTCTGTACTTTTCAAATTGTCTGGTGGACAGTCCATGTGTTAACAGTTGAAACACAACCGTAAAGCAAGCAGAACTAAAGGCTGTCTTTTCACCAATCTCACCCAGAAAGATGCAAACCCTTTTACAGGGAGAGAACAACCTGAACGCTAATGCATCGGACAAAGAGTTAAGACTCTTCCAGATAATTCACAACCAACCAACAAATGAGCTGTAAGTTATGAAACCCTGTCAAATATCACAGAATTTACAAACATGCGTTTGGAAATGGCCAAAGAAAGCCAATGGCGGGCTGGATTCTTAAATATTGGCTGTCGTAACTTAAAGCTCAAGGCACTTATAAAGTGCCTTGGATGATTAATCATCTCAAGCGACTTCCAACATCTGCCATGGACTTATATATCGCCGAAATGTTGTCATTGTATTATAATGCAACATGTCTGCTACCATATTTACAACTTTTAAGTCATAACTACTTCTCATTTTAGGTCATTCATGTTTGTTTGTTCAAAACCTACTTTTAGTTGTTAAAATGTTAAACATATTGTCTAATGTATAGGTGAGGGGGGGGGGGGGGCACTGCATTACGGGCCCATTGCCAGCTGGCTAGCTGACACCCTGGCCAGTCCGCCACTGACACGTGCAGAAAGTGATAAACACGTCTCAAGCTGAACTGTCAACACAGCCATTTACTGCCTGTATAGTACCTTGCGGGTCGTGGCAAAAAACAGGGGGGGGGGGGGGGGGGGGGGGGGGGTCTTGAGCCTGAGGAATTACAGCCGCCTGGCTTGGGCAGTCACCACGATCGCCGCGAACTGTGCAGTTTAGGGTGACAGAAAAAATCCACACCTTACCGAGGATTCGAATCCGGGTCTCCCGAAGGAAAATCCAGCATTCTAGCCACTCTATCAGCCGTTCCTCTCTATCTGAACACATGTAAATAAATACTTCTGCCAACGACCAAGAACAAATCTCATAAAGAAACAAAAAGAACAACTTAGTAGACCAAGATGAATGAAGCTCTTCCAGAAGAGAAATGACGAGCTGATGAGAAAGCTTTTGATCAAGCCTATGTCACCAGCAGAGGCCTGTCACCCAATTGCCACGCGGAAACCTAAAACTGCATGGGACGGCTTTTTTTCTTTCGGCGAACCTTGAGCCCTTCCCCATTTTTTTTTTTTAAAATTTAATTGCCGAGAAACCCACAAGAAAACCGGAGCGCTAATTAACTTATTTTCACCTTGGAAAATCTCGTGGATTGGCACTTGAAATGTTAAGAGGTAAGGAAATGCGCTGACGCTGAATAGGATACAGATTCAGACAGTATAGCTAGATGCACTCTTGTCTGGAACCCACATGGCGAATAAAATACGGCGAGGACTAAAAACACACGGAGAAAGGACTCTAAAATTGAGATGAGTCATATGGGCACACATGGAGTTAAGCGGCAGTCGGTGGCAAACGATAGGGCGGTTAGGTGTGAGTGCCGCAATGGGGGATAAAGAAGAAGAAGAAGAAGAAGAAGAAGAAGAAGAAGAAGAAGAAGAAGAAGAAGAAGAAGAAGAAGAAGAAGAAGAAGAAGAAGAAGAAGAAGAAGAAGAAGAAGAAGAAGAAGAAGAAGAAGAAGAAGAAGAAGGAAAAAGAAGAAGAAGAAGAAGAAGAAGAAGAAGAAGAAGAAGAAGAAGAAGAAGAAGAAGAAGAAGAAGAAGAAGAAGAAGAAGAAGAAGAAGAAGAAGAAGAAGAAGAAGAAGCAAACAAACAAACAAACAAACAAACAAACAAGCGGAAGTGGAGGAAGAAGAAGAAGAAGAAGAAGAAGAAGAAGAAGAAGAAGAAGAAGAAGAAGAAGAAGAAGAAGAAGAAGAAGAAGAAGAAGAAGAAGAAGAAGAAGAGGAAGAAGAAGATTAGTGTGTACACCAGTGAGATAACTCATTCAGTATCAAATAAACCATCAGGCGTTTATTGGTTACTTCTTACGTGACAAAGCCAGTGGCCAGAGATTTTTGCTGCCGGTCCTGTGGTCATGGGTTTGAATTCGCATCGAGGATGCTTGCGAAAACTTGCCCTAAGCCTCGGGACGGCACAGGCTCACATTGTGATCAGGAAATGACTTGGGAAGTAATGGCGGCTGGCATGATACTGACAACATCAACCATCAAGCTGCCGATTGGTCAATAAAATTAGGGTATTATATGCCCGACAGTTTCAAGAAGTGTACATTGGATCTTTAGCGTTTTCAAAATATACTTACTTAAACTCATTACTCCCCCGATGTGTCTCCACCTTGCCGTGCTGGGGGAGCTTGCGTGTCCCATCGACCCCATGTGCTTGCCGATGGGTGAAAACTACATATCGGACGGCTCGTGGGATAGGGACCAGACTAAGAGAGACACAACCTGCTGCTCTGCAGGTAAGACTGAAGATAGCAGTCAAAATCAGGCAAACGATCCCTAAATCTCAGTCCGGACATAACCTCTAAGGCTCCCATCCGAGGTGTATGGCTGAACGTCTCTAAGCCATAAACTCTAGGAAGTGAGAGCCTGGCCGACAAATACCTACATCACAATTGTGATGATGTGCTGAGAACGCTACATGCTCGGCGCAGATTCGTTCGATGGCTCTTAGCTGGGGGATATGAGGTATCCCCGGATGAAAGGGCCTGACCGTTACTCGCCAACAGACGCACGGAGGTAAGGTGCTGAGCCGGCAGCACATGTAGCCTACCTCGTGAGCGAGTACAAAAAGGTGGAAAAACACCTCGGTCGCATGTCTCGCAGACGTCCGATAGTCTGTAACCACACTCATGGAGTGAGTGTAGTCAAAGGTGGAAAATTGTCTTGTTGACACGAAATGGAACGCCTGTCTTGCGAATCCATTACGTGGCAGCCCGAAGCGAAAGCTTGCTGTGTGGAAGCCGAAACAAGAGTCTCGAAACCCGAGGAAGGCTAACCTCATTAAAAAATGCCCGCCGGAAGCCGGAAGTGTCGTCCTACGGGTGGCAAACTAAAAATTGACACTACGCAATTACGTCCGAGTGAAATGTCTCGTCCGAATGTCTCTCGTGCTAGGAACAGCTCTGACTACCTAGTTTCCGAATGCCGCTCTTGTTCGGAACAGCTCTGACTAGGTAGTTTTCCGAATGTCTGTCGTGCCTGGAACAGCTGCTGACGGGCACAATGACAAGCACATGTCCGAAAACTCGCTGAGTGGATACCGTCTTCAAACCTGTCTGGTTTGTGCGGGAATGGCCCGGGGCAAACGAAATGACCAATATATTGAAGTGAGGATTTAAAGCAGCCATGAGCAGGACGTGACGATTTCCCTCGGTGAGCCCAGATCCAGGGCGTTATGTGTCGGCCCTGCAACTATGGAAGCAACCTTGGATTGCGGAAAATGCTATGGACTGTCCCTGCCTTCCTTTGAGGGATGACCGTTGTCTTCGACCGTTCTAACTTGGCCAGCATGGTTGTAGATGGCACCACAAAAGTGAGAGTCTCCCAGGAATGCTACCTGGTCAAAAAAGCACGCTAAAGTCGATGTGTTGCCTACGGGTTTCGGCCCAAGGGCGCATAACAGACACATCGCAATCACATCTGAAAAAACACTCCGGATGAACGAAAAGAAGAAGAAACTCATTCACCACAGAGCTGGCTATAAATAGTCCACTACTAATCCCTATTTTACAGTTCGCTCACAAAAGCGTGTATTCTCTCCTCGGGTAGCTAGACAAATCCAAGGGCTTGTGACGTTTTGACCTTTGATCCATTGACGGGCCTTAACCACACATCCGGTTCATTCAATCCACTGATGGTCATCAAACGCATTGATCGCTTTAGACTTTAGACCTATTAAGTCACAAAGATACAGATAAGTAACCTTTGTATTTTCAATTAGTGTTTTTCAAGTAGTTGTGTCGGTTTGTGTTTGATTGTTCTGTGCTGACGAAGATTTTCGCCACAACGTCCATTTTGTTTCTTGTAACCGTGTTCTAGTAAGGCTCACAATCTACCTCTAGATTGTTAGTGATTCATTCATTGCCATCATATGCTTCAAGGCGTATGCAATGGGTCATTTACTTCACTTCCCTACCGTACATGACACGAGAGTCGCGGTATCGCTTGTTTAGTACTGTCAGCCAGATAGCCTTGCGTTGGAATCCCCTTCGAAGAGGATTGTGTGTTTTAAATACCAGAACTCCCAGATCATCATAGCCTAAATGGGTGCTTGGAAAATGTTTTAAAGGGGGTATAAAGGCAAGAGGGTCGGCTTCATTACGCGGGTTTAATCCCATAAGGCTCAGTCTCTTTCCGCTAGGTGGCCTGCCGAAAACGTCGCATAAAGCACGAACTCCGTAGCTCCAGCGACGACTCTCAGGAGTCTTCGAGAAAATTGCACTCGTGGCTCGGAATTGAACCTACAACCTTTAGAGCGTGAGATATGCGGTGTAACCACTTCGCCACGGAGACTCCCATGTGGTACTAGAAAATGGTCTGGGAAGTAAAGGTGGAAGTAAAAGTGACAGTGACCACATGACCCCTCGAGCGCTGATTGGTCAATACAAAGATGGAGCTAGCAACAAATGCCAAATAGACGTAAGGGCCTCTAAAAGGGCCCAAAATGTTTGTTTACTCACCTCTTGTCCCTTTCATCACCCCCTGTGCGTCATACAGGTGGCAAATTAATCTACTCCATACCAATTGTTAGTTAACTCCTTCTGTTTCCTATATTTCTTTTATTTTAACTCCTTTAGGAGACACGTCTATTAGTGTAAAGTAATAGTTGTTTCGGATAGAACAAGCTAACGTTAAAATTGCCTGGTATTGAAAGAATTCATGGGGACCAGCATGGCCGAATGGATAAGAACGCATGTTCTTAAACATCCAGTGTGCTGATGCCGAGGTTAGGGGCTCAACCCTTACACCGGACAGTTGGACTATAATGTTGACTTCTCGTCCATGACTTGGGAACTTAATAACAAGTACCTCTGAATTCTGAGTGGGTTCGCCTGATGGCGAGGGATACTGATAATAGGGAATGCTAGTCCACACGCAAAATTCAGTCCAGTACTACTAGAAGTAGTAAGTAGTATGTATGGAACTACGCTTGAGTTCAACACGAGCGAGCGCAAAACACAAAAACAGAATTCGTGAGTTATAGTGTTTGTTTCTTAGAATATAATGGGTTATAGAAACAGCCGGGACGCACTGGGTTGACTAAAAAGTTGTAATAGAAAGAAGTCGATATCAAAAGTTTAGGGTTTAGTGAATGCAGTTTATCTGTTCCTCGCCATGCCCAGTCGAGAATTCGAAATCAGCTGCAGGTGATTTTGGAGCAAGTAGCTTTGCGTTGATTTCATTGCAATGAGAGTCGGTTGTTAAGAAAGCAATGGCAAGCTACAGAATGTAAAAATTGCGTAGGCCTAGTAGATCACAAACTGCCAATAAATGCTGTTGTTGATCACATGGTCCTCTTAAAGAACATGCAACCGTCATAAAATGTAAAGAATTAAAAAGGTGTAGCTTTATAGATTAATGTAACAACTGATTGGGGCAGCAAGAGTTAAATTAGTTACAAAAAACATGAAAGATAGAAGGAGTTAATATTGAAAAGGAAATAGGTCATAAACAAGGGGTTATGGTGTGTATGTACTTTTATTTTTTTTTAAACAGGGAAATTTTCTTATGTAATGTAACTATAAATAGATTCAGGAAAATTTTGTGCCTATTTTTAGAAACAGTTCTCAAATGTCTTTCTGCTTAAGCAAGAAGGTAAGACGCTGTGTTTGTACCTTTGTCGGTTTTCACATTATTAAATAAATCTATGAATGTCGATATTTAATAAGTACAGTAAAGGTAACATCGTCGATCATATAATATATGTACAAGTGTGATCGGGCGTCAAAGCAAGCCATTGTTTCCATTAGTAGGTCATTTACCGGAACTCTCCAGCTGCCTGCCTGCCCTGGATAGCAGGGGCGCATTTTCGATTTATTTGCAGAGATGTTATTACTATGTGCGATATTCTTGTTCTTTGATCCTTCCTCTCACACACGTGTGGCTTTGCAACACACTTAAAATGGTCTTATGGTCACTTTTGACCGTATATACATGCATACACCCACATAGAGAGCCCCTAGTGCCACGCATACAAACCGCAGACAGGGAAATCCCCTTGTGGCCGGATGTATATGTGAATGGGGTGTGTGTACGTGTGTGCGTGTCGGTATATATATATATATATATATATATATATATATATATATATATATATATATATATATATATATATATATATATATATATATATATATATATATATATATATATATATATATGTATGTATGTGTGTGTGTGTGTGTGTGTGTTGCTTGGCAAGTTAATACACTTCCGCCATATATCGTATGTTTTCTTTGTATCTATGTATGTGACAGTCAGTATATCTGTCACTCTGTCTGTCTATCTGTCTGTCTGTATATATAATATGTTTGTCTGTCTAGTACATCTGCCTCTTAGCTAAGTCTCGATCTGTCGGTCTAATTTTCAGTACGATAGGGCACCCACTCATCCCTTTGCACATTAGACTTATATTACAACAGAAACATAGTCAGGGAGCGGATATGCTTCCCAACGTGAACCTGTAGTACAGCATTGACTACCACACTTGACTATCGGCCTGTTAATCGTGAGTTCGAATCCCTTTCGAGATAGAGAAATTATTTTTTTAATTTTTTTTTTGTGGGGGAGGGGGGGGGGGTTGCGTTAACTGACCTGGGCTGTCAGGTCGAGCCCGCCAAAAGTGGATACCAGGATGTGTTCTGGCAAATAAAGGCAGTCAACGTGATATAGACCACATCTCCCCTTCAGCAAAGATTTATCTATTCAAAAATATAAAAAGAGTTGTACAGGATGTATTTGTAATGACTGTGCAGTGTTCGAATATATTTCCAGTCCATGTTTTGGATTTACCTATTATGTTGCATGAACACAATAGAAATGATCAATGCCTTAGAAGAATATGGAATATACCAAGTCACCAGACTGCTGAACGCAATATATGATACTTGAGATATACCTCCTGAATTATGTAATTATATATTTATTGCAATCCCAAAGAAATCAGGAGCTTTGGAATGTGATCAACATCGAACAATTAGTATAATGAGCTACATCAAAAGATTTTGCTGAGAATAATCATACAAAGAGTTAGGAAGAAATACAACCCGAAATAGGAGAAGAACAATGTGGGTTTGTAGAAGGAAAGGGTACAGTAAATGCTGTGTATATACTGAGAACAGTCATTGGGCGCTCTATAGAAGTAAACAAAGATCTATATCTGTGCTTTATTGACTACACAAAGGCTTTCGATAAAGTGAGACATGTCGACATGATAAGGATGCTTGAATATCTACAGACTGATGAGAAAAACATATATTGGAAACAACAAGCTGCCATCAGAATTGATAATGATGTAGGTTAATATCAGCCTATTAAAAGAGGTGTGAGACAGGGATGTGTAATGTCTCCAGATCTGTTTTCCCTGTACAGTGAAAATATTTTCAGAAATATAGAAGATATGGAAGGAATCAACATTGGGGAAGGATACATCAATAACATTAGATATGCAGATGATACAGTCTTGATTGCAGACAATGAACAGGACCTGCAACATTTAGTTAATGCGGTTGTTGCACACAGTGAGCAACTAGGGTTAGAATTGTATAGTAAGAAGACACAGATTA
Source organism: Cepaea nemoralis (assembly GCA_014155875.1). NCBI lineage: Eukaryota > Metazoa > Mollusca > Gastropoda > Stylommatophora > Helicidae > Cepaea > Cepaea nemoralis. The sequence goes on from JACEFZ010023989.1 coordinate 550,663, forward strand.
TGGTCATCACTGGGAAGAAGGAAATACCACAATGCCATATACAAACAAATGGGCATACTCATAAGCAAGTTAATCGGTACAGTTATCTCGGAACAGTCATAACATCTGATGGGAGATGCTTGAAGAGATTAGAACAAGAATTGCCATTGCGAAGATAGCCTATTGCAAGACGAAAAACATACTGACGAATAAAAAGATATCAATTGAACCGAGAAAGTGTTGAAGTCTACATAGAACCCGTACTTTTGTATGGATGTGAAGCGTGGACAATGAACAGTCAAGCTGAAAAACATCTGATGGCTGTGGAAATGTGGTTTCTGAGGAAAAAGCAAATAATACCATGGAAAGACAGATAAACCAATGAACAAGTCCTATAAGAAACAAATGAACATCGTAAACTGATTAGAGTCATTAGACGTAGACAGTCAAACTTTTTTGGGCATGTTATAAGAAGAAACGACTTGGAGAACTTGGTGACAACTGGCAAGATCGAAGGGTAAAGACCAAGGGGAAGACCGAGAAGTAAATACCTGGATGGCTTGGCCACGTGGCATGTGGTCGAGACAGGAACACGGAGTTGATCCACGACTCTGGTGATCGAGTGATATGGCAAAACATGACTGCCCACGCTTATCGGCATGGCACATGATGAATGGATCGTTGCATGAACTTTACAGACGGGGATACAAAACATGGACCGCTAATATTTTCAAACACTGCACAGTCATTAAAAATACACCCTATATATCGCCAAATATGACTTAACCATTTGGACAGAAGGGCAGTATATCGCCATTCTAGTCATTGTGTTGTTATCTGTTTCATTTAGAAGTATCTATAGCAATGATAATGCCCAGTGAATGGACATTGTACGTTTTAATATTTGTTTATTTGATTGTGAACCATGTTTGGTCTATATACACTTTTTGTTTGGCATTGAATCAGTTAACACAGGTTATATCCAATACGGTTGAAAGCATGCCGACTGGATCCCGTTTGTTCAACTTTATGCTTTCTACCACAAATATTGTTTAATAAAACTGAAAATATGTTTTTTAAACATACATAAATAAATAAATGTAAATAAAACGTATATAAATAAAACGTATAAATAAAACTGAAAAATATACGTAAAACGTACATAAATAAAACATATATAAATAAAACTGAAAATTATAACAAGTAACTAAATGCCGAAGTGCTCTTCATTACTGGTCAACCTGTATTCGTCTCCAGTCGTCTTGACTTGTCTTGCCACTGGACTCAGATGGACTCTGGCGAAAGAGTGTGATCGATTAATTGCGCAACTCTTCCTCGCTTTAATCCAATTCATTGCGCAAGTCATTCTTCTTCCAACTTCACCATTTCGTGCCAAAATAGGCCTTATCAGCCATCTCAGAACTCACGGCTCCATACTTTCAACCCCACTGGATGAAATGAATGATCATCATCATTCTTGATGGATAAACACCACAATTACTGGTCAGCCTTTTTATTACATCACATAATGAGAATATCAGCACCATGCACGAATCCCGTAGTAATGACGAGGTTTCAAATGTGCGTACACGAGACTCGCGCATGTTATATTCTTTTTGGTAATTTAGCCTGTAAGTAGAGGACTCTTTTATGCGCGTTAAAGGGCATTGGGCATGTATAGGGTCTATTTTTAATGACTGTGCAGTGTTTGAAAATATTGCCGGTCCAAGCTTTGTATCCACCCTTTGTAAAGTTCATGCAACATAATAGGTAAATACAAAACTTAGACCGGCAATATTTTCAAACACTGCAGTCATTAAAAATATACACCCTGCAGTACTAAAGCCATTGTATTATAAACCAATCGGCACATGGTGAGTGATATAGTCAGTAGTGCGTGACCACCTTTATTTCCCAAGACACTTCCTGGTACCCGTTGTAGGCTGTTTCGATCTGGGAGCCTAGATCAATTTTAAAAATCTGCCCGACGCTAATTCAAACCCAACAGCTTGGCCAGCAGGCGAGCTCAATTCAGCCTGATCATTTCGATATCCATCTGGTGATGGATTTTCCACGCACGCAACACGTATATGGTCCTCTTAGTTTTTCGCTCTTGTCCCGGAAAGCCAGACGTCTGATCCACTACTTCATGAGTGCCATCTCCACAATGAAGGTTGGCACCAAGGGATCTACAATGCTGTCTGTCTTTCACCTTGATTGTACATTCTGTTAGACTGCTTTTCCTCCATCTGTTGAAGTATTGTTATTTACTTCTTGTTCGCTTACTGTCAATCGTATCCTCTAGTAAGGTTTTTTTTTATAAGGGTGTTATGTCTTTTAACAAAGCGGAAATATTTCACTTGCCTCTTTTTTTTTAAATTTCTTTCATCAACTCTTTTTTTTCCTTTCTAGTATCTCTGCATTTGATTGCTTTTGTTTCCATGATCATGGGGAGTATATGAATACAATCATTTTCTTATTTTGTAAAAGCAAACCTCATATTCCAGACTATGAAATAAACCAGATTTGCACGAGAAAGAGGCGGACATCTTAACATATCAGCCACTTTACAGAAAGAATTACAGTAATAAAAGGTTAAAGTAGTCCCTTAACAGGCACAGCTGTTGTGATATGAAGTCTTAAGTCTTCACACATTCTAGGTTACAATCTTTGAGATAAGGTGACCAGTTCCCTTTCATGTCGCCTTTCCCTTTCTTACTGTTAACAGAAAATTATAATGCCTCGTATCCATTTGATTGTGGTGAAGGGGTGACGTATGCAATTCGTAATCCCGCATACCGCGTTCGAAACACAGCTGCGGGTGATTTAGAAGCAAACCGCAATGCGTTGGTGTCCTCATACACGAGGTATGAGTGCCGGTCGTTCAGAAAGCAACGGCTTTCTACCGAACGTAAACTTGCCAAGAATTCACAAACAGCCATAAAATGCTGGGGTTGACTGCTACGCCCTGTAAAGGATATGCAACTAACTTAACCCAATTGCTTGAGGCTGGGTCGACTCTCGAGCCATACTGGTAGGAAAAAAATAACCCTATGTATGCTGGGGATTGAACCTTTCCACTGTCTTGGTAAGCAAGCGCACTAACCACTCAATCAATCATTCAATCATGTGCCATGCCGGAAAGCGTGGGCGGTCATGACTCGCCATTTCACTCGATCACCAGTGTCGTGGATCAGCTCAGTGTTCCTGTCTCGTCCATGCCATGTGGCCAAGCCATCCAGGTATTTTCCTCTCGGTCTTCCTCTTGGTCTGTTCCCCTCGATCTTGCCAGTTGTCACTAAGTTCTCCAATCAGCTGGGTTTAACTGATTAAGTGCCATGGGATGATTAATTTCCTTAAGCGACTTCCTGTATCTGCCGTGGGATTATATAAGTAGTTTTCCTTAAGCAACCCCCTTTAATTTAATATATAAAACAACGTGTCTGTAATCATATTAATCGCTTTAAAGTCCTAACTGTGTCACACTCCTGCTACCCAATTTTGTTTGGTCCAAACCTACTTTTTGTTTGGTACTGAGTTTGTTAATCCACATGCGCTTAAACTTCTGGATCATTGACGACACGGTAGTGGGTTCACCCCAAAATCCGGTAAATTAAACTTCTTCTGGTTCGAAAAACAGTGGCAAACTACTCAACGCACAATAACCTAGTAAATAAACCTGGGGTTAAGATTAATCGCAACGTCCGGCAAAGGACACGCAGTAACTTTTTTTTTATGACTAACTAGCTGACCCGGCACGGCTTCGCCCAGCTCCTTGCGGAGAGCGTCTCATTGAATTCATATAGGTAGTCATTATACATTCAAATACATTTCTCTAAGCGCACAGAGTACGCGTTCGGCCCCTGGGCCTTCGCAGCTAATTTATTGATGTTTTATTTGTTACTAGAGAATAAATATAACTGTTTTATTTTGTTTTTTTCTGTGAATAGTCTTAAATAGAATAGATTATATTTTACTGCAATATACATTATCTCTATACTCTTTTATTCTATTTTATTTAAATAACTGAATAATGTTTTAGTGCCCGCATTTTTAAAATTGTAATTTTAATGAAAAATAACAAATAAAAAAGATGAAACATATTTAAAATGTTTTTAGAATCCACTCTTTATTAATTAGAAATGAGAAGAACATCTGTACAAAATTTAATCTCAATCGGATGGACCCTTCGGGAACCCATAAAGGACACACACACACACACACACACACACACACACACACACACACACACACACACACACACACACATATTGTTTATATATATATATATATATATACACACACACACACACTAGCTGACCCGACCCGGCTTCGCCCAGGCCCTGGCGGGGATCTGTCTGTCTGTCTGTCTGTCTCTGTCTGTCTGTCTGCTTGTCTGTCTGTCTGACCCGGCCCGGCTTCACCCAGTCCCTGGTGGGGAGCATCTCATTTAATTCATATAAGTAGTCATATAAGCTCCCGTTCCCGACTATCTGTCTGTCTGTCTATCTGTCTGACTGTGTGTCTGACCCGGCCCGGCTTTGCCCAGCTCCTGGTGGGGAGCATCTCATTTAATTCATATAAGTAGTCATATAAGCTCCCGTTCCCGTTCCCGACTATCTGTCTGTCTGTCTGTCTGTCTGACCCGGCCCGGCTTCACCCAGTCCCTGGTGGGGAGCATCTCATTTAATTCAAATAAGTAGTCATATAAGCTCCCGTTCCCGACTATCTGTCTGTCTGTCTGTCTGAATGTCTGAATGTCTATCTGTCTATCCGACCCGGCCCGACTTCGCCCAGGCCCTGGTGGGGAGCATCTCATTTAATTCGTATAACTAGTCATATAAGCTTCCGTTCCCGACTGTCTGTCTGTCTGTCTGTCTGCTTGTCTGTCTGTCTGACCCGGCCCGTTCCCGTTAAAATATAGATAGAATGGAAGAATAGATAGATTGATATTAGAAAATATGATTGGAAGAGATCTATCTAAAGTAAACTTACCAAGATATCACGAACAGCCAATAAATGGTGGGCGGTGGGTTGACTGCAGAGTACTGCAAACGATATGCAACTAACTTTCTCTCACAAAAAATTACTTCTTTTATTTACCGAACGAAAATCTTTCGCAGGCCCGTCCTACATTCTGCCCTTCTTCTCTATTTCCTCTTATACATTCTTTCATTCAACATCTCTTATGAAGCAATTCTTTGACAACAAAAGAACAATAAGCATTAAAATGCATGAAAATTAACTCGTTGAGGAAATGTTTAACATAGGCATCATAAATACCCAACGGTGGGTGTAACACGCCATACATGTGAGAATGTTAAAAAAATTAATGTGCTGTTGAAGAAAAATAAAAAGATGAGTTAGAAAATTTTCACTATTTAAATAGATGCATTATTTTTATGAAAACTTTGAAAATGCCTTAAAGATTATATCATTATATATTATAACTCATATGCCTGTAAATAACTGTAGACAAAGAGTTTATAAATCTTTGAAAACAATGCAACAATCTATATATAAAATATACAGAAATGCTATTAAATGTTATACCCCTTGAAATAACTTCTCTTGAGTTAAGTCCCCTCGCTATATATAAATGATAATGTAAATTTAAATATTAAATTTTAGTAAGTAAATAGCTGATTGTACACTAACAAACTGTGACAGTTGGCTGCACGGGAATGAAAAGAAAGCATATAGAAAATTTCATCTCAATCGGATGGACCGGTCGCGAACGCATAAAGGACATCCGGATACACATTGCCTTATACACACACACACACACACACACACACACACACACACACACATTTCGCCCAGCCCCTGGCAGGTAGCGTCTCATTTAATTCATGTAAGTAGTCATTTTACATTCAAATACATTTCCCGTTTTGTTCGTCCCTATGGGTGATCATGTATATTCAGTTCTCTCCAACTCCAAGATATTTCTCCAATCGTGTGCTGATACTGTATGTCATGCTGATACACTGTCTGTCTGTCTGTCTGTCTGTCTGTCTGTCTGTCTGTCTGTCTGTCTGTCTGTCTGTCTGTCTGTCTGTCCGTCTGTCTGTCTTTGTCTGACGACCCAGCCCGGCTATCTATCTATCTATCTATCTATCTATCTATCTATCTATCTATCTATCTATCTATCTATCCGTCCGTCCGTCCGTCCGTCCGTCCGTCCGTCTGTCTGTCTGTCTGTCTGTCTGTCTGTCTGTCTGTCTGTCTGTCTGTCTGTCTATCTATCTATCTATCTGTCTGTCTGTCTATCTATCTATTCATCTATCTATCCGTTCACGTCTGTTCCCGTGCTCGTCTGTTTCTGATGATCGCGTTCTATTTCAGTTTGATCCGCGGGAGTGAAGAACAACAACTTTTCATAACTAATTTCTGGTTTAATCAGAGGGTGTGTTCCCTTCCCGCAAGATGGCGTGACATTTCTTGGTCTGTTTTTCTGAAGCGCGTGCCTTTTTCTTTCGTTCTTGGGGGAAAAGTGTTGATTTTAAACTAAATAACAATGTCAGTTGACTCCGCGGGAGTGAGAAGAACATCTGTACAAAATTTCATCTCAATCGGATGGACCGTTTGGGAACGCATAAAGGGGACACTAACACACACACACACACACACACACACACACACACACACACATTGTCTTTTATATATATAGATTTATTAAATGCTTAGCTCCGTGTCGAAGGTGTTACGGACGTGGTTCATAATTCCGCTTACCCGCGTTCGAAACACAGCTGTGCGCGATTTGGCAGCAGTTAGCGTTGTGCTGGGTTTTAACGAATTGGCATGGGAGCCGGTCGTTCAGAAAGCAATGGCAAACTACTGAACGTAAACTTGAACTTGTAAACTGAACGTAGACAACAGCAGTAAAATGCTGATGTTGACAGCGATGTCGTGTAAAAAGGATATGCAAAAAAAAATATATATATATATTATTACTTGGCTAGAAAACAAATGGCGGGGCGCGCTAACGAAATTGATTGCGAATTGCTGTGGCTTTATAATGAGCTCTGTCTGACGCGAGTTTGGCGCCTGGGATCGCGGCTTGCCTATTTGAGTGAAAGATTGGCCACCTATTCCTCCTTGTTCTCAGGTGTACAATATATGATAGCGCTATGACATCACAGACCCACAGCGCAAAACTGCTTAGGGCAAATTATTTATGAATCATTTAGAAAACAAAGAGTGAAATATTAATAGAACGGGTTCTCTCCCAGGACAAAGAATTGACATCTCCCGGAACTATCAAGTTTCTGCGGTAGAATCTATTTTTTTCATTTTCAGAATAGCGATTTTGGAAATGTTACAGGGATGAAAGGTGGGAAATATAATCAGTTAATATATTTTTGCTAGTCTTCCTGATAGTCGTCCAGGCGTTCGGTGTTTTGTCATGTGTAGTGTTAAGTGTCTGTTGATTAGAACGATTGAGTTTCTTTAAATTGTACCTGGCGTCTTTGGTTTCTGTTTCCAAGAATTTTAATTTAACGTGTCTCTGTTTAGTTTGTATTCTTTCGTATAGTACGTAGCATTAATCCCCCAGCCCCATTCTATGCCCCTCCCATATTTTGGCACCCGTATCTAATTTCCCCGGTCTCTCTGGCCGAGGGGTTACAACACTTTCTCCGTAATCCCGTTTATCATGCAGTCTCGTAGCGGGCGAGAACTGGGAGCGGTTCGTCCCCCGCTGGTGACTTGCGGGATAACTGAGCCGGCCGCTCAGAAAGCAATGGCAAACTACTGAGCGTAATCTTGCCAAGAAATCAACAAACAGCTGAAAGATGCTGCTGTTGACAGCGATGTCCTGTAAAGGATATGCGGGAAAAAAAATATAATCTCCATCGATCTCTCCCTCTCCTTCTTCTTCTTCTTCTTCTTCTTCTTCTTCTTCTTCTTCTTCTTCTTCTTCTTCTTCTTCTTTCCCCCTCTCTCTTTCTCTCTCTCTCTCTCTCTCTCTCTCTCTCTCTCTCTCTCTCTCTCTCTCTCTCTCTCTCTCTCTCAACTGTTTAAAATTCGACTAAATTTGAAAGGGGATCACGGTAGCGCAATGGCTAGCACGTTACATTCGACGTGATGGTAATATGTTTCAACCCACCTCCAAGCGAGGATTTTTTTTAAAACACTGACCTAGGCTTTCCGGTGGACACAGCTTAAAATGAATACCATGAAATTTTCTGTGAGAAATAAATGCGATTGGTTTGATATTTACCATCCACTCATCGAGTGCAGATATGTCAATAAAAAATATGGGGATCGCACCATATATCCCACGACTCGGCGCTCTATCGAGAAGTATCATCGACAAAGTGACAGTTCAGAGGGTGGTTCGTACAAGAATGTCACAGAGCGACATGTTATCATCTATGCAGCAAAGAAGAAGAAAGCAGGGGAGAAGTAGACAAGTGGGACTGCTAATCCTGTTGCGACAGACAAAAAAGTCGCTTAAAAGTCGACAGGGTCGACACCGGGTGTTATCCTTTATGGCTCGGTCTCTTTCCGCAGCGCGGAAATATCGCACAAAGCACGAACTCCGTAGCTCTAGCGGCGACCCACAGGAGTCTCCGAAAAATTTCACTCATGAATCGAAGGACGCGGCCCGGAATCGAACCTTCGGAGCCCGAGTCAAACGGCTTGACCACTTCGCCACGAAGACTCCCAGTTGCGACAGACAGCAGTACCACTACATCTACACCAGCCGAAGCAGACCCACGCAGTAATGAACATACACCAACGCTAGAGATCATAACAGCTGAAATCAGCTACAATGACACAGAAATAGGAGAAGCCAATCAATGCAACTTCAAGCAGAAGCAGCCAAGCAGAGCACTAAAGACTTCGCAAGAAAATAACTTACCCCAGAGCTTCTTCGCAAATATTTTGCTGAAGCAAACCAGCGCTGGAACAGCCCGAATAGGCTAGGCATAAAGCAAGTCCCAGGAAGAAGACGAAGCAACAGAAGAGGAGAAAGTATCAGACGGTGAAGACGACACAAACTACGTACCACCAAGAAGGAGACCACGAAGGTACAACAACACCAAGATATGAGGCCAGAGACTGATGGAGCAACGCTTTGGAAGACCACAGATGAAGTACTCCCTGAAAGAATAACCCCATGAGCGGGGCGAGAATCTGATAACTCCAAGCCTTAGAAGCGCACGAACCTGACCAGACATGTCAAGCAACAACAAAGAAGAAAACAGCACCAATCCAGAAACGTACAGAAATTAGGAAGCGAAATACGCAACTCTGTCTCCACAAGCTGATGCGGAAAAGCAGCTCCATAAGGGACCCAGTTACAGTTGAACGGGGACTGAACACATTTCTATGTATCGGATCGGATCTGAAACCATATACCCCCCACTCAACGAGGCCCGGAAATAGGTCCTTTACTGTTTATAAATGATAACTCAAAGAAAGAGAAAACCCAGCACCATACATGGAAATCCCACGTACTTTTTGAGTTCGTACAACACAGAGAAATTAATTCGCTAAGGAAAATACAGCATGTGGATTTTCATTTTATGATAACATTGGTAAAAGCATTTCATTCCTTGTTTGTCCCTGTTTCATAAAGTAAGTGAAGTTATGATTTGTTCACGTGAAAGATTATTGTTTCAGAAATTCAAAACAATGTTTTCCTTCGAGTGGTGAATTTTAATAATAATGATACAAACAATATAGTATGCATCGGACAAGTTACGACGAAATATACTGAACTGTCACTTCGCCGCCTTGACAAATGATAGATTGTTAATTGTGCTGCAATAATAATTGCAACCAGACCATAGATAAAGTTATACCTATCCATAGCACAAAGCCTAGGCTGAATGAAAGAGACCAAACGTTGGCCATGTAGCACTCTCTCTCTCTCTCACTCTCTCTCTCTCTCACTCTCTCTCTCTCTCTCTCTCTCACTCTCTCTCTCTCTCTCTCTCTCTCTCTCTCTCTCTCTCTCTCTCTCTCTCTCTCTCTCTCTCTCTCTCTCTCTCTCTCTCTCGAAATATGCCTGACAGTAAATTGTACAAAATATTATTGTCTTCATTATTCAAAGATTGTTGTATTGAATAATTGTTTCACATGTTATTATACAGTGCGTAGCGAGTTAGGTTAGTTGCATATCCTTTACAGAACCTCGTAGGCAACCCCAGAATTTTTTGGCATGTTGTGGTCTCTTGGCAAAGTTTACGTTCAGTAGTTTGTCGTTGCTTTCTGAACCGGCACCCATACCATTTTATAGAAAAATCCAACGAAAGGCTGTCAGCTGCCAAATCGCCAGCAGCTGTGTTTCGAACGCGATATGCCGGATTGCGAACTACGTCCGTAAAACCTTCGCCACGGAGCGAGCGTAGAGAGTGCGTAGTAAAACTTCTCAGGAAATTACGCTGACAACGTCACAAGGACGGTCGGACAAGTCTTCGATTTCAGCTATCGTCCTTCGCTACGGGACGGAACGATTGGCCACCTATTCCCCCCGTGCATTCAACCCCACAAAATGTCATGGTCCTAATACGTCACATACCCTCAAGAGATTCCTTCTACGGGTTATTATTATTATTATTATTATTATTATTATTATTATTATTATTATTATTATTATTATTATTATTATTATTATTGTCGTTGTTGTTGTTGTATTTATCATTATACACTCCATACCACAGCAATACAAAGGTTGAACAATTAAATCATTCAGTAGCAAACAAAAAATTAGTTTAGACCAAACATGGTACACAATCAAATGAACAAGTAATAATGATATAATGAAAATTTCATTTCTTTCACTGAGCATGAGAATAACACGAAACAAAACAACTTTTCGGCTATTTTCGGAAATTGCGCGCTTCGTCGGTATTAGTATTAGAATTTGAGTAATTTCCCATCTTTAAAACAAAAAAAGCTGAAAAGTTAAAATCTATATATTTCAAAAGAAAGATTAAACTAATATAATATATGGAAAATAGTGACCAAAAAAAAAACAATGGAAATAGCAAAGAAATTTCGACATCATAAAAATCATTAATAAATAACAAAGGATCGGTACAGAAATATGCTTTATGGTGGTCAAGTTGATTGTCACAAAATGAAGAACCGAAAAGCGGCGTTCGGTTTAATTATGTCATAGAAAGACATTTTTATTAAGTCGAGTACGGGTGTTAAGATGTGGAGAGAGAAAAAAAAAATGCAGCTTTTTCATTTGAAAGCGCAATAAGTGCTGTTATTTTCTAGATATGTGTGCCAACTTTGCACATTAACGTTTTTGGCGATTTACATATATATTTTCTGAGTCATATATCTGTCGTATTCAACGCTAATTCATTAATGCAGTGTACGTTGTAAATGCATTACCATATGCTTGAACTCTTATCTGGATAAGATGCATTTCTGATAAGAAGAATTATTTACTTTGTCCCTGATATTACAGACCACTAAGAAGAAAAATTCGGACATTGTGACAGATCTGAACATGGATAATTTTTCTTCTTCGTCCTCTCTTCGAGAGTGGTGTGTAGTACATAAGTCTGCACCTTGAAGGTAGCGTGTCCGACTTCGACAACATATATGTGCAATGTTTGCTTACTTTAGACAGATTCCATCCACATGTTCTATCTACTCGTGGGTTGGTTTTCATTTCTAACAATTTTACCAGGGCGGTGTCTTATGGTCTACTCTTTGTAATTTCCAACTGCCGTGGGATTTTAACTTACACAAATTCAATCAATCAGGCGCCGTATCCACAATGAAGGTTGGCTGCAATGGCCTCCACACTGTCTGTCTCTCGCTCTGACTGTACATTCTGTCAGATTGCAGTTCGTTTGTCTACCCCATGATGTTCCATTCTCACATGTA
>JACEFZ010023989.1:565000-790000 GCA_014155875.1 Cepaea nemoralis
GAGTCTTAAAAGTCGAGAGGATCGACTTCATTGCACCAGGTTTTATCCCATATGGCGCAGTCTCTTTCTGTAGGGCAGCCTGCCAAAAGCATCGCACAAAGCACGAACTCAGTAGCTCCAGCGACGACCCCCAGGAATCTCCGAGAAAAATGCACTCGTGAGCATATAGAAAGGATGGAAAGGATACAGAATGAAGCTATGCGCATTATTCTTGGATTACAAGAGATACAGCATGCAGGGCGATGCGCTACCTTCTTGATTTTCCAACCATTGAAGACAGAATACATGTCTGTAGAGCACGCGCCTACCTCAGAGTTAACGCAGAAACACAACATCCACGGCATAGTGAAATTATGAAGGTGAAGAGCAGCAGGTTAAAAAGAGGAAGGTCGTGGATGGGTCAAACCGAAGACATTCTTCAACAGGTGTGTTCACTTGAGGACTTAGAACCTGGCGAGGACTGGGTACAAGTGCCAACAGATTTCTGCACATCCTTTTCAGTTTGCATCCAACTAGATAGAAAATGCAGACAAGAAAATCCGGCTGCTGTTGAGGCTGAAGTACAAGCGCCGATTTTCGAGAATTCGCTAGACGGTGACGCGGTCATCTACACAGATGGGTCGGTCGTCCGACATGTGAGAAGCTCATGGGCCTTTACGGCTCGGGCCGGAGGGAGAATTATGAAGGAGGACTCTGGTGCTTTTGCTGAAACCACAAGTAGCCTGACTATGGAAGTCATGGCAGTAAGTAAAGCAATAACATGGCTCGAGACACAGACATTCACTAGGGCTTGTTTCCTTAGCGACTCAATGAACATGATCAAGAGGATAGAGGAGGGGTCGATCCGAAGAGAATGGTTGCTGCCTCTGGAGTGGTCTCGGCTGGCAAAGATTAGTTTCATCTTCGTGCCAGGGCATGCGGGAGTACAAGGAAATGAGCGGGCTGATAAGCTCGCAGGTGAGGCTACTGTGGAGGGCGGACGCGCCATGGACCAGGCTGACATTCTGAATGCTCTACGAGAAGTAAGATTTTTGCGTGAACCAAGTGATGACTGTGAATCTACAAATATGGTCAGACTGCGAGAACAGCAAATTAAAAGAGAGGTTGCCAAACAAGAACACTACGCAGGAAGCCAAAGAAGATTGATAAACCAACACAGAACTGGCGTCGTTAGCCGCTACACGCTGCGGGATTTGCTGAGGAGGGGATCCGAGCACTTATGTACTGAATGGTTCGATGTGCAATGAGGATGATCTGTCGACTAAATAACTAACTAACTAAGATGTATCCCAGAACCGAACCCACAACCTTCGGAGTGCGAGGCAAATTGTTTGACCAGTCCGCCACGGAGACTCCCCTGGATTGAACCCTGGAGCTTCTGAGCCTGGGGTCATCATCATCATCTTCTTCTACTTCTGCCGTCAAGCGTCGTGGGGAGGGATAATTTGCGTTCCAGTGCCCGATGGTCGGCACTGGATAGTGTCATTCCGTGTGATTGTACAATGTGTTTGATGTCGTCAATCCATTTTCTTCTTAGACGTCCTATTGGTCTCGTCCCAGATGATCTTTGATGTAAGGCCAGTGATGGTAGTTGATGGTGTTGCATTCTAACGACATGGCCAAACCACTTGATCTTCTGTCTATCAATAAATGTGGCACAAGGTGCGGATCCCACTGTCTGTCTGATAACAGCATTTCTTACTCGGTCTCGGATTGTTAAGTTGGCATCTCTCTTCAGGCATCTCATCTCGCAAGTGTTGATTTTGCGAAAGTATGATTTGGATCAAGTCCAAGTTTGAGATTGGTAGCATAGGGTTGGTGTGAAAATGCTGTTTATTATCAGTCGTTTTGCGGACATGGGAATATTTGGATGTTTCAGTAATGGTGATAGTTGATATGTAAGTGCACTAGCTTTTTGACATCTGGTTTTTAAAAAAAGCCAATGAGCCTGGGGGAACACCGCAATATCTCTACCACGGCTCCCTCTCCCCCGAACCCGGTAACTGATTGATAGTATATTCTCACACAGAGTTATAAATACCGCCAGTGTATCAACAACCTATTATGATACAGATTCCGGTGTATGGATCGCAATGCACCAATGTCTAACCGGACATCCGTATCTCATAATGATATAGCCTGCCCCGATATTATGATGTTTAGTATCGTTATAAAGATGGCATAAATAGGTCGATAATGAATTGAATTGTTACACCCCGGAAGACGTGGATGCCTAAGGGCCCACTAATACAGGGCGTTTGTAAAGTCTCACTACACTTTGTATGTAGAATAAATTTGAAAAAGGAAGTACATGATGTCATCAAAAAATGTGCTCCACAGTCCATCGTGAAGTAATATGCAGCGAATGACTGTCGTCTGCTGGAGTAATTCTTTGCACTACAAACAAAATGATGTTATCAAGGGAAGAAAGAATTTGTTTGGTTGAAAGAGTAAGTCGAAATGGCGGTTGATACACACGGATGGTTGTTAAAAGATTTATAGCAAAATTTCCTGATAAGCAACCTCCTCATCCATTACGCTTATGAATTATTATCTATGGGGTTTCTTGAAAGGAAATGTTTACAAAAATATGTACACACAGTTGAGGACCCGAAAGAAGCAATCAGAATTACCATTCTATAAATAACAACAGCCACGTTGCAGAAGGTATTTGACAATATGAAGAAAAGTATACAGTTATGCCTTAATCGTGGTGGACATTTCCTACACCTGTTATAATGAATACTTCATTGGTATTTTCCAGCTTCTCCAGAACAGCGTTAGATCATAGCAGTAACTATTGTAACCAATTTAATGACTTTTTAAAGCACATTTTTTTATGACATCATGTACTTAATTTTACAAATTTGTTCTACATACAAAGTGTAGCGAGGCCTTACAAACACCCATTATAAGAGCTATAGATGCCCAGTCTCCATTAACTCTCAATATGGACGTGAAAAATAAAACTCTATTTTGTAATTTAATTATAAGGTTATGAAAGAAAATTAATATCTTAATCTTTAATGGAAAACTAATACAACACTAAGCATGCATGTTTGAATCATAATAAAAGTATCCCGGCAGGCGTGCTAGCAAAGTTTATAGCGAACGGCGCTGGAGTGTCATGAGCACGACCGGACGCGGATTCGACGCCTGTGATCGTCGCTTGCCAAAGTGAGGTTAAGATTGGCCGTCTATTTTTCCTTGTTCTTAGACCTATAAAATATGATGGCGCTATTACATCACAGACCCATAGCAGGAAACTTAATCGTCATAAAATAATATTCATGATTAAATGCCGTGGGATGATTAATCGTCTTAAGCGACATCCGGTGTCTGCCATGGGCTTATATAATCGCCAAAATGTTGTCATTACGTTACATGTCTGCTACCATATTTACATTTTTAAAGTAATAACTGTGACGCAGCCCTACTTCGCATTTTCCGCTATCCATGTTTGTTTGGTCAAAATGCAATTTTTTGTTTGGCATTGGACCTGTTAACAGTACCCTGGTCTTGGTTATAATTAAAATGTATAGTGAATATTGTTATTTCTTATAACTGATGTGTCCTTTCGAACTTATACTTCTATTGTTTCATATTTATTTGTATCCGTTTCATTTCATATTTCTTGATCTCCTATAAATTATATTCTGTATTATTACTATTATTATGCTTCTGACACTCAGTACAAATGTCGTCGTTTACGTTAAAATGGGCTATTTAGTATTATACGTTATAACCTCGGTAATCTTTTGGCAAGGAATTTAAAGTTCGTTTGCTACTTGACAGATGCAGTAATATATATATATATATATACAATCAAATGCCCTGCAAGCTGGCGTAGGCGTTCATTTCTCTTCATAGATCTTTGGTGATCTGGTCTAATCTGCCGATGATACTCCCTCATGCCACCGCCTCATTCCATCCAGCATCATTTCTCTTGGTCTGCCTTTCTTCCCATTGATCATTCCAGTTGTCACGATTAAGATTGATATCTATGTAAATCTATTGACACATACCTTCATTATACACAGATTATAAAGTAATAGAGCATACGTTGCAGATCCGTATCTATGTATAAGTTTGTAAAAAAAAAATGAATATTAACTATATAAAACACATAAACTATTCCAGTTATAACTCAGATGGATTGAACAGAATATTGGGGAGAAAATCAGTAAGTACTTTGTGACGTAGACACTGATTCACAAGCATTGGTTGGTAATCGTTGTGTCCTACAATTTCTTCTTCTTTCCTATACTCTCGTGAGTGCTAATTAGTAACTTAATTTATTTCCTTTACTCACGTAAGTGCTGATTAGTAACTTAATTTATTTCCTTTACTCATGTGAGTGCTAATTAGTAACTTAATTTATTTCCTTTACTCATGTGAGTGCTAATTAGTAACTTAATTTATTTCCTTTACTCATGTGAGTGCTAATTAGTAACTTAATTTATTTCCTTTACTCATGTGAGTGCTAATTAGTAACTTAATTTATTTCCTTTACTCCCGTGAGTGCTAATTATTAACTTAATTTATTTCCTTTACTCTGTTGAGTGCTAAGTAGTAACTGAACTTATTTCTCATATTATTTCAGTGGCCTCTAAGGTTTCCCAACAACTGATATTTATTTCTGTTTGCTAACTGGGCACCGCGATAGCAGTGTTCAAATTCCTGTCGATGTGTAGCCTCCCCACCCACCTCCCACCCCAAGGCTCTCTCACTCCCTCCCACTGTGATGTGAGGTCTCTGGTTGACCCAGCCTAAAATTAAGCACCAGGCAATGCCCTGGGATGTAAATGCAGCCGACATGATATTTATATTATTAGCCACGTCAAATCTCGAGAGTTGATTGTACGATATAAATACGAGAGTTGATTGTACGATATAAATACGAGAGTTGATTGTACGATATAAATACGAGAGTTGATTGTACGATATAAATACGAGAGTTGATTGTACGATATAAATACGAGAGTTGATTGTACGATATAAATACGAGAGTTGATTGTACGATATAAATACGAGAGTTGATTGTACGATATAAATACGAGAGTTGATTGTACGATATAAATATGGGGCCAGCACCACATGCCCACCACTCCCCAAGGCGTGTGTAAAAACGGTCGCTTACTTTACTTACTTACACACTTAATAACAGTAATACCGTAC
This sequence comes from Cepaea nemoralis, assembly GCA_014155875.1. NCBI lineage: Eukaryota > Metazoa > Mollusca > Gastropoda > Stylommatophora > Helicidae > Cepaea > Cepaea nemoralis. Next base: position 570,179 of record JACEFZ010023989.1, read on the forward strand.
ACAATTCTTATCTAAGGATCGACGCAAAGTTCTAAACTTAGTACTTATTGCGCATTTCAACCCTTCCAGTAAATACCAGGATAATTCAGTTACTTTATCAATGCATGTCAATGGTAAGATTTAAATAAAGGTTTTTAAAAAAAGTATTATGGTTTCCCACACGTATCTTTATAGAATCGTGATAACAACAACAATATAACACGTAGTTATATCACGTATAACTTGTAAAACGTATAGTTGTAATGTGTAGTTCGAGGTGGATGTGTTTGTTGAGGTAACACCGGTCTGTGTTGTGGGAGATTACTCTCAGAGTTCTTCACTGAATTCGTCTGCTCTCAAAGTCTTGGATTTTTAATTTTATTTACTAAATTAGGTTTGCATTTTCCAGCTATAACGATTACATGCTGATATCGGATAACAAACTTAATTTGTGGTTGTAACATAAAAACTATAAATGTAACAAATTATATTATAAATTGCATATATATGTTTCCTTGTGAACGGAGGATGGTGGTTGGACTTTGTTTGGAGTCAAAAACTCATTTTTTAAATTTTATTATATTAAAGTTACAGTCGACGTTTAATGCGGAGGTGGTACCTGATTTATTTATGTTTTTAACTATTATTGCAAGAGCCGGGGTGGCATAGTGATAAGTTCCCTTGCCTGCGAAAGAGTGTTCGGGTACATCCCCAGCAGATGCTGGATTATTTTTTCCCAACTGCTCTAGTTGGATCCAGTCTCATAATAATATTTATTATTTTTATAATAATACTATACAAATTTTCTGGGGATTGTCTGGGAAAGCGAGGCGAAGAGGAAGGAAACGGTCAATCCCACATAATAATATGTAGTAACCTAGGATATTTAAAAGTCAAGCTTAATAGGGTCTTCTTTCCCAACAACAGTGTCTAATAATAATATGATTATGAGTTTACTGTTCTCCTTTTGATTTGTAAAAAAGGCTTAGGCTTTACTTCACCAGTATGTGTTTTGTATTCGTAATAAATACATTAAATACTAATACAACTCCTTGACAGTGTATAATATAATTGTAGTAGGTGTTGTACTGAACTGGATTGTAGCATACTCCTATAGATTCTACATAAGTAAATAAGTAAATAAAAACTAAAGATAGATACCTTGTGACTTCCTAAGCATGGCTAATAATAAATTAGTAGTAAAAAAATGCAGACCACATTGTGGTAGGTTTTAACAAGTTAGTATGGGAGCTGGTCGTTCAGAAAGTAGTGGCAAATTACTGAACATAAACTTGCCAAGACATTAACAACAGCAGTAAAATGCTGGCATTGACAGCAATGTCCGGTAAAAAGGATATGCACAAAAAAAAAAACAGTTGCATGTCCTTTGCAGGACGTTGCACTCACCCCCAGCTCATATTGGCTGTTTAGTAGTAACTTCATGGTAATTAGTTTGTTTTCTCATTCGTTCATTCACTTTTAACTGGAGCAGGGTACACACACGTGCAACTACTAGTGGTAGTTAACCACTACTACTAGTAGTGATTGCACTGGTCTGATTTTTGTGTGACAGTTAGCATCACCTATTATTATCAGTATCCCATTAGGTGAACCCTTCTCCGACTTCAGAGGTACTTGTAATTTATGTCCCCTAATCAAGCAATGGCAAACTACTGAACGTAAAAACTTGCCTAGTACATCAACAGCAGCTGAAGAATGCTGGTGGTGACTGCAACATCCTGCAAGGGTTATGCAACATTTTTAAAAAAAAATCAAGGACAAGAAGTCAACATTTAAGTCTAAATAACTAAGCTGATAAGTACATAAGTCCTTTCGTTAATGTGGTGGTATTAAGATGTCATGGGTTCAAACCCGGTGGGGCTACTAAATAATCAATGTGCTCTGGTCTAATTCTATTGCTTTTTTTCTATACTCTGTGAGTCTGTGACCTCCAATCCAAGTCAGTATACTGTTATACATAACTATTTTAGTATTTTGTGTACCCATAAAATAAGATTCAAGGAAAATGGTATAGTTCACTCTTCTGTGTTTGTCTAAGATTATGTCATCATGTTTGCTATAACATTATAAATGCTTTTTCATTGCCAGTATGTTTTAATTTTATTTTTTTTTAAATTTGATAATGAGTCTTATTTTTTTAAATTACATACTTATGGATTACTTATTCTGCATCAAGATATGTGGGATGAGTTTACCTTTATTTTCTGGCAAAATGTTTCTAGTGTATTGTATTTGTGAAACTTATTTAAAGTACTTGAATATTGATAACATGTTGTAATACTGCCAGAGTTCATTTTGATCTTAACGCATTGAAGTTCTTTCACATTCAAAATTTGATAATCTGATATTATATTTGATATAATTTTTCCATTATTCCAATTAATGTTTAAGACATTCTCATAAATATGAATAGCCATTGTTTGTTAATGTCTCATGAATGCAATCCACATTTAGCAAAGAACATGTTTATTGTCTTTATATGTCTCACATTCTCTGTTTTCAATGCTGAATCATCACTTGCAGTGTCATTTCAAGCAGATTTACATTTGTTGAAATCCTGTATAATTTAATGTACTTCCTGTTTGTGAACAACATTTTCTACAGCTTTCATTGAACTGCAGTATTTTTTCTGTGAATTCACCTCATCTTCATCCTCTGTTATGTTTGCATATAAATGCAATGTTTATTTGTTTCTCAAATCAAGTTAAATAAATATTGGAATTGTTCCATATTTGTTTTTCTCTCTTCTCTCTTCCTTCAGACTATTTTTGTATAATTCAGTGGTGATTTGTGTGTAGTTTAATTTATAGAGTTGAGTTGCTGCATTCTTTTTACTTTTTCCTCATGTACTCACAAGATGTTTAAACCACATTAATTTGTTGTCTCTCAGTAAATTCAACATGATATGGTTTTTTAAGTTAACTTTTTTGTTCGTTAATAATAAAAATTAACATATCACGAAGCAGGAGCCTGCTATGGGTCTGTGATGTGATCGGACCATCACATTTTGAGGGCCTGAAGCTTCCTTCATTTAATTCAACGGAGTTCATGCTTTGTGCGACGCTTTCGGCAGTCCGTGCTGCGGAAAGAGACTGAGCCATATGGGATAAGACCCGGTGCAATGAAGTCGACCCTGGTGACTTTTAAGCAACAACTTTTTTAATTGACTATAATAGTAAAATTCAGTGAATGTGATTCACCGTTTCCGGACATACCAGGTGGTTGGATCAAAACCAGCTGCAAACAATTTAAAAGCAGACCACCTTGTGTTGATTTCAATTATATGAGCATCAGTCATTCAGAAAGCAATCGCAAAATGTGTAGTCCACAGCAGCATGACCACAGTGAACAGAGGTAGATTAAAAATAACTTAATATAATTCAAGAACCAGCACCTTTTTCTCAGGAGCCAGCTTATTTCTTTTTGAAATACAAGTTTAGAAAATTATTGAACACTCCAGCACCAGGTTGAAATTTCCAGGTGCAATGGTGACCAGGTATCAGGAGTTTTCTACCCCTGGCAGGGACTATAATGGTCGATCCTCCATTATTAGCCAGTTTAGTATCTCTTTTCAAAGTGCTCTATAGGGAAGCTTGATAAGTGTGGTAGCTTATCCTGGCACAGTAGTGCTCAGCATGGGCATTTGTGATTCACACTTACGTTGAGCTAAAGATAATTGCAGAGAACAGGGGGACAGTATTAGGACATGAGCAGATGACAGTAACCTCAGAAGATGCAAACAGAAGGCAATATAGCATGGCCAAAAGGATGACAGTACTCTAGTTCGTCTCTAGTTCTTAAACATCCAGTGAGCTGTAGGTGGGGTAAAGTATCGACTCCTACACTGGTCACTTGGACTTCAATGTTCACATCTTGTTCAGGAAGTAATGGCAATCTTTATTTTTTGTTGCATATCCTATTTATAGGACATTGCAGTCAACACCAGCACTTTTCAGCCGCTGTTGATGTCTTGGCAAGTTTTACGTTCAATAGTTTTCCATTGCTTTCTGAACAACCGGCTCACATACATTTCCATAAGAAACCAACGTGACGCAATCCTTGCCGAATCTCGAGCAGCTGTGTTTTGTATGTGGGTATACGGGATTACGAACAGCATCCTTAACCCCTTCGCCAGGGAGACTGGCAATGGCAATCTACTAAACATAAAATTGTCTAGAAAATCAACATGGAATTGGGGTTGATCACAAAGGACATACAGTACTTGTTTATACAGTAGAATACTTCTTATGATGACATTGTCCCTGTTTTCTCATTATTAAATTGGTTTTTGTTTTTTCTGTACAGAAATATTGGAGTGCCATGATTCATTGCCATCAACTTCAGACTTTGCACAGGAGGAAACCTTCACCTCAATCCTGATATTGGGCCTAATGAACTGTATGGAAGTTTCATCTGAGTCAATGTTACCGAGCAGAAACAACTACTCAGCCGATACAGATCCAATTTTTAGGCATCTTATTAGACCTATCAGACCAAGGAAAGATTATTTTGTTTGGATTGACTGGTGGAGTCATCATCAATTTGTCATTGTTGGTAGTGGTATTTTATTGTTATTGTTTACCGACTGGTGTAGCCGCAGATTTATCAACTATAGTAATTCATTAATATTTAGTACTAAATATCTACACAAAGTTAGAGCACCCTGTATCTGTCAAGGATACATAAACTAATATTATTACACAATATAAAGTGACATAATTATTTTATTTAGTGTTGTGAACTTTATTTATTTGTATTTGAATAATGGTACTGAGCAATTGTACATAAGTTTAATCTATATTGTGTGATAACACTTGTAGACATTGTTTCCAGTAGCACGGTTTATGATATCACATTTGAGAAACTAGAAATATTTTATCCACTGAAGGAGTTTCTGATTTCATCACACAAGCTAATACGTGCCATACAGAAAGGATATTTACCCCCTTACAAATACGTGCCATACGGAAAGGATATTTACCTCCTTCCAACAGATGATTCAGTAGCAACACAAATCATATCAGATGACATCATCATACCCGGTCATAAAAGGTTGGTTTGTTTTTCAACTTATTGCCGTTCCATTCATGTTCTTTTAACCTTCACAAGCTTGCCTTGGTTCTATGTTGCAAAGTAAATATTTGTACCAGTATATTTATATATTCACCCATGGAGTGCCGATTGGTCTAACATAATTTGGGGCTAGCAATAAATACCCAGTATGCGTCAGGCAATCCAATAATCCAATCCAATAGTTTTTAAAAAAACAATTTAGTTGCATGTCCTTCACAGGACGTAGCAGTCAACCCCAGCATTTTCGCTGTTCGTGATTCCTGGGCAAATTTTACGTTCAGTAGTTTGCCATTGCTTTCTGAATGACCGGCACCTATACATTTTTCGAAAAAACCAGCACCGCTGTGTTTCGAACCCGGGTTTATGGGCTCACAAACCGCATTCGCAAGCCCTTCGCCATGGAGACCGGTAATCCAATAGTTACCTAATAAAAATAACAATTAGATCTTTTTCAACCTGCTTCTGTAGCATCAGTTATAATTTATTAGGGTATTTTGGGGTGAGTTTTAATATTCTTTCCTCTCTTTGTTCTCTTTCGAGTTAGTCCTAAACAGGACTTGTTATATTTTCTCCTTGTGCTCTTCGGGTTCGGTGGGTCTTATGGGGTGGGGCTCACGCTGACTGGCATTTTCATTATTGTGTTGAATTGGTCCCTGTTGATGAAGACCTACCAGATTCAGTAACCTCTCATTTGTTTGCTGCTAACTCTGTGTGTGTTTGTGCATTCCTGCCACTCTCCATCCCTCTCTCTCTCTCTCTCCCTCTCTCTCTCTCTCTCTCTCTCTCTCTCTCTCTCTCTCTCTCTCTCTCTCTCTCTCTCTCTCTCTCTCTCTCTCTCTCTCTCTCTCTCTCTCTCTCTCTCTCTCTGTGTTATTCATATCTAGTTTCATATTCTTCCAATGTAGATGAATATGTGTGCTGTTTCCATGCTTGTGACTTTATAATAAACTTATGATAACCAAGGGTTCAAAGAAAGGGCTGAATAGAGACAAAAGCAAACTAGAACATGTTAAAGTCAATGGAGAAAATAGACAACTATTTAAAAAAAACATGCATAAAAGTAGGCTGTCCTGACTTGGCCACATCATGAGACATGGCGCTTCTACTAAGAAAATACTCGAGAGCAAAATACAGGAGTAAGGAAACAAGAGATGTCCAAGAAACAACTACATCACATAGGACTGCAAAGGCATTTGGGATTCACACTTTTGCTGAGCTGAAGATAATTGCAGAGTACAGGGGTACAGTATTGGGACCTGAGCGGAGGATACTGACTAACCTGATAATGATGGTGTGTGCTACTCTATCTTATTTTTGTACAACCTCGCCCCACAAAGTCTCTCTCTATGCCCTCTTCAACATGCATAACCATTTTCTTTTATACTATTGTTTACAGAGCAGTTAGTAATCATTGCGTTTGGTTTATACTTTTAGATTTTTATGTGTTTGTTAGTGTGTTAGTCTGTAAGGTGTGGAATGCGCCTGGCCTTGCAGCCAGCAGGGTTAGGATTGGCTAGCCTCTCCCAGGAGGGGTGAAGAGCGAAAATTAGTAGCCTGCCGATGACCTGCAGACTACACAAGTCAACCCCCACCTCCACGTGGTGCAGACCGGGCAACCATGACCGCGAGGTCATGGGCTAACGGGGCTATGGCTCGCCATAGGGGATGGACTCCCTGTGGTCAGATTAGTGTCCTAAACCTGCGACTGGCCTAGCAAGCCGGCAGGGGATCTTCATACTGCTCGTAGAAAAACTAAGAAGTATAAACGGACTGACCCAAACGGCTATCGACCCGGCAATGTTAATGGACTATAACTAAAGAAGAACAAACAGCAACAATTCACCTAAACGAACATCCCTTGAAACAAGTAAAGAGCTTCAAGTACCTAGGAAGTATAATATCATCAAATGGCAGATCAGAAGACGAGATCGAAAATAGGTGCAATAAGGCAAATCAACTCATTGGACAAATGGCACCAATACTAAAGAACAACATGTATCAATAACTACTAAGAAAGCACTTTACAACACAATCTTCCTACCAACTCTGTGCTACCAATGCCAAACCTGGACAATGACAGAAAAAGAGAAAAGAAAAATCACAACAACAGAAATGAGGTTCCTGAGAAGAATACTCAACGTATCAAGAAGAGATAAGATCAGAAATGAAGAAATCAGGACTAAAGTGGGGTTAAAGCTGCTCTAGATTTTATTAGAAAGCAGCAAGTCAAATGGTTTGGCCATGCAAGTAGGCTACCAGTCAACAGCATGCCACAACAAGCAATGATGTACAGACCAGATGGAAACAGAGGAAGAGGCCGACCACGTAAACGTTGGACGGAGGGAATAACAGAATCCATGGGAATGTCGATATACGAAGCCCATAACCGGTCACTCTCACAAAGTTTATACTTCACCTCGACACCGCAAGGTACAAGAGGAACATGATGAGATGAGATGAGATGGTTAGTGTGCATTCATGGCTGAAATGAACATATCTATATTGGTACCTTGTTTACCCACAAATGGAGTTAGACAAAAGAAGGGGATTCTGCAAAATCTGAGCACTGAAGATAGCAACAAAGAAATTACTAATAACCATCATGGGACAGAGACTACGGTGCTATTCAGATGCAAAATAAGTACTTGAGGTATTCCTGTCTAGGAAATTACCAGCACTATGGGCATACTATCTGAACAAGGCAGCGAACGTAAGGTCACCATCAGTGGATACCATCTCACTGTGGAGTGCCTGGAAGCAAGAGAGCTGATCAACTAGCTAAGGAAGGTGCAACAGAAGAGAAACCTGATGTATCAGTCACATACTACCCACTCTTTTCTTGGGTTTATGATACTCTCCTCTATCCTTATTATGGATTCCTGATACCTTCCTCTATCCTCTTCTTATGTTTATGATACTTTCCTCTGTCCTTATTATGGATCTCTGATACCTTCCTCTATTCTCTTCTTGGATTTATGATACTCTCCTCTATCTTTCTTATGAATTTCTGATACCTTCCTCTATCATTATCTTGAATTTCTGATACTCTCCTCTATCCTTATTATGCATTTCTAATACTCTCCTCTATCCTTATTATGCATTTCTAATACTCTCCTCTATCCTTATTATGCATTTCTAATACTCTCCTCTATTCTTATTATGCATTTCTAATACTCTCCTCTATCCCTTATTATGCATTTCTAATACTCTCCTCTATTCTTATTATGCATTTCTAATACTCTCCTCTATCCTTATTATGCATTTCTAATACTCTCCTCTATTCTTATTATGCATTTCTAATACTCTCCTCTATCCTTATTATGCATTTCTAATACTCTCCTCTATTCTTATTATGCATTTCTAATACTCTCCTCTATCCTTATTATGCATTTCTAATACTCTCCTCTATTCTTATTATGCATTTCTAATACTCTCCTCTATTCTTATTATGAATTTCTGATACTCTTCTCTATCCTTAATATGGATTTCTGATACTCTTCTCTATCCTTATTATGGATTTCTGATACTCTCCACTATTCTTAGGGCTTTCTGATACTCTTCTCTATCCTTATTATGGATTTATGATATTCTTCTCAATCTTCATGTTGAATTTCTGATACTCTTCTATATCCTTATTATGGATTTCTGATACTCTCTTCTCTCTTCATCTTGGATTTCTGATACTCTCCTCTGTCCTTATTATGGATTTCTGTTATTCTCCTCTATTCTATTTTTGGATTTCTGATACTCTCCTCTAACATTATCTTGGATTTCTGATACTCTCCACTATTGATTATGTGGTTGTTTCAGGATTTGAAATTTAAATATTGAGCACAACCCACCACTGGCAACGCCGATCACATTCTGGTTGTGATCCGGGACTGTTTCCGGATCCGGTCAGGGATATGCACTACTGACGAGCTCAAATGAGGGCGAAACTCGAGTATAGTGCTTCCATATTGACGTGCATAGGCCTTAGGTTCATACCAGAATACGATCGGCGTTGCCAGTGGTGGGTTGTGCTCAATATTTAAACTCTCCACTATCCTGATTTTTGATTTCTGATGCTCTCCTCTATCTTATCTATGATAATTGATACTCTCCTCTATCCTTTTGGATTTCTGATACGCTAACCTTATCTTAAGAAGATACAACCTGAAATAGGGGAAGAACAATGTGGGTTTGTAGAAGGAAAGGGTACAGTGTATATGCTGCGAACAGTTATTGAACGTGCTATAGAAGTAAACAAGGATATACATCTTTGCTTTATTGACTATACAAAGGCTTTTGATAGAGTTAGACATGTCAACATGGTGGATATGCTTGCAGATCTACAAATTGATGGGAAAGACATTAGACTTATAAAAAAACATATATTGGAAACAACAAGCTGCAATAAGGATTGATAATGAAGTGGGACAGTATCAGCCAATTAAAAGAGGTGTTAGGCAGGGATGTGTGATGTCTCCAGATCTTTTTTCCCTATACAGTGAAAATATTTTCAGAAATGTAGAGGATATAAATGGAATCAGCATTGGAGGACGAAACATCAATAACATTAGATATGCAGATGATACAGTATTAATTGCAGATAATGCGCAGGACCTGCAACAATTAGTAGATGCGGTTGTTGTACACAGTGAGCAACTGGGGTTAGAATTAAATTGTAAAAAGACTCAGGTTATGGTCGTCACTAGGAAGGAAGAAGTGCCACAATGTAATATACAAGTAAATGGAAATATTCTTCAACGAGTGAATTGGTACAATTATCTTGGAACAGTCATAACATCTGATGGGAGATGCCTTGAAGAGATTAGAACAAGAATCGCCATGGCGAAAGTAGCCTTTAGCAAGATGAAAAACATTCTGACCAATAAAAAGATGTCAATTGAAATGAGAAAAAGAGTGTTGAGGGGATACATAGAGCCTGTTCTTTTGTATGGATGTGAAACTTGGACAATGGGCAGTCAAGCTGAAAAACATCTGATGGCTGCAGAAATGTGGTTTCTGAGGAGAATGCAAAGAATACCATGGACAGACAGAAAAACCAATGACCAAGTACTACAGGAGACAAATGAACATCGTAAACTGATTAGAGAAATTAGACATAGACAGTCAAAATTTTTTGGACATGTTATGAGAAGAAATGGATTGGAGAACTTGGTGACAACTGGCAAGATCAAAGGAAACAGACCAAGAGGCAGACCTAGAGGAAAATACCTGGATGGCTTGGCCACATGGCACGGACGAGACAGGAACATTGAGCTGATCCACGACACTGGTGATCGAGTGAAATGGCGAGCCATGACCGCCCATGCTTTCCAGCATGGCACATGATTGATTGAACCTTATCTTGAATTAAAATACTCTAGAGGATAATAATGACATAAATGAGGACAAATTAATAACCAGCAAAGTAATATATTAAATTAATGTAATGTAGATTGATGTAGATAATGTAATATGTGATGAAACTTGAGATCTTTGACTGACCTGGCAGGAACACTGGTGAGCACAGAGAATTACACCTGGAACACTGCTGACTCTTTGGGGAGGGGAGCCAGTGCAATGGTTTACCTGGGCAGGCACAAGGTAGGTGATGCTGATGATGCTTGCTGTGTTGTGTTAATTAGTGCCGCAGTGCTTATAAATAAATGGTTTCGATCGTGTGATTGTATGAGAAGGCAAACCATGACTTATTCACATGGCACATGATGATGATGAAAATAAGCATTTCTTCTTCGTTCACATTCAGATGTCAATATGAATTAAACCAAAGACAGCAGCAGTCAACTTACGATTATTGACATCACCATAGAGTTTGTTCGCAAGAGGAGTGGGTGTAGGCCAAAATACTTTTAAGCAAGCATTTGTTACCTTACAGTTATTCAGTAGGTGTAAACATATTTTTAAAAAAAAAAAATATATATAGGGTGGGGTGGGGACAAAAACAAGTCTTTTTATTTGATCAAATTGAGTCTAGAAAAAAGAGAGAAAAAAAGAGATTGGTCCACACAGCTAACAACCAACATAAAGGGATCCACACACAGGATGTGATGGTGTAGATATGGTAAAGGTACGCCCATGGCAGATAACTGCTGCAGGAGTGTGAAATGTAAGACCTTCACATATTCTAGGCCATGCCATAATGAAGTAGGATGTCTGGTTCCCTTCGCGGCCATCTTTCCTTCCCAGACAAATGTGAAAATTAGGCAATACATATTTTATGAGACTGGATCGATCCCAGAGCCAAAATAATCCAAAATAAAAAGCATGCTGTCACTGGTGGGGATTGTACCCTGATTACAGTCTCTATAAGCAAGCACATTATACAGACCCTTTGATTTCTGCTGGGACAGGTTGAGTACTAAGTGGGAGAAACTGATTTCATTCATAATGTGCCATGCTGATAAGCATGGTTTTTCCATCGCACATGATCACCATCCATACTTTTATCTCTCAGCCTTTTCTTTGCTCGTTTCCCATCAATTTTGCCAGTTTACACCAAGTTTTCTAGTTAATCCCTCCAGATAATGGGCCAAAAAAAATCTGAACTATCTCTAATTTATCTATTTAATTTACAATGTTTAGTTGTTTCTTGTAGAACTTTCTCATTAATTTTTCTGTCCATCCATGGTATTCTATGCATTCTCCTCAAAAAAATAATATTTCCACTGCAATTTGATGTGTCCCAGCTTGTACTTATGGAATTATCCCCGGATTAGTGACACTGATTCTTCACAATAATCAACCTCAAATTTAATTACTTGAGGAACTGTGAATTATACATAATTAAGTTTTCCTGTCTGGAGCAGTACTCTGTCTTGGAACATAGTACTTAAGTTATGCCATCGCAGCCATGTGTGTCAGGGAGTGTACAAAACAATGGAATAGTGGTGAATGTTAATGGAAGATAAAGTGACCACAGAATAGGCAGTGGAAAAGAAGTATCAACTCAGCCTGGCAAACGAAAGGAAGGGTGAAGCAGAAAAGACAAAATGGACATTACACCAAGGTACACGGTGAAGCAGTGGTGCATCAGAAAGCAAGAATGATGAATGAAAGGAGTGGTGGTTGAGAGATGGGAAAGGCGAAGGGGAGTATCAATAGATGAAATCCATCCATCCATCATGTGCCATGCGGGTAAGCGTTGGTGGTCATGTTCTGCCATCTCACTCGATCACCAGAGTCGTGGATCAGCTCCATGTTTCTGTCTCTACCATGCCACAAGGCCAAGCCACCCAGGTACTTGCCTCTAGGTCTTCCCCTTGGTCTGTTCCCCTCGATCTTACCAGATGTCACCAAGTTCTCCAAATCATTTCTTCTCATAACATGCCCAAAAAATTTTGACTGTCTACGTCTAATGTCTCTAATCAGTTTACGATCTTCATTTGTTTCTTGAAGGACTTGTTCATTGCTCTTTCTGGCTGTCCATGGTATTCTTTGCATTTTCCTCAGAAACCACATTTCTACAGCCATCAGATGTTTTTCAGCCTGACTGCTCATTGTCCATGTCATGTCCAATAGATGAAATGACCATGAGTATAAAGATACTAATAATAAAATGAAACCAAGCTGAACAGTAAAGCCAAGTGTCGAAAGGCATAATAAGTGGTTCTCGGGAGTTTGCAATATATAGGCATATAGCAGAGATTTAAATGAGCAAAACTGTATAACTATCACATGGAAATCAGATGTGTCATTACACTAGAAATGCGGAGAGATCTCTGAGTGATAACTATTAGTGTTGAGGAGATGTTGCTCTAACATATTAATTATTATTTACCAAATTCTGCCCTGCTTCACCAATGTTTGCAGATTATGGTGTCAATGACATTTGCAGAAGAAGCCGATAGGCTGCCACATCCTGTAACTTGTGTTTGAATTGTGCTTCAAAAATGCTTATCAGTTTTAACGTAAGCTTGACGTCGGATCCCCCCACTTACCGAGACAATTGCCCGGTGTCGCCCTACGTGCCAAGCAAGAAGTACTTGGTGCAAATAAATGCGGAAATAGTGATACAGCCGCTGTAGCGGATTAGATAGAGGAAGTCCTGCTATAATAGAATAGGCGTAGTTGAATTCTGGGATTCCTGCCGGATAACGTTTTGAAGCGTGTCTCCAAGTTTTATTGTTTCTTTGTTTTTGTTTTTTCCATCCGTATATCATATACTATATAGTTTGGCAGTTCTTCTAAACAAATGTGTACTCAAACAAACGAAATGGTTTGGATAGATATGGGAGAGAGGGAGGGATAGAAATGGGAGGGAGAGAGAGACAGAGGGGGAGGGGAATGTCACCTATCGAACTAATGCCGCAAACAGATTGACTTAAAAATGCGACAAGGAGTCTGGCGAACAACAGAAATTTACAAAATCAAAAGTGTCAGCAAAACTTTTTTCCCCTCAACAAACATTAACAATGGAGTCAAAACTAAAGAACATTTTTGTTTTTAATTTAAATGTCTGATATTTGAGATCATACATCCGATCATAATACAGCGTTCATGCTAAATAATCATAAACGCACACGCGCTTAAGCGTTACAGTCTCATTGGCGCCCATTCCATCCTCCTGGAATGTCAAAAGGATGGAGACTGAATGAAGTAAACAACCCTTGTAAACGCCATCAGACGCATTGAGCAAATGCTGATAGACACCCGTATGTTTATATGGCCGGTCGGCACTCAGTGGATGATATTATCAGTATTATACCGGCCGCCTTTACGTCCAAAGATATTTCCTGGTACTCTTGTTGGACTGGGAGCACTGGTACATTTTTACAACCCGCCTTCGTTGTTTCTGGAACAGTTCATGAACAAACACACATGTATTATTTGGCGCCCATAGAAGTGAGAAGAAGGAAGTAGAGACTGGAGGACACACTAGACAACATAAAATTTGAAAGCTATAGCTATAGTTACCGACCAGGATGCGAACTGCGAACCTGTCACCTCCAAATGACGACGGCGCCTGGCTGCAGGATCAAGTATACTTCGACGCATGACCAACTGCTAACTAGACACCTTTAAAAAAGATGTCTTCATTGGCCAGGTCTTTCCTACACATGAACGTACAACTATGGAATACGGACTGAATTCCTATCTGACCATTGAGATAGCACCATAAGTCTCAGAATTGTATATTAAACCATCATAGGTCAAATCACAAACATACAAACACATCGAACCGTAATGCTGTGACCAGTATATTCATACACATTTAAAGAAGAGAAATTATTCTTTGGTTCCTTTGTTTAACACGTATTACACAGAAATATCAGTGGGGTGGGGGGGGGGGGGGATTTTAGGCCATCAAGACAAGACAGTTAATAAATAAACACACATGCTCATAGAGGTGAGGTGAAAGAAGTAGAGACTAGAGGACGCACTAGACAACATAAAATTCACGAGTTAACTATCATCATACCATCAACCCCCCCCCCCCCCCGGGAAGGTTAACCCGGTCAACAAATGCCCGCAGACGTCGGATGTGCCGGCCTAACGGCGCAAGAACGCAGCTCTGCTGTAAACAGGCACAACGCAGTCACATCCGGAAGAAAAAAAAATCCGGATGAACGCAGAAGAAGAAGATACCATCAAACCGTAACACTATGTTTACCTAGTTTCTTTCAAGAGGTGAATCATATATCCCAGGGCTAATATTGAACAATAAATATTCAAGGTCCGACATAGCCAATAATGACATGTCTAATAGACACGAACATGGCGTGGGTTTAACTTGTTTAAAAGTAACGCCATAGCCAATAATGAGCATGATTAATAGACACGAACGTGGCGTGGGTATAACGGTTTATCAGATTGCAGCCACTGGTTGAATTATTGCAGTGTTACCATACTGAAGCTAAACTGTTAGAAAGTTGAGAGTAACAACTGTCTGGGACACATAGATTTCCATTAAAAACCAAGACAATGCGGATTAACCCTTAATTTATCGTCACGCTTGGCATGTGTTAATCCCCATCAGCGGATTTTAAAAAAATATGACCTAGAACCCCTGGTAGACCCATCATAAAATGGATACCATGAAATGTCGTTGAAAGTGAAGGGTGCCGGCCACATCGCCCCTCGAGTGTGAACTGGTCTGTAAAAATATTAGTCGAGCATAATGTGACCAAATAGGCCTTAAAGCTTATAAAAGGGGTCCTTTATTTACTTATGCAGTCCTCCACTTGAAGTGACTTATAGTATAGCCCGGATTTAATTCAACAGCACTTAAATGGACTTCGGTAGTTGAGACTCTACGAGTCCTGGTTAAGTTATATGCATGGCTGGAAACTCATTGCAGTGATTATAGAAGTATCTTTTGGTAATCTGTGTGTTGATGCGTGGTGACATGTTCAGCAATAGATTGATCTTAAGTAATGACCTTAAAATTACTTCCACCAGTCTTGACTTGAACTGAACCTCCAGAAATGTGCTTGTAAACAGGTTTTTTTTTTTTCAGTTTTTTTTTTTAGTTCGTACACTAAATGTGTGCCGGCTCTGGCGAAACGGTTAAGAATGCAATTCGTAATGCCGCATACCGCGTTCGACATCAGCTGCTAGTGATTCGAAAGCAGGCCGTCTTGCTTTGGTTTTCATACAGATGTATGAATGCCGGTCGTTCAGAATGCAATGGCAAACTACTGAACCTATTTGCCCAAGAATCACAAGCAGCCAAAAAATTCTGGGGTTGACTGCTACGTCTTATAAAGGATACGCAACTAATTAAACACTAAATGTTGGCGACTGTGACCAAGAGTGGTCTGCCACAAGTCCGCGACTCACCAAGTCGAGAGTTCGAAATCAGGTGGTGGCAATTTCGAGGCAGATCGCTTTGCGTTGATTTCAATGGTATGATGTGCCGGACGTTCAAACAAGGGATCACCAAGATGTACTCTGCTAACTGGCATAGCCGTTCACGTTTTTCCACAAATCTCGGTCACGTGTGTTCTAGATCAATTCCGTAATTGATATTTCTCTATGCCACCGCCTCAGTCCATCAAGCATCATTTATATAGGTCTGCATCTTCCTCTTTTCTTTTTAAGCTGATCTTTCCAGTTGTCACTTTGTTTTCCACTGCCTCTCGTCTCGTCACATTATTAAAAAAATACTGTTTGTCTCTTTCTGTTAGTTGTATATAATGTTCGAGATCAGTGGTTCTCAACCGGTGGGGAATTCCCCCTTCTCTCTCCCCCCCCCCCCCACCCCGAGGGAAATGTTAGGGTTTCCGGGGGGGGGGGGGATGAAGATTATTTCAAGATCGCGTTAATACAAGAACCGATTACTTGATATTGTTTTTCCCTTCATACTTTACGGTTCTGTGCGTCTCACCCCTTCTATAATTCATTTTTTAAAGTAAGTAGACCCACACATCACGTTTTATGTGGACTTCTAGACTTGTTTTGGTATGTGCTTCCATTATTACGTATACTGTGTAGGGGCAGGAGCGGGAGGGGGAATTTTAGGTAGGAAATGCGAAAAGGGGGGGGGGGGATGACGTTGTGAAAATATGGTGAAGGGGTGCACGGGCCAAATTGTTAGGTAGTAAATACGAAAAAGGGGGGGGGGGGGATGACGTTCTGAAAATATGGTGAACGGGGGCATAGGCCAAAAAAGGTTGAGAACCACTGTTCTAGATATTTACAAAGCCATTCACGTGCAGGACCGGTTCTGTGGCGAAGGAGTTGAGGACGCAATTCCTAGTCCCACATACCGCGCTCGAAACACAGCTGCGAGATATTTGGCAGCAGATCGCCTTGCGTAGGTTTTCATTCAGTGGTATGAGTGCCGTTTGTTCAGAAAGCAATGGCAAACTACTGAACGTAAACTTGCCAAGAAATCACAAACAGCTAAACAAATGCTGAGGTTGACTGCGACGTCCTATAAAGGATGCGGCAACTAACTTGTATATGTGCAGGGCAGATAAAAGATCACGAGGGTTGAGAAGAAACTAATCACAATACAACATGAAAGCAATGGCAACCTGAAACACGAGAAACTAATCACAATACAACATGAAAGTAATGGCTACCTGAAACACGAGAAACTAATCACAATACAACATGAAAGTAATGGCTACCTGAAACACGAGAAACTAATCACAATACAACATGAAAGCAATGGCAACCTGAAACACAAGAAACTAATCACAATACAACATGAAAGCAATGGCTACCTGAAACACGAGAAACTAATCACAATACAACATGAAAGCAATGGCTACTGAAACACAAAAACATGTCCCGAAGCAGCAACCGGATGTGATGTGATAGGACCACCACATTTTGTAGGTGTGAATACACGGAGGGTAAGGGTTCCAGTCTTTTCCTCTGTTTGCGACAGTTGAAAGAAGGCGTCAACCCTCCCCCTTACAGCGCCCATGACATTATCAGTCCAGTCCTCTATCAACTACATTGACTCAAGCAATTGGCTAACTACTGGTCGAAAAATGGCTGGATGAATCACGAACAGCCAATAAATGCTGGGGTTGAATGTAACGTCATGTAAAAGAAGAACATCGTCATCAAGTGCCCTGCCAGTTGGCGTAGACGCTCATGGCTCTCCACAGTTCTCGGTCTTTGGTGTTCTGGATCAACTCTGCTGATGATATTCCTACATGCCACCGTCTCAATCCATCCAACATCATTTCTCTTGGTCTGCCTTTGCCTCTCTTCCCCTCGATCTTTCCAGTTGTCACGATGTTCTCCAATGATTCTCTTCTCATCACATGACCAAAGAAAGCTGTTTGTCTCTTTCTTATTGTTGTATATAAGTGTTCTAGTTTCATTAGCCTCTTTCAGGCAATCGTTGTTAGTTACTCTGGCAGTCCAAGGAATTTGCAACATTCGTCTTAAATAACCACATCTCTATGGCTTATAAATTCTGTAAAAGAACACGCAACTAATTTTCTGTGAACACTACTTGCTAATGTATCCGATATATGGGACAGCAAGTGTTAATCACCATAGCACGGAAAGGCAGAAGCACGCCCCATTCACAAACCAATAAATAACCTTGAACCGTCGTGACCCACGAAGATAATGGTATCAAACAATAAGTCATTAATCCTCTATTTGGGGAAATTTCCCTCATACTTGGGGTTTTCCCCGAACCCTTTGCCTGTCTACTATGATTAGTTTCTTTGATAGCCCTCAAGTCTTTTTATCTGTCCAGAACATTAAGGCTATCTCCTTTAAGTATCTTTGCGTTGGTAAATACGAGTAAATAGTTATTGAAAGTCAACCACACACGCGGTGTATTTGAATGGTGCATTTGAAAACCATGATTCATTGTGTCTTTCTAAACCATCGGCACGTTTTATTGGAGAAAGCCATCGGTTAAGTTAAGGGCGTATCATACATTCGTGATCTTTATACACACGTTTCCTTTTGTGCTGTGTTGCAGCGTCTGTCAGCCGTTTTCGGGTCACCTTTTGACCAGAAGGCGTGGTCCACTTTAAACGCAGGAATTGCGTGTCTTTTAAGTCGGTGAAGTGTTGCATAACTTGACTACACGAAATTGCGTAATCGCTGATCAGTCACCGCCAAAGTGACAAAAGTACTGCACCAAAGAATATAGAAGACATATTTGTATATATAAACACAGACGCCACACACAATATATCGTCAGATGCAGCGAAATATGCCAGGCAAGAAACCGTGCAATATCTCGTTTATGGCTTCTGTGTTGAAATTCATTAAGGGAATACATTGTTTTGTGAGGCCAGCGTGGCAGAATGGATAAGTGCGATCTCTCTTAAACATCCAGTGATCGGGTGCCAGTGAATGGGTGTTCAACCCCTACACCGATCAGTTGGACTAAAATTTTGATTTCACATCTTTGATTTGGGAACGTAAATTACAACCACGACTTTGTAAGTCAGAGTTGGTTCGCATGATGGCGAGGGAGACAGTTAATAGAGAAAGCTAATCCACACGCAAAAACACAGTCCAATGTACTAGAAGTAGTAACACGTATATCGAACTACGCTTGAGTTCAAAGCGAGCGAGCTCAACAACAAAACAAAAATAAACAAGGCAGACGTGGTGGCGGCCTTGTGGGAGCACATGTACATATCGGAGGAGCAAATGGATCACCATGGTCTGGCAAGAATGCGACAGCGAGGGGTGACGAGGGGATCTGGCCGACGATAGACGCTCCGAGGAAAGGCGAGACGGACATATAATCAGATTGCTACTGGTACTATTGGTGTTGGAACTCTTGCTGGATGCTGGGGATGAGGACGGAGCACCTATGGGAATGCCCCGAACGCTGTGATGTCTGTTCCTAAATCAATCAATCAATCAAAAACAAAGATAACATGTTTTGAATATTTGTATCTCATCTTATCTCATCATGTTCCTCTTGTACCTTGCGGTGTCGAGGTGAAGTATAAACAGCGTGAGAGTGCCCGCTGATGGGCTTTATGTATCGATATTCCCATGGACTCTGTTATTCCCTGCGTCCATCGTTTACATGGTCGGCCTCTTCCTCTGCTTCCCTCTGGTCTGTACATCATTGCATGTTGTGGTATACTGTTAGTTGGTAACCTACTTGCATGGCCAAACCATTTCATGCTTGTACTTGTTGAAGTACAATGCTGGGGAATTGACAACATCGTGTATTATCTTCTGATGCTTGCCTGCCGCCGCGCTCTGAGAGTTTGAAGTTTTTTTCTCTTAATACGCGGGAAGGGGGGGGGGGGGGGGTGTGAGTTAAGGTCTTTGTTCTTTTGCGTGCCAGGGACTTTGTTCTAGTCACCTCCAAAGTGACACAAATCCATCCATCCATCATGCGCCGTGCCGATCAGCGTGGGCGGTCATGTTTTGCCATCTCACTCGATCACCAGAGTCGTGGATCAGCTCCGTGTTTCTGTCTAGACCATGCAACGTGGCCAAGCCATACAAAAAAATAAAAAATAAAAATACTGCAACGAAAATAAAGAAGACATGTTTTGAGATGCATGTCGATCACTTGTCTTGTTTTGTCCCGCTGAAGCACTGGCGAACTGACAACAACCTCGCATATTATCATCTTATTCTTGCCTGCCGTTAGGAGTTTGTGGAGTTATGAGTTTTCTCTCACGTGCCAGTTATCATAACAGCGAACCACTGTTCTCTGTCTATATATGACATACATGTAATATACAAAACGGGTGCCACTGTAGTGTAGTGGGTTGACGCTTACTCGCCGGCCTGGTGGTGGTCATGGATTCGAATTCGCATCGAGGCAGATTTTTTACATAATCCTGGGCTCCCTAGTCTTTTTTTTTTTTTGCATATCCTTTTTACAGGACATCGCTGTCAACACCAGCATTTTACTGCTGTTGTTGATGTCTTGGCAAGTTTACGTTCAGTAGTTTGCCATTGCTTTCTGAACCACCGGCTCCCATACCAATTCGTTAAAACCCAGCGCAACGCGGTCTGCTGCCAAATCGGGTAGACTTGGGACGCCGATCTCCGTGACGAAGGACTTACGGACACGATTCGTAAGTCCGCTTACCCGCGTTCGAAACACACCTGCGCGCGATTTGGCAGCAGACCGCGTTGCGTTTGTCTTTTACGTAAATGGTATGGGTGCCGGTCATTCAGAAAGCAATGGCAAACTACTGAACGTAAACTTGCCAAGAGATCACAACAGTAAAAATTGCTGGTGTTGACTGCAACGTCCTATAAAGGATATGAAATTAACTTTTTTTAAATATACAGATGTGCAACTCGGGTACTGAAACTGAACAAATCAACTGAAAAGCACATATGCGACTTTTTAAATATGTTACAAAAGAGTACTAAAACTTCATTGGGCGGGAAAGAAAAGCTGATGCACTCATCAAGAATTCAGTATTGAAGAAGACAAACCAAACTGAGAAAAATCAACTATTTTGGACATGTAAAGATACCTGAATGTCTGGGAATGATAATTATACAGGCATGCGTACCGGGGGAAAGTGAAGATGAGGAAGACAGTATCGTTGGTGGAGTCAAGATGTGATCATTTACACATGAAATCATTGGGGAATCAGATTTCTTGCTTGTGACAGAGAGGAATTTTGGCCAGGAAATCAAAGCTCCCACTGTGACATCAAGTCTTTCTCACACATCTTGTTTCACACATCTAGATCTTCCTGTCGCGTATTTTGGTCAGAGGCCATGATTGGCACTGGTATGACAACGTTCATCTCATCACTTAGAACATTTAACTCTCTAAATGTATGCCAGTATACTCAATAAATACCTATGCATTTTTTAACAATATTACTTTCTTCGGTTGGTTTCCACGCCGATGTGAACACTTTTGAGCTGTGACGATAACTGACGTGTTGCGACATCAGCTTTCTGACATATGATTTCACTCGCGCAATCAATACTTCCATTTTCTGTGAACATACTTCTCAAGGCAGACGGATAAATACACCAGGATAGCTTGGTCACGTGGCATAATCGGATCACAAAGACAGAACTGATCTCAGGATTGTAGCTGGTGTGAGATGGCCAACCACGACCGCACACGCCTATAGACATGGCATCTGTACATGGTGAGATATCGAGGCTGCGTGTTCTAAAATGTTGTTTAAACATATGCCATAATATTTATCGACTACTAAACGAGAAAGCAGGACGCTTCAAGAAGCTAAGACATGGAGAACTAGTCGCAGGAATCTAACAGATACAGTAGCTTGTTGACATCATTTGAAAAGATAGCCACTAGTTAGTTGAGTCACGAACAGAAATAACAGCACCGTGACATTCCCTTATGGTTTACATGCCTAACTTCAACAACTCGCGAAGAGTCCCAATGCTAATGGTACCAGATGAAGTATGATTATGTTTTCCTAGAAGTACTGAATGTCAGCCAGATCCTCTTGTCACTTCTTGCTCCACCATTCTCTTCAGGATTTGATTATTTATCTGTCCTTCCATTCTATTCACGTGATCCCAAAGTGCCCCGACCACATCTGATCGTTGTTAGGTTCATGGAAATAAAGAAAGATAGAGAACTTAAGAAAGGGAAGGTGATATGCAGCTTTTCATGATAGCATACAGGGAGATTTAAGCAATCGGACTGTCACTGTCAACTGTCATTTACTGCCAATATAGTAGCTTGCGGTGTATGGCAGAGGGGTCTTTGAGCTTGAGGAATTAAGGCCGCCTGGCTAGTGCAGTCGCCGCGAACTGTGCAGGTTAGGATTTTCTTTTTGCCCCGACAGAAAAAAATTCCACACCTTACCGAGGGATCGAACCTGGGTCTCCTGAAGGAGAGTCCGGCATTCTAGCCACTCTCCAATCAAACTAAAACACTTTAATGCGAGATTTGTATCGAGAAATAATCGTCCACGACAGCCCAGGTGTCATTCTGCAATGAGAATCGCCTGTAATGAATCTCCAATATCTTCTGACCTGAATTTTCACGAGACACTTGTATGCATGCTTCTTCCAATCTGTCGACTGATGTTGTGCCCCGCATGTAATGTTGCTTTCCTCTTCCACACTTTCCCTCCACATTTCTCTCCTGCATATCGTTTTAAAATGCAGCTGAGTCTCTTTAGATGGTCAGTTACGAAAGCAATAGTAACAGTAGTTGTGATAATAATAATAATAATAATAATAATAATAATAATAATAATAATAACAACTGTTATTATTTGATGCGATACGGCAAACACGCATGGCACCATAAGGTACTGCACATAATACGACTTCAGACAGCAAAGCACACAAGGAATATTGCAGCTAGATGTTGGGTACAAAGGAAGAATGAGATATCAAATTGAAATCTTGATATATATGAAAACAAGACAAAAACACTGCTGCATGTGCAGAGAAAATTTGAACTGGTTATGTACATCGCTTACTATAGAAAACGAATGTACTAAATTATTTGACAACTACCACATTATATTATATAATCATAAATGTGCTATAGTAAGAGATGTGCTGTCACATTAATGTGGGGAGATCGTGCGTTTTGATGGCTTACGTAATGCTGATAGTGGGGAATTCCGAAGATTGCGTAATGTGGGTTATTTGCAGGGTTCATGAATATTTGTGAAGTAAGGAAGCGAAAATTCTAGCGGTAGGCTACAGAAATTATTGACACCGTGGTTGTAAAAGGCATATTAAAAACAGATATAAACCTTAATAGTACTATGACGAAGAAATGGTTATACCTTTAACGTCACTGATAATAATACAGCAATGTCTAAATATTGAAGAAGGTTGGCTACTAAAGATGATAAAACAAAGAAGACTGCAATATTTTGGTCACTTGAAACGTTATGAAAGTTTGGAGAGAACAATAATGGAGGGGTATATGCCTTGGAAGAGTGGAAGAGGAAGGTCAAAGAGAAGATGGGTGCCGGGTGTGGCAGATGATCTCCAGATGGGTGTATCGGAAGCAGGACATCTTGATTATGACCGAGAGGTTTTCCGGAAGGTTGTTATGAGAGCGAGGTTCTGCAAAGTACATGCTATTGAATGAATACGTTATGTTGATTTGGGAGCAGGTAAAGACATTTACATATGTAAGTATATGAATAACAGCAGACGAGATATGCATCATAGAAATAAGTAAGATAAAATAAGCAACAGTTGTGTTTTATAAAATGAAGAACATCTTATGTCATATGTTCCCTTATTAGAAAGCAAACATAATTCAAACCAATATATTTCCCTAGTGAATTTTAACACAGAGACCATACAATTCATATGATATATAACTCTGCCGTGTGCACCTCACGAGATGCAGCGAAATATACCAGCCATAAATTGTGCAAAATAAAGTCAAAGGAGAAAATTATTGCAGAAAAGTCACACAACGTTTGAGACGTAAGATGGTGCATGATGGTGGAAATGACCACGTGTTCACATGCACCCACTGTGAACGGACATTTACAGCGCAAATTGACCTTATCAGTCACACGCGCTGCCGCCATAGTTAAAAGTTATTATGCCTTTTTAAAGCACAAACTATCGTCTGTCAAGACGGCAAGGTGCCAATGATGATGATGAAATTGTGCAACCTTATTGTTTGAGACTTCTGTGGATCAAGAATATGCATTCTTGTACACACAGACAGTTAACATATGGCTGTGATTCCTGGACACTTAGTAAATAAGCAAGAAAATACGCGGACGTCACAGAATGTGGTTTAACCAGAAATTCACTTGCTGTTTTCTAATCAGATCTAGCGCTGCTATTACTGCCCACGACAACAACAAAAAAAAGTCTTAAACGTCGAGAGGGTCGACTTCATTGCACTGGGTTTCAACCCATATGACAGTCTCTTTCCGCAGGGCGGCCTGCCGAAAGCATCACACAAAGCACAAACTTCGTAGCTCCAGCGACGACCCCCCAGGAGTCTCCGAGAAAATGCACACTTGAACCGAAAGTCGTAGCCCGGAGTCAAACCCACGACTTTCAGAGCACGAGACATACGGCTTGATCACTTCACCACAGAGACTCCCACCGCCCATGACAATCGGCATGGCACGTGTTGATGATGATACGCCTTGGCAGATCATTGTGTCGCAGTGTGAAGTGTAGGCCTTTGTCGTATTCTAGGCCATGGAATAATGTGGTGAGCTGACCAGTTTCCTTTCTCGCTGGCTTCCCTTTCCGTGGCATTCTGGAAATTACCAGTGGCTGGACCGCCACCAGGTAGAGAAAAAAACAGAATACTGCCCCTACTGCCGTCCTCCGTGGAGAAGGTGTTATGGACGCGGTTCGTAATCCCCCTTACCCGCGTTCGAAACACAACTGCGCACGATTTGGCAGCAGACCGCGTCGCGCTGGGTTTTAACGAATTAGTATGGGAGCCGGTCGTTCAAAAAGCAGTGGCAAACTACTGAACGTAAACTAGCCAATACATCAATAATAACAGTAAAATGCTGGTGTTGACATGTTGACAGCGATGTCCTGTTAAAAAAAAGGATATGAAAAAAAAACAAAACAACTGCCGCTACTAGGGATTGAACCTAGATAAACGTCATGGTAAACATGCGCATTAACCAAGGTGCTACAACGACTTCCGGTTTTACTGAAATACTGTGTGTGTGTGTGTGCGTGCGTGCGTGCGTGCGTGTCTGAGTGAGTGAGTGGGTGAGTGAGTGAGTGAGGGAGGGAGGCAGTGAGTGAGTGAGTGTTAGTTAAGGAACCCTTCTGCTCACCTTGCGGTATATTGGGTCTATGATACCCGCCACATATTTGTATAGACCAAACGGTACTCAATGGGTGACATGGTCAGTATTACGCCGACCGTCTGTCCACCCCAGAGCATGTCCCAGTACCCACTTTTGGCTGCGTGGATCTGGGAACCCAGGCCAGTATTTAAACAGATCACCGACTCTAGGGGGATTTGAATACATGACCGCCGGGCCGGCAGGCAAGTGTTGAAGCCACTGCGCTACCGTGGTTTCCACACATACACACGCACACGCACACACACACACACGTGTGTGTGTATGTGTGGGAGGGGTTGTGAAATGCGCGCACACGCGTGTTTGTGTATATAGACCCAAACACATGTACAAACATACGCACGCACGAGCCCCGAAAGACACGTATACCAACATACAAGCACATCATATTTTTATAATATTGGACTTTAACATTGATAGAATACCTACCGAATGGATGTTTACATTTATCTGAGCTCCCAGGTCGTTCCAGA
This sequence comes from Cepaea nemoralis, assembly GCA_014155875.1. Taxonomy (NCBI): domain Eukaryota; kingdom Metazoa; phylum Mollusca; class Gastropoda; order Stylommatophora; family Helicidae; genus Cepaea; species Cepaea nemoralis. Next base: position 595,923 of record JACEFZ010023989.1, read on the forward strand.
CAAAATTTGGCACCAGGAAACGTCATGCCAATTCGCCTCAAGACGTATAGAAGCGTCGTTTAGTCCGTTTACTATACTTGCTTTTACTTTACGGTCGACAATTGCAAAGACGGTGCTAGACCCATATTGTACATCAGCGGTTGATGTTGTCACTATCACAGTGGGCGCCTTTACTTCCCAATACACTTTGGTACCAATTTTAGGCTGGTAGCCCAGGTCAGTTTTTTTGTTTTTTTTTAATTCGAATCAACCCCGTTGCGGATCGAACCCATAACCCCCGGGTTGTGTTGAGTTGAGCTGAGTTGAGTGGAGTTGAGTCAAGAACCGACATCACTTGACTCGGGGCATTCCCATAATGGCTCAGTCCTCATCTTCAACAACCAGCGAAGAGTTCCTATACTAATGGTGCCCGTTACAATCTGATTATATGAAACCTCCGGGTGGGCAGGGAAACGTCTAGCCCTACACTACCGGGGCTCCCCGATGCGCACATTGGTGATTCATAACCATGGGACGTTTAGTTTGACTATAGCCTGGTATTTCAGATAATTGTACACGTCTTCGGGTACGTGATTGGTTAGTTATGTATAATCTACGTAGCAGGAATTAACCCAGATATTACACTTGTCGCCCTATTTTTAAATAGCTCGTAATGAACCATTCGGGACTTAAAGTAAACAAGCACATTTTATTCACATGCACACAATTATGTGAGTCATTTGTTATTTTTGTTTTGCGGTCGCTCGCTTTGAATTCATGTGTAGTCCATACACGTGCTACTACTTCTAGTGTACTGGTCTGATTTTTGTCTGTGGATTACCTTTCCCTATTACTAGTGTCCCTTGCCATCAGGCGAACCCAACCAGACATCTGAGGCACTGGTAATTTACATCCCCAATTCAAGGACGAGGAGTCAACATTTTAGTCCAATTGACCGGTGTCAACAATAAAAATGAGACAAACAGCTTTCTCTGGTCATGTGATGAGAAAAGAGACTTTAGAGAACATCGTGACGACTGGAAAGATCAAGGAGAGGAGGGGCAAGGGCATACCGAGAGAAATGATGCTGGATGGACTGAGACGGTGGCATGGAGGAATATCATCAGCAGAGTTGATCCAGAACACCAACGAACGAGACATGTGGAGACACAAGAACGCCTGCGCCAGCTGGCAAGGCTCGATGATGATGTGACCGGTGTAGGGGTTAAACCCGCTATCTCAGAATAAGCACACCGGATGTTTAAGAATGAGTGTTCCTATCCATTCGGTCATGCTGATCTCTTTTTGTGAGTCATGATGGCACAGTCATTAGTCTCCATCGAGGCGTGATTATTTTTTTTTTTACTTTACTGATAATGTCTGTTTTTTGGTAATGTGAACTTTTTTTCTGGAAAGTACAGATAAATGCAAAGTATAACGTGAACAGACAGAAAAACCAATGACCAAGTCCTACAAGAAACAAATCAAAACTGTAAACTGATTAGAGAAATTAGACGTAGACAGTGACCATTTTTGTGGACACGTTATGAGAAGAAATAAATTGGAGAAATTTGTGACAACTGGCAAGATTGAGCGGAAAAGAACAAGGGGAAGGCAGAGAAGTAAATACCTGGATTGGTTGGCCACGTGGTTTGGCCGAGACAAGAACACAGATTGATTGATTGATTGATCTAGGAACCGACATCACAGCATTCGGGACATTCCCATAAGCGCTCCGTCCCCATCCTCAGCAACCAGCGAAGAGTTCCAACACTAATAGTTCCAGTAGCAATCTGATTATATGTCCGTCTCGCCTTTCCTCTGAGCGATCTGATCATCATATCTGACACAGATCTGATCCAAGACTGATGATTGTGTGAGATGGCGAAACATAACCTCCCACGTTTATCTGCGTGGCTCATGATGATGATGATGAAATGCTGTCGGTGTCGTGTTAACTACATTACCCATCGAGCGCTGATTGGTTTATAACCAATAATGAGTTTAGCACAATATGTCCAGTATACCTTCAAGGCGTGAAAAGGCTGCTTTACCCCTTTACAATTAACATTGTGCTATCTATTTGCTGGTGTACTAGTTCGGACATTCTTGTTTCTCTGTGCTTGGCGTACTACGAGGAAGAGAGGTGGACGTGACACATCGTTCACAACCTTTCATCGGTATGGATATTATTGCCTTGCTTCTTCTTCTTCTTCTTCTTCTTCTTCTTCTTCTTCTTCTTCTTCTTCTTCTTCCTCCTCCTCCTCCTCCTCCTCCTTCTCTTCCGCTTCGGCGACCTCTCCCTCTTTTCATTTTCCTCCCCCCCCCCCCCATTTACCTCTCATTCTTCTTCTGCAGCTGCATCTCCTGTGCTTCCTCATTCGCATCCTCTTCCTCCTCCCCCTCCTTTGCATTGTCTTCATCCTCCACTTCCTCTTCCTTCTCCACTTCCTCTTTCTCTCCCCCCCCCCCTCCCTCTTCCTCCTCTTGTGTTATTTCTCTGACATCGAATCCGGCTTCAGATATGAAATTGGATATTGCTTTGAGTGCACGGAGATCCGCATACAGTTGGGCTCCAACTGTGGTTGCCGAGGGTCACGACTGTGCCTGGAGGGATCAGTGTAGATCAATCATGCGTAACGTTCTACTGCAGTGGTTCTCAACCGGTGGGGAATTAAATTCCCCCCAGGGGGAATTTTAGAGTTTCCGGAGGGGGGGGGGGGGGGGGGGGGGTGAAGATTATTTCAAGATCGCGTTAACACAAAAACCGATTACTTGATAATGTTTTTCCCTTCATACTTTACAGTTCTGTACGTCTCACCCCTTCTAAAATTCATTTTATAAAGTAGACCCACAAATCACGTTTCATGTGGACGTCTAGACTTGTTTTGGTATCTGCTTCCATTATTACGTATACTGTGTAGGGGCAGGAGCAGGAGGGGGGATTTTAGGTAGGAAATACGAAAGGGGTGGGGGGGGGGGGGGAATGACGTTGTGAAAATATTGTGAAGGGGGGCACGGGCCAAATTTTTACGTAAGAAATACGAAAGGGGGGAATCACGTTCTGAAAATACGGTGAAGGGGGGCACAGGCCAAAATAGTTTGAGAACCACTGTTCTATTGTCATCACAGGTTGTTTCCATACACATTCGTCATCAAGTCTCATTTTGAACTCTACGGTAGTCTTTAACTGATTCAGGACCAGACAATAAAGTATCTTTCGGCCAGACATTGTGCACAATCAAATGAACACATCTTATAATGTAAATGTCTATTTACTGAGCATTAAAATTGCGGAAGATACTATGAAATGAAATAAATATTTAGTGTGGCGATATATCGCTCTTGTTTTCTAATGGGAATTCACATTTGCCGATATAGTATCCTTCGGCTATAAATCAGTTAAGTTTGCGGCTACCTGTTCTTAGATGTTATTGTCCTATCCTTAGGGAATTTTTTCTGTTAAACCAGATGTATATGGCTTCTAGGAGTTTGCCTTGCCTGTTTACAAATCGCTTATAATTCAATTCGTGCTAAAATAAGTCGTGTATAACAGTTAATAATTATTTTGTTTCTAAATGTTATAGATAAGGATTTATTTCTTGTAACTTTCATTATGAAATGTTTCTAGGTTGGCTTACTACATTCTGAATTGCATTGCATCTGATGTTGTCATTGTATCCATCATCATTATGTTCCATGTCGATCGGCGTAGACGATCATTGTTCCTCCGTAAACATTCATCGTAATTGCGATGTCTACTTGTCCTCCGTGCTTATTTGCCAATGCATTCAACATTTCCTCACACTGTGGACTTCAAGATCTATCACAATCGATTTTCCCTGTTGTCACAACTTTATCATATCCCCTCCTCTCATAACGTGCCAAAAGTCGATTGCGTTGTCCTAATGTGAGTATTATAGATCTTCGTTAATTTGTCTCTTGCAATATTTGTATAATGCCCCTCCCCTCCCTACACCTACACACACACACGCACGCACGCACGCACATATTTATTGTACTCTTGAAATACTAAGCCGTTTCTGGTCAGATACATCTAATGTAATTGGTAATACTAGTTGTTAACCTCAGTGGCACAGTGGTCAGTATAGTGACCTGCCACTCGGTGGTCCTGGGTTGACATCATCCTAGGACAGGATGTTTTTATGAGCTCGTGGCTACGGGGTCGATCCAGCATAAATTTGTTTCTGAGAGATGTGGCGGTCGGTGTGATGTGGATTACATAGCCGTTGAGCGCTGCTATGTCAGTAAAATATTGGTCCAGAAATATTTCTCCACTTTGCCACAATGACGCGGAAGCGAGGTTTCGTATATTTACTTTATCATCTCAGATGTTCTTAGATTGATTTTACCAGTCAACTATTATTTTAATATACAGATATGCTTGTACACAGTAACACACATCTAGATGTACGCACTCGGATATGCCGAGTATAAGGTAATAAACGCTCAGACCAGCTGGCAAATGATGCACTAATACAAACGTAAGTTGGTCAGCATGGCCGTATGGATAAGATCGCGTGTTCTTAAACATCTGGTGTACTGATGCCGAAGTAAGGGGTTCAACCCATACACCGAACAGGTGAACTAAAATGTTGACCTGTCGTCCTTGACCTGGGACTAAAATTACAAGTACCCCTGAAGTCGGAGTGAGTTCGTCTGATAGCGAGGGACACTGTTCATAGGGAAAGCTAATCCACACGCAAACTGCAGTCCATCACTACTAGAAGTAGTGTATATGGACTACGCTTGAGTTCAAATCGAGTGAGCACACACACAAAATACAAACGTAAAGAAACATAATTGACCGGACTGATAATTTAATCAATGCAGTGTGTACTCGGCCTTGGGATACTGCACGAATTAAGAGTGAAGTCTCATCAAGTACGTCATGGGACCAAATACTACTCATGGGACCAGTGAGCAGAAATACTTTGGGATGGCTGCCGCATCGAGTGGTTCGACGTAACAGAACATACACAGTCTTCCTTTGGCGAGACGATAGCGTTGTTTGGAGTGAACCCCTATCTTCCTATGCTGTTTCATTTATTTTCCGTGGTGTTCAGTGTGTCCTCAGACAAAATCTTCTTTCGCCAAGCTGAATTTTCTGCAGTTGTGGTGCTAGTTAATGCTTTAACATAACGTTACATGGTCACAAACATACACATGCCACGCATGCCGTGTGTGTGGGTGTGTGTGCGCGTGCGTGTGTGCACGCACTTAGTTTATCTGTCTCGTATGACATTACGCATATAGGAATTCCCAGGCTACGATAACAGGCTACTTACTTCGTGCATGGGTCACTGTGTTTGTTTTTATACAAGTGTGTGCTCATCGTGTGGCCCAGCCGATGTTAGTTCCGTGTAACATAGCAGTTCTCAGCTTCTACGTTTCGAATTCATCTACTGGAGGGTTCTGAGAGAGAGAGAGAGAGAGAGAGAGAGAGAGAGAGAGAGAGAGAGAGAGAGAGAGAGAGAGAGAGAGAGAGAGAGAGAGAGAGAGGAGTAAAATGGAGATGGAGAGATAGACAGGAGACAGGGAGATTTAACTGAGTTCCTGTTAATGAAAAGCAATCTTTAAATACAAGTACGAGGTCGAGTCAATAAGTAAGTCACACAGTTCTGTGGGATGGCAGGTAAATGTAGTTGGTGTTTTCTACAGGTGTCATTAGGTGACAGCAACATCGAACTTTATATTCCCGTTTGTCAGGTGGCGCTAGGTGTCTCATGCGCAACGCATAAACAAAATGGCGACTGTACTTACGGAGTGTGCAACCAAAGAGCAACGTGTTGTGCGTTTGTTGTGGGCAAAAGGACTGCCTGCAAAGGACATTCATAAGGAAATGCTTCCTGTTTATTCTGACACACGTTTGTCCTGTAAAGCGGTGCATAGCTGGGTAGAAAAATTTTCTCAAGGACGCTCTAAAATTGTTGATGAAATCCGATCTCGTCGTCCTGTTGAGATTGCAACAGAAGCATCCGTGCAGCGGGTGGAGGAGATGATTAGAGGTGACAGGCGAGTAACGATAGACTCTGTAGCATCTGCAATAGGGTGCTCACATGGTTCAACATACAGCATAATGCATGATCGATTGCAATTTCCAGGACTGCTGACTAGAGGAGTGTTGCTTCTTCATGACAATGCCAGACCACATACGGCTCGATTAACTCAGGAGAAAATTAACCAACTAAGGTGGGAAATTCTGGGACATCCACCTTACAGCCCCGACTTAATCCCTAGCGATTTCCACCTTTTTGGTCCACTGAAAACCCACCTTGGCGGGAGACATTTCGCGAATGACGCCGAAATTGAATGTGAAGTGAAAACGTGGTTTAGAATACAGAGCACGCAGTTCTGTGCAGCCCGTTTGGGAGGACTGATTATGTTGAGAAATAAAGGGACAATGTATGTATAAACGTAAACTGGTTTCTAGTTGCTATCATATTTAGTTATTTTTCTACAGCCATGTGTGACTTACTTATTGACTTCCCTCGTATAATAATTTATTGGCAAGGTAAACCAGTGGCATATTCTGTCATTTGGGTGTAAGGCGGCTTGACTGTAAAATATACTTGGTAATGAGTAATAACGTTGTTAGGTCAATGAAATGTATTTGGCAATGACATTATGACATGTGTGAAAATTATGAGTTGAAAATGATGTCATCATGGCCGAGTGGATAAAAGCGCTCGCTTTTAAACTTCCGGCGCTGTTACCGAGGTAGCGGGCTCAACCCCAACACCAGTCAGGTAGACTAAAATGTCGACTTCTCGTCCGTGACTTGGGGACGTAAATTACAAGTACCTCAGAAGGTGGAATGGGTTCGCCTGATAGCGAGGGACACTTATTAATAGGGAAAACTAATCCACTAATAAATTAGTCACGTGCACTAGAAGTATTAGTACGTGTATGGACTGCGCTTGAGTTCAAAGCGAGGGAGCAAAACCAACAAAACAAACGAACAAAAGCAATGAGTTGAAAGAACGGAGAAGAAAACAGATACAAGTGTCGTTCGGTATAAGACGTTAACATGAGAGAGACCGAGGGGGGAAAGGGGGGGGGGGGGAGACTAATCGAACTCTGCCTAGAAAACAATTTTTAAATCACAAATACCATATTTAAACATCATCCAAATAAGCACTTAGATCTCACCCAATAGTAACTGCAGGAATCATACTAATATCTTAATACAACACACTTGGAGGACAATGATAACACAAACAAATACACTGCGACACAGGACATGAACTACTCGTTAAGAATTCAAATTAAAACTGGAAGCGTGATAAAGTGAGAACGACCGGTACTGTTCGATGTTAGTGTTATACCTCCTGAGTCTACGACTTTATTTATAACTGCTCTCGTTGGTTATCTGAAATGCATCGTGCTGTTTTTACATTGTGGTCTGTGCTTAATCCACTGAGGAACGTTTTCTATAACGTTATAGTTATATACTTCGTTATAGTAGTAACATCCTTGGTGTGTTTCTTTCTTTCCAAATAACATCTAACCAACATAATCCTGATACTAGGCGTGTAGCTGTTTATTCATTTTAATCTGTGTATGCGTGTGTGTGTTGGGGACGGGGGGGGGGGGGGGGGGGGTGCGTACGAGGAGCGGTCGAAAAGTGTTGCACTTGACAGAGAAATGAAATGTTTAAGACAGGCGGGAGTGCCATGTATCACTGTAAAGACACATTATTTTTAAAGTTTTGCCGCGTACATGGCTCGCTGAGGGTTGGGTTTTTTGTTTTTATTTTTATTTTTATTTATTTTTTGGGGGGTGGGGGGGGGCGGTTATATTGTGCAGGAAACGTGCAGGTGTGTATGGAGCAGCAGCCTCATAGGCAAAATGGAGGCTCGTTATGTAAGCAAACTCCCGCACGTGCAGGACAGATCAGCGAATCAAATTCACGATGTTCACCTTTTATAACTACGTCTGCCCTACGTATGACATCGTGAAGCCTTGGGAAAATCAATTTCTAACGGGACATAGCAGCGTTCAAGATGGGCTAAAGACGTGGTTCTGGACTCAGCATTGATAGGGTTTCCAGATACGTGGGCACCAAAAGGAGAACATAATAAGACAAAAACAAAGAGGACAAAGGATGACATATTTGAATGTGTTTCATTTGAATCATTCCAGATTAAACCCACAATCAGTACAATTTTATCACAATAGCTGCCAATAAGTGTATCTTACTCTTAGTGAATCGACCTAGAACCAATCATGTTAAAAAATAATTATAAATTCAATGGAGGCCTTTTTCAAAATGCTAAAAAACATTATTTAAATAGCCGATTGTACAATTATTAACTTATAATCTTTATTAATTACTCAACATATTTCTCGGAGGAGCCAACTTTTCGTAGAAGATCCTCGTTAGCAATCACATATGCATAAACATAGACGGCAAAAATTACAAATTAAAATACAATTTTAATGTGTGTCTTTACTACCAGAAATAACATTAACATTTTGACCATAGAGACTACAGCATTGAGCTAGATCGTTAGTGTTGCAGACTAGAGCAACAGTTAGATTCAATTTATACAAATAATTGATGTTTCACATTTAGTATAAATACGAAAATTAAATAAATATTTTTAAGCAATGGGTTTTAATAAAGAAGTAAAAGTTAATATAAAAAAGACTAATGAGCCAGATACAGATAACAGTGTTAGAATTACTATAATCAACTAGTTCGCAGAAATGCATAAACTGTACATTTTAACAACGTCGTAAATATACGGTGGAGTGTAGATACATTGTAAGTTGTAACAACAATACATACAAAATTATAACATATAAGAAAAGCCGGACATTTTAAAGAATTTTAGCTTTGCCTGCCGGACGGAGAATATTAGGCTAAAAAGGAGGACATGGCCTCTTTTTGCCGGACGTCTGGCAACTCTAGCCATAGACATTCTACAATCAAGGAATCAGAATTGTGAAGAAGAGATGGGAGAAGTACATCGCCTTGAGTTGAGGATTGATTACGTATAGAAGGACTTAAGTAAACAGCAATTTTCAGGAACTTTCCTTAGCCCCTTCATACCAAGGGCGATGATCCTATGTAAACACACGCACTCACGCACACGCACACACACGCACACACACACAGCCCACACATACGAGCTAACACATACACTCACACAAACTAACATACACTCACAACCCACACACGCGAGTTAACACACACACACACACACTAATCACATACACGAGCTAACGCACACACAATCTTCCATAAGCACACACGCTCTAGTTATAATTCTTGGTAAGATGGCACTCAGCCTGTCACCGCTAACATATGTGTTCACGTAGACAGTTCGAAACTGCTTCCATTCTGGGTCAGAACAGACAGACATGGTGGTCACGTGGAAACGTCGATAAACAGACTGTACTATTATCATGTACTTGACATTTAAATGTACTTCCCAGGAAAAGAGTTATCTGGGATGCTTGAGTTTCAGGGATAATAACTGGCTTAACTCTTGGTATACCACCAGCCGCTAAGAAATATTGATTCTACGGAATCTTAACTTGTACTTCTTTCTTTCATTTCTGTGAGCGCCAATCAATACTTGTAAATGTGTTTATCCACCTGCCACTAAACATGGCAGATACTTCGGGTTATAGTAGGGGCATTCAAGGTTTAGTACCAGACGACGCTCAGTACTCAGAGGAGCGGTCAGTCGGACAGATAATCATATTGCATGTGGTATCATTAGTAATGGGACTCCTCACTGGTTGTTAAAGATTAGGACGAGGCGAATAGGAAAATGTCCTGATTGCTGTAATGTCGGCTCTTGACCCAGCTCAACTCAACTTAGTATCAGTTGTCATTATTAGTTAGATCTACAAACCACTCCATTCCATAAGTATCAGTTAATAATTATCAATGAAAACAACGATTATTACGACCAAGATATAACAAATGCAGAGTATACAATAACAACACAAGGGATAACACTGAAATAAATATGCGTTTTAACTATCTATGTTAAGTGATAACCAATGGGATAAACCAGTGGTTCTCAACCGGTGGGGAAATTTTAGGTTTCCATGGGGGGGGGGGGGGGGGGGGGGGTGAATGACCATTTCAAGATCGCGTTAATACAAGAACCGATTACTTGATATTGTTTTTCCCTTCATACTTTACAGTTATGTACGTCTCATCCTTCTAAAATTCATTTTATAAAGTAAGTAGACCCACAAATCATGTTTTATGTGGATGTCTAGACTTGTTTTAGCATATGCTATTAAATTTACCTTCCATTTTTACGTATACTGTGTAGGGGTGGGGGATCTTTAGATAGGAAATATGAAGGGGGGGGGGGGATGACGTTCTGAAAATACGGTGAAGGGAGCACGGGCCAAATTTTTTATAGGAGGGAGGGGGGGTGACGTTCTGAAAATATGATGAAGGGGGCACGGGCCAAAAAAGGTTGAGAACCACTGGGGTAAACAAAAACACAAGAGACAACACCTAAAAATTCCAGCAAAGCCAACATTCCATCAGGTGAAGAACAGAATAACACATCCTTCTCCTTGGAACTCAGAAGCAGTTGATATAACGGTTGGATATGGCCAAAGTATCTTGTTAATCTAATGTGTATTTCTCTCAGCAGCGTTCTTTTAATTTTGTTAATTGAGTTGCTCTAGGACTTCCTCGTTAGTCTTTTGTTTTAAATCGGTGACATTCGGCCAAGCCTTCTTCAGCCCAGATCAGTATCGGGTGTTTAGTATGTGGTCTGACAAGTAGCGACGCTGTGGCCTGATTTCAAAACAGCCACAAGACCTGGAAATTGAAACTACTGCTGCTGCTGCTGCCGCCGCCGCCGCCATGCCGCCGCCGCCGCCATGCCGCCGCCGCCGCCGCCTCCTGCTGCCGGCCTCAACACAGTATACGTGAAAATGGAAGCTACATTTAATAACACATACTAGAACAAGTCTAGACGTCTACATAAAACGTGATTTGCTGGTCTACTAACGTTATAAAACGAATTTCAGAAGGGCAAGAAGTACAGAATCGTAAAGTATGGCGAGAAAAACAATATCAGGTAATAGGCTCTTGTATTAACGCGATGTTAAAATAATCTTAATTCCCCCCCCCCCCACCCCCCTCCCTGAATACCCTAAAATTCTCCCCTGGGGGAGGGGGAATTCCCCACCGGTTTAGAACCACTGCTCTAGATGTTAATACTGATTTCATGCTGTTGAAAGTTTTGGCCATTCGTATTCTCTTTTTTATTTCTATTTCGCTTCTGTCACCATCTGTTATTACATGCCCAAGATAGGAGAAATCTGTTAGCTATTCTAGTATCTCCCCGTCTACTGTGATGTTCATTGATGGTCTTTCCTTTCCATTGCTAATTATCATAGTTTTCGTTTTTAGGATGTTAATATCTAAGCCACATTCCACAATTATCATCAACACTGGCTCTATTTTCGCCGTGTCAGATGTTAATGCTTTTTGCGGTTTTCTGTTTGGGGATGGTCAGAGCGTCTGCTGTTATTTTTTTCTATGTCAATGCTTGCTTTATCCCCTACATCCGATTTCTGTAAGGTGTGCCGCAAGAGAGCCAGGAGTGTACCACGAACTATAGAATGTAAAGATTATATGCAGCGGTGGGAGCCGAGGTAACCTAGTGGCTAGACACTTGCTTGCCGGTCCGGTAGACATGGGTTCGTTCCACTTGGGGACGGATTCGGATTTTAAAAATTGACTTGGCTTACAGGTCGACTCAGCCAAACATAGGTGCCAGGAAATGTCTTGGGAAGTAAAGGCGACCAGTATGATGGGTCAAGCACCTATCTAATGCATAATGCGTCTTAAGGTTGTGTTTTACCAATTTTAGACCAGCTGATTATGTAATATTGGTTTATTTTGCTGCAAATGTCAAACTGAAGTGCTGCCTATAGACATTGAGAGACTATGTTTCGGTTTTTCTTTCTGTAATTTTTAGTGCATTTACATGTGTTTTTGAATACCACGAATCAATATGACAAATATATTGGCATTGGAAAAGATGAAGAAGTAAACAGTTCCATTAACAGCATCAGATCTCTGACCTAAAATGCCATGGCCGCATGAAACATCACAGTGGTTTAGAAAGAACAGTACATGGGCATGGTTTCTATAAGACCAAAGTTCCCCAAGAGCGGTGGACACAAAGTTAAAGACACCCTGGGCATGAACACGCATGAGGCAGAGGAACAAGCACAGGATGGGAGTCTTTTCGGAAAGATGTGATGAGAGCGACGTTCTGTAAAGGACATGCTACCCGATGATTATGAAATGTGCATTGTGAATACAGGGGGCTTCTCATAAGTCTTTAGCCTGACAATGAAGGAGTAGGCGGAGACAATTGAAACTTGGCACATGTATAGCTCATTCAGTTTGTAATGTATAACATTGGGCTCAAGAAAGAAAATCACATGCACACATAGCCAAATTCAATATCGTAGAGGCACCGTGATGAAGACATCAGCAACCAGTGGCGGCAATCATTCTTTTCATGATAAGGGAGATCTACGTAGTTCGGTCTAATCTTTGCGATTTTCAACCCTGTAGGGATTTTTTACATTCTCTGTGTGTACATGGGGCCTCCTTATTTTCACTCCAATCTGATCTGTGACCGAGTAATCGAACGAGGAGTAGGGGCCGCCCAGTTATAACAGTCAAGGTTGTGTTATATTCATTTATTTATTTTATGTAAAAGCTACCCCATCTGGATATAAGCCCGATACCTGTACGGTGAAATCGCTTGGAGTGTGCTGGGGTCATTACATCGGACCTTTATTGCGAGTATGGCACTTGAAGGATTTACCTGTAGAATAAGACGCGGGCCCAGGACCTGCAAACACCATCTCCCTCTAGTCCAAGTAATGCAAACTGTTAAATACTGTAGTAAATACATAAATTACCGGAGAATGCGACACAGGAGTGAATGGTCAAGTGTGTGCCAGCGTGTAGTCAAGTTTGACAACCCCGCTGCGGTATATTCTTCTTCTTCTTCTTCAGCATTCCGAGCCATTGAGGTTCTTTGCTGCAAATACAATCTGTCTCCATTCGTCTCTCTGGTGGACCTTCTCTTGCCAGTCGTTGATTCCAAGTGCTTGTAGGTCTGTATGTATATTATCTCTCCACCGCCTTCTTGGTCTACCTCGGGGTCTACGGTCATTTATTTCCTGAGTGTAAGCGAGTTTTGTTTCCCTATTATCTTCCATTCTTTCTATATGCCCCAGCCATTGTAGTCTATTAGCCTTCATGATACCAGTGATTAGCGGGGACTTAAACAAATCATAAATGTCTTTGTTACTTCTTCTTTTCCACTCTCCACTTTGTGTATCCCTAATGGGTCCAAAGATGCGTCTTAAAATTTTGTTCTCAAAGGTTTGTAACAAGGCTTCGTCTCCTTTCGTTGTACTCCAGGTTTCAGAGCCATACAGCACCACTGGTCTGATCAGTGTTTTGTATATTGTGATTTTGGTGTTACGAGATAGCGCCTTTGATTTTAGTAGATGTTGTAGTGCATAGTATATCTTATTTCCAGAGTTGATTCTAGTTTGTATTTCTTCCCTTATGATGTTGGAGCAGTTGAAGATTGTACCCAGGTATTTGTATGTTTCCGTTCTTTTAATGGTCATATTATCTATTTGTATGTGGCCAGAGTTTTTAGCCATTCCGTCTCTTGAAATTACCATATATTCTGTCTTATCTTGGTTGATAACCAGCCCCATCTGTTGGGCTTTTTCCTTTAAGTGAGTCAATATTTCTAATGTCTTTTGTTCACTTTGCCCTATAATATCTATATCATCTGCATAACCAAGCAGCTTGGATGTTCCTCCAATATCACATTCCTCCTTTACCTTCCTTACAACTTTCTCTAGAGCCAGATTGAAGAGTAGCGGCGATAGTGCATCACCCTGTTTCAAGCCAGATGTTATTTGGAAGGGGTCTGATTTCCTGCCTTTATATGTTACTATATTATAAGTATCTTCCATGCATAGTTTGGTCATGTTAATTAACTTCCTTGGTATTCCAAATTCCTGCATAACATTCCATAGACTATTCCTATGGACACTATCATAAGCCTTTTTAAAATCCACAAAAATGTTATGGAGATCTCTTTTATATTCCCAATGTTTCTCGGCTATTTGTCGTAAGATAAATATCTGATCTATTGTTGATCTGTTTTGTCTAAAACCCGCCTGGTAGTCACCTAATATGTCTTCTGAATATGGTTTTAATCTATTTAGTAATACTGCGGATAGTATCTTATAGCTTGTGGACAGTAGTGATATTCCTCTATAATTTCCACATTGGAACTTGTCTCCTTTCTTAAAGATAGGTATCAATAATGACTCTTTCCAGTCATGGGGTAATTCTTCTGTCCTCCAGATTTTTATTATTAGTTCGTATAGCTTTAGATGTAATGCATGGCCACCTACCTTTATAAATTCAGCAGCAATTCCATCAGTCCCAGTTGCCTTATTGTTTTTAAGTCGTGTGATTACATATAGGATTTCTTCAAATGTAGGTTCTTCAATTTGTGGTTCGCATGTTAGAACCTCTTCCTGTGGGAAAATGTTACTTGGAGCTTCACAATTTAGTAATTCAATAAAATATTCTTTCCATGTGTTGCACATTTCTTCATTGGTATCGAGGCTCATGTATTTGTTTCGTAACAAAGAAAGGTTTTTACAAAGGTGGGGATGTTAACCCCACGCTTCAACCCCCAACCTGGAGGACCAGGGTGTTTCTCTTTGTCTGTTCTCTACCCTTTGACCTGTCCGGCTTGGGAGGCCCTGCTGGTAGCTACGCTACCGCCGGCATAGCTCTCAGGGTCATTGAGAAACTCAAGCTCCCCCACCACGACAAGGTGGAAACACCATCGGGTGTTTTTTTTTTTTTAAATGTTCGCTCGCTTTGAACTCAAGCGTAGTCCATACATGTGTTATTACTTCTAGTGCACTTGACTAATTCTTTTATGTGGGTTAGCTTCCCCTATTACCAGTGTCCCTCGCCATCAGACGAACCCATGCCAATTTCAGATTTACTTGTAATTTACGTCCCCAAGTCAAGGACGAGAAGTCAACATTTTAGTCTAACTGCCCGGTGTAAGGGTTGAATCCACAACCTCGGTATCAGCACACAGGATGTTTAAGAAGGAGCCCTCATATCCATTCAGCCATTCTGACCTCCGCTGCGGCATAATACACCGGCGAAAACAACATGCATACTAAATCCACATATGATGTACATGAACAGGGAGGTGATCAAAGGATACTGTTTTATTGCATATAGCGGTTGATGATTCACTTGACTGGATCTGCTTACCGCAGCGTCTTGGAAGGATGTATACCGTATACTTTCTTTTAAAGCTGTAATAACACCTGTATAGTTCGGTATAAGTTTATGTCAGAAATAGAAGCAATTAACGGGGGGAACACCGGGCGTTGTGGGTTTAAAAATAAGTATAGATAGATTATAATCATCACGTGCCATGTCGATACGCTAGGGCGATTATGGCTCGCCATGTCACACAATGGGAACCGCGGTAGTGTGGTGGCAAGAAGCTCACCATGTCACACAATGGGAACCGCGGTAGCGTAGTGGCAAGAAGCTCACCATGTCACACAATGGGAACCGCGGTAGCGTAGTGGCAAGAAGCTCACCATGTCACACAATGGGAACCGCGGTAGCGTAGTGGCAAGAAGCTCACCATGTCACACAATGGGAACCGCGGTAGCGTAGTGGCAAAAACTACGAGCCGGCCCGATATATATATATGCATACATATTATTTTGCTCTTGCTCGCTTGCTTTGAACTTAAGAATAGCACATACGCATTACTTCTGGTGCTTTGAACTAAATTTTGCGTGTGGATTAGCTTTCCGTATTACCAGTGTCCCTCGCCATCAGGCGAACCGAACCCACTCCGACTTCTGAGGTACCTGAAATGTTCGTTCCCAAGTCAAGGACGAGAAGTCAGGATTTTAGTCCATTTGTTCCAACGCCCGTGTGTTAGCGGGGCCCGTAAGGGAAACAGATTGGTAACACTGCACGCTCTCAGGTATGTCGCAATAGGTGACCAAGGTCTGTGTTAAGGGCAGGCTTACCCCATCACGTAGAATCATTCAACCACACAATCTAGTCAATCATGGGGGGGGGGGGGGGGGGGGAAGAGAAGAGAAGACGCCGGCGGTGGGTAGGACGCACATTGAGAAAACTAGACACTCTCTAGTCTGGAATCCACAAGGCAAACGAAATAGCGGGATACCTAAAATCACACAGGAGTTGAGTATTACAGACAGAGGTGAAATATTGGGAGGACATAGGGGAAGCTGAACGAGATAGCAACAGATAGGACGACTTGGTGTGGGTTGATTGATGGTCTGTGCTTCATTGGGGAATACAGGGCAGAAGAGGAAGAAGTAGGATACTGACCACCATACACGTTGATTGCCGATTACTGTACACTTGTGGTCCCGTTGCCACACTCCCAATATGACATGGATAATGGATCTCTAACTGAACGCAACTGTTTAAACTGTAGGCGACTGAGTGTATTCGCCCGTGTGGAGCGGCTGACCTAGTGGTTAGAATGGCGGATTCTTCTTCGGGAGACCCGGGTTAGAATCCTGGAGATGTTGAGTGTTGTTTTTTTCTGTCGGGGACACAAAAAAACAACTCTATCCTGCACAGTTCGCGGCGACTACACTAGCCAGGCGGCCGTAATTCCTCGGGTTCAAGACCTCCCTGCCATACACCGCAAGGTACTACATTTGCAGTAAATGACAGTTACCGGTGCTCACGAGGGAAGCAGAGAACGGTAACGATGTAACTAACTATGCATGACGTAAGATGCTGGTAAGTAAGGTTGGGCACGAGACTGGCTGCCTTATGCCGTGGGAAACACAACAGGTGTGAAATCCAACCAAACATTACCAAGTCTATAAATGGCTTGACGTGAATTAGATGAAAGGATCTATGTTCCAGTGAATGATGAGAGAAAAAGACGATGACTGATTTACTACCGTCTCCACCCACTTTGTTTTTGGCATTAGTGTCAATATCTGTTCACCCAGAATACATTTCTTACGCCCAACTTAAGTTACAGTTGAGTTCAACTGCTTGTCGTCATCTATTGCGCAGTTAAGTGGAAAGAAGCCCACATGTTTCCAATTTTCCCAGCAAGCTAAGAAAAGCCCGTGTAGTGACATCAGACCACATATTTGCTAAAGTGTCTTCTGCTTCGTCTTCGTTCATCCAGGAGAGAAGAAAGGACATGTTTGCTTTGTGTCTATTTCCAGCGAAGCTGTAATATTTAAGCCTGCTAGCCTAAAGCTTGGTTAGTTAGTTAGTTAGTCGCAGTTCCAACTTCACAGCAACGGGTCGTCCCCATTATGCTCCGTTCCTGTGCCAGTGAATATCATACAAAACGCTCCCCACCGCCCAATGTGAAAAGTGGAAAAGACAGGAGTCTCGACAAACAACAGCCCGCACAGATGCACTGTGCATAATGCCGCCGCCAGAATGTCAACACAATAGTCCCCCACAAAACACCCAGTTCATTTCTGATGGAATCTGCAGCCATTTTCCCATCTGGATGTTTCCTAGATGTTCACCCACACAGTCCACGAAATACAGTTCATCGTTGATGGCAGTGGCAGTCAACCAGAAGCCCAGCAGCCACGCATTTCTGCATAAGGCAAAAACCGGTCAACTCTGGGACATAGCCATCTGCCATCGCTCCGAACTTGCAGTCACGTTCCAAAAAACCTCGGGCAGATTCAAAAGCCCTTCACACGAAACTCACAGCTCACAGTGTCGCGCCACGCACTCACTCAGTAGCAGGGCGACGGAACCATCAAGCCTCCTTAGTCGCCTCTTACGACATGCGTGGTAGGCTTTGTTTCTTCTCCAGAACCACCAGCACTTAGAGATGGAGTTGTCACGGGGTCAGCTCCATCAGGCAGCCAAGCTTTGTGTTTGTGACTGTTCATCTCTCTTGCTGCCTTGTGACTCCCTTTAGAGATTTTACAGTGATTGTAATTGTTATTAGGATCAATGTCACTGCACCGGGGACACATCCATCACGCTTAACAGATATCCAAGGGCTTTTTAGATTATTTGTCTTTGTAGCATAGTGATTCTCAACATCTTTACCCCATGGGCATATGATTTTTATATGATTTCAACACCTCTATATGAGACAATGAACAATAATATCTTCTTAAATTAACTTAAACGGTGAATTCCAGATAATAGCTGCTTAATACTGGCAGGCTTATTTTGTTTTAAATTTGCATATATATACATTAGGGGAGTCTGGGTAGCGCAGTGGATGCTTACATGGCGGCCCAGTTTAAATCCCCATTGTAGCAGATTTTTAAAAATCAACCTGGGCTCTCAAGTTCTGTTTCCTCTTCTTCTCGTCCTCTTCCTCTTGTGTGTGTGTGTGTATATATATATATATATATATATATATATATATATATATATATATATATATATATATATATATATATATATATACATATATCATCATCATGTTCCTCTTGTACCTTGCGGTGTCGAGCTGAAGCATAAACAGCGGGAGAGTGCCCATTTAATGGGCTTCCTGTATCGAGATCACCAATAACCCTGTTATTCCCTCTGTTCACAGTTTACATGACCGGCTTCTTCTGGTCCCATTTGGTCTGTACATTATTGCCACTAGTTGTAGTATACTGTCAGTTTGTAGCCTAGTTATGTGGCCGAACCATTTCATTTGATGTCTTCTAATGAAATCTAGCGCTGCAATAACCCCCACTTTAGTCCTGATTTCATCATTTATGACTTTCTGTCTCCTACATACGTTGAGTATTCTTCTCAGAAATCTCATTTCCATTGTTGTAATTCTTTTCTTGTGCTCTATCATTGTCCAGGTTTGGCATTGGTAGCATAGATTGTGCTCTCAAGTTTACCCAGACTAAAACAGGCATCAGGAAATATCCTGGGAGATTAAGGGTGGCCAGTGTGATATTACCCCTGTGTGTTACCAGGATCCTAGATGGAAGCAAAAAAAGTATCACTGAAACCTACCATGTATGTTGTAAGAGGCGACCAGGGGAGCTTTACCTCTGTGTTAGTGGGATATTCACTACGTCATCCATTGAGTGCCAGTTGGTATTTTAAAACATGGAGTTAACACCATATGCACAATATGACTCAAGGTCTGTAAAAGAGTCCTTTGGTTACTTTACCATTGGTGTCTGGATGTAAAAGAGTCCTTTGGTTACTTTGGGAGTCTCCATGGTGAAGTGGTCAAGTCATTTGCCTCGCGCTCTGAAGGTTGTGGATTCGATTATGGGCTATGTCTTTCTGTTCACGAGAGCATTTTTTTCGGAGACTCCTAGGGGTCATCGCTGGAGCTACAGATTTCATGCTTTGTGCGACGCTTTTGGCAGGCCGTCCTGAAGAAAGAGACTGAGCCATATGGGATAAAACCCAGTGCAATGAAGTCGATCCTCTCGACCTTTAAGGCTTTGTTTGATTACTTTACCATTGGTGTCTGGATGTGAAAGAGTCCTTTGGTTGCTTTACCATTGGTGTCTGGGTGTAAAAGAATCCTTTGGTTATTTTACCATGGATGTCTTAATGTAAAAATAATGTTTGTCCCATAGCAGATATTGCCTTTTCCACAACATAATGAGGTAGGCTGACCAGTTCCCTTTCTCATTACATTTTCTTCCCATACACATTTTAAAATTGCACCCATGTTTATGAAGCTGGGTGGACCCCAGAGCCGTATTAGTTGGAATTAATAATCTGCCTCTGATGTGGATTGAACTCAGATCACTGTCTTGCAGACCAGCACAGTAACCACTATGCCAGCACAGCATGGATATATGTTGCTGGGATTGACAGCTTGTCTAGACCTCCAAAAACATGTACCTGAATGTGTGTCTTTATGAGCCAATGTTCATATGTCTTTGTGAACCAATATTCATGTGTCCTTGTCCATCAATTTTCATTTGCAATTATTTAAACCTGTAGTAGATTATAGCTGATGATTTGTGTTCTTATGTGTTATTATTGGCCATATTGTCTTCACAAACACAAGGAGCAGCGTTCTCCTCTTATTTTCTGTCATAACAGTTTTTCATGACTGATGATTTGTGTTGTTTTCTGATGTTATTGTTCATGGTCTCATTAACATGACTGATGATGTGCGTTGTTTTATGATATTATTATTGGTCACGTTGTCTTCAAAGACACAAGGAATGTGTTTGTTCTTCTTTTACTTTCTGTCATTACGTGCTTTGAAAGTATTCCACGACAGATGATTTGCATTGTTTTCTTATATAACTGTTGATGCTATGTCCACAGACTCAAGGATCATATGTTGCTGTGAAAGTTTTTCATGATCGTGTTGGATACAAGCAGGATGATCTTCGCGAACTGGAAGTGCTGCGCCAGTTACTACATCCCAACATCATCAAGTTACTGACTATTGAGAAAATGGTTAGTAACCGCAGTAAATAAAACTGATATGACAATGCAGTGATTTTACCATTATGTGTGTGTCATGAGATTGCTAGTCTAGTCAGTCATAGTAACATACACTAAATGTTAGCTATGTATCAAGGAAATGTCAATTCTCTCCTTAAAACGCACATGCAGAGAGGAAGGAATCAGATTTTCACATCCCGGGAAGGTTAACCCGGTCAACAAATGCCCGCAGAAGTTGGATGTGTCGGCCTAACGGCGCAAGAACGCAGCTCTGCTGTAAACAGGCACAACGCAATCACATCCGGGAAAAAAACTCTGGATGAACACAAAAGAAGAAGATTTTCACAGTATTCAAGTGCTTGTTAGTTAGCAAAGCTGAATGCACTGTAGTTTTCAAGAAAACACAAATTCCAAAATATGTACTTTCTCTTTCTCTCTCTTTCTCTCTCTCTCCCTCTCTCTCCCTCTCTCTCCCTTTCTCTTCCTCTGTTTCTTCCCCCCTCTCTCTTTCTCTGTCTATTTCTCTGTCTCTCTCTCACTCGCTCTCTCTCACACACATATAATAATAATAATAATAATAATAATAATAATATCAAAGGACAACTAATATAATAATCATTCTCCTATCTGTGTGACGATACATCTAGTTAAGCTAATTATAATTGGCATGTCAAAAATTATGTTTAATGTCATTATTGATTATTGCATTTTTTTCATGTGTTTATCATGCATATGTTGTTGTTGTTGTTGTCTAGATTAGCTTCATAAGTGATATATGAATGAAATAATGTATTAGAGCAAAGAGATTAGCAGGACAGAATGTCAGATGAGCCTGCCTGCCCAATTCATAATCCTTTTATAATAAAGTTTGTTGTGTTCTCTCTCTCTGTCTCTCTCTCTCTGTCTCTCTGTCTCTCTCTCTCTCTCTCTCTCTTTCTCTCCGTCCTGCGTTGCCCAATTCATAATCCTTTTAAAATAAAGTGTGTTCGTGTTCTCTCTCTCTCTCTCTCTCTCTCTCTCTCTCTCTCTCTCTCTCTCTCTCTCTCTCTCTCTCTCTCTCTCTCTCTCTCTCTCTCTCTCTCTCTGTGTGTCTCTCTCGCTTTGTCCTGCGTTACCCAATTTTTAATCCTTTTAAAATAAAGTTTGTTCGTGTTATCTCTCTCTCTCTATCTCTCTCTCTATCTCTCTTTCCCTGAGAGTGAAAGAGTAAGGGCTTTCTATATGCGTGTGTGTATGTGTGTGTGTGAGAGAGTGGGGGGTGTTTGAGGGAGTTTTCATTTACTATTCAAGTTAGAACCAGTTATGTACAATTGTTTTAAAGCTATTGGTGTTATACATGATTGTAGAAACCAAGAAATTGTTAATAGTTACGTGCTGTGAATAGAAGTCTGGCGGTACAAATGCTTGGAAATAGCAGCCTCAGATACTGACCATATTTCAAAATGCTTAGAAATAGCAGCCTCAAATACTGATCATATTTCAAAATGCTTAGAAATAGCAGCCTCAAATACTGATCATATTTCAAAACGCTTAGAAGCAGCCTCAAATACTGATCATATTTCAAATTGCTTAGAAATAACAGCCTCAAAAACTGATCTTTCAAAATGCTTGGAAATGGCAACTTCAAATACTGACCATTCAAACTGCTTGGACATAGAAGCCTCATATACTGACCATTCAAAATGCTTGGAAATAGCAGCTTCATAAACTGACCATTCAAAATGCTTGGAAATAGCAGGCTCGGATGCTGAAGATCCATCCGTAGTGAGTTAAAGAGATCAATGTCATGTGCTCATACCATAATTTATTTGCATCCAGGTCTCCAGCTCCAAGCCGATTCTAGTGATGGAGTATTGTGAAGGCGGATCCCTACACCACATGCTGGATCAACCGCCATATTACTACGGGCTATCAGAAGAGGAGTTTCTCCTGGTCCTGTTTCATGTCTGTAAGTAAGCTTCACATTTCATTGTTTTTTGCTGTAAAACCCCTGTCATTTTGAGTAGATCATGTTGGCACAATGGTCAGTGTGCTTGCCTGCCAAGACATTGGTCAGTATTCAGTCCCCAGCAGAGGCATATTTATTTTTCCCACCAGTATGGTTCTGGGGGTTGACCCAGTCTCATAAAAATGGGTGCCAGACAGTTTTCAGAATTGTTTAGGATGGAAAGCTGATGAGGAAGGGAACTGACCATCTCATGTCATAGCCTAGAATATGTTAAGACCTGCCACTTCACACCCCATTGGCGGTATCTGCTTTGGGGCTACCATTTACTCTTGTGCACCTTTAATTAGGAACTGGTGAAATTCCCAGTGGGGAAGGAGCACACTCAATCCCAGAATGCTTGTGACCTCACTGTACAACGTGTGCAAAAGATGGGTATTCATTGCCTTTCATTATTATCAGGAAGGATTGTTGTGATTCTCTTGCAGTCACACAGCATGCAAAGTCTGTAATCCCAGGCAGAGTTCAGCACAGATAAGGTCATGGTCCCTTGATTGGTCATCCTCAATTGATTGGCCACTCTAGCATCTGTTTTCAAGTGTGTCCCTCGCGGAGGTGACGAACGATTTTGATCAGTGTGAAGACCTAAGCGTGGCACATTAGTGCCTCTGTGTTTCTAATTGTAAGTGTATCACACGTGTCCCTTACCAGTTATAGAGGTCATTATCTGATGAATATGGCCCTTATCATCATGTGCCTTGCAGAAAGCGTTCAGTCGATCAATCAGGTGCCATCTCCACAATAAAGGTTGGCTGCAATGGATCTCCAACACTGTCTCTCGCCCTGACTGTACATTCTGTCAGATTGCTGTTCGTCCATCTCTTGATGTTATCTTCCCACTTGTATCGTTGTCTACCTCTTGCTTGCTTGCCTTCAACCTTACCCTCCAGTATGGTTTTTATAAGAGTGTTATGTCTTATTTATCTTATCTCTTTTTGTTATTTCTTTCATATACTCTATTTTCATTCCTAATTTAGAACCTCTGTATTTGATTTTTTTGGTTTCCATGAAATACAACATATTCTTCTGTATATCCACATTTTGTCTTTTAACGTGGCCAAAATATTTAACTTGCAGAGTGATGTAGGCATTCAAGTCTTTCCACAGATCTCAGTAGTCCTATTGATGACATCCCTCCATGCCATCATCTTAGACCATCAAGCATAATTTCTCTTGGTATGCCTTTGCCTCTTCAAACGCTGATTTTGTTCAGTCATCACAATGTTCCCTAATGCCTGGCTTCTCATTATAATCTTACAGTTGTGTGTAATGTTCTACAGTCATTTGCTTCTTCCAGGCAATCATTGTTAGTTACACAGATCTCAGTCCTCAGTGTTCTGGATCAATTCATTTTAAAATACACCTCCATGCCATTTTCTTACACTGTTGAGCTCATTTTTCTTGGTCAGCCTCTGCTTCTTCTACTGGCTATCTTTTCAGTCATCACGATTTTCTCAAATGCCTCTGTAAATATAATATAACCAAAGAACAGTTTGCCTCTTTCTTACAGTTGTTTATAATGTTCTACTTTCATTAGCCTCTTCCCCAGGCAGTTGTTGTTAGTTGCTGTGGCTGTCATAGGTGTTTGCAACATTTGTCTCAGAAACCACATCTCCGCTGCCTATAAGCTCTTCCTGAGTTGCTCACTCACATTCCAAGATTCACTACCATACAGCAGATATACAGTTCAATCTAACATTGCATTTTGACAAATGCCATCATGGTCTCATAACTCAGTGGCAGGAAAATCCTAATTGCACGTCCACATTGTAGAGGATAGGAACACAGTGGTGTGACAAATGCTGCACTGGGCACATTGTATCCACCAGGATAAGTGGGCACAGCGTATCCACCAGGATAAGTGGACACAGAGTATCCACCAGAACAAGTGGGCACAGAGTATCCACCAGGATAAGTGGACAGCTCTGCAGCTGAGCATCCCAGATCCCTCAATTTTCCTGACTGTCAGAAATGGCTGATGAAGACAGAGGTAAAGACTGCAGAGAGAGAACAAACGAACGAAAATCTTTATTTTTAAAGGGTTAAGAATTGGGCACGCAGACCCGTCTGACATTCTGCCCTTCTTCTCTATTTCCTCTCATACATTCTTTCATTCAACATCTCTTATGAAGCCATTCTTTAACAACAAGAGAGAGAGAGTGTGGGTGGGTGGGTTTGGCGTGGGTGGGTGGAGAAATCAAGGGGAAACCATCACATTATCTTCCCAAGACATCATGAAGAGTCACATTTCACAGTCAGTGAACTGTGTTAATGCATGTCCTCCTATCACAGACTTGTCTGGTATGGGCTGTCATTAACCAGAGATACCAGAGCTTCATCAGGATAGTGCAGGCAAAACAAGAATGACAGCTTTAACATAGGCAAGTGGAGAGTGAGAACATAGCAGAAATAGGAAAACTAGACAGTGTGAACACTGGCAGAAATAGGAAAAGTAGACATTGTGAACCCTAGCAGAAATAGGAAAAGTAGATGATGTGAATACTAGCAGAAGTAGGAAAAGTATGCAATGTGAACACTAGCAGAAATAGGAAAAGTATGCAATGTGAACACTAGCAGAAATAGGAAAAGTAGATAATGTAAACAGTAGCAGAAATAAGAAAAGTAGACAATGTAATCACTAGCAGAAATAGGAAAAGTAGATGATGTGAACACTAGCAGAAATAGGAAAAGTAGACAATGTAAACACTAGCAGAAATAAGAAAAGTAGACAATGTGAACACTAGTAGAAACAGGAAAAGTATGCAATGTGAACACTAGCAGAAGTAGGAAAAGTATACACTATGAACACTAGCAGAAATAGGAAAAGTAGACAATGTGAACACTAGCAGAAATAGGAAAAGTATACAATGTGAACACTAGCAGAAGTAGGAAGATTAGACAATGTGAACACTAGCAGAAATAGGAAAAGTATACACTGTGAACACTAACAGAAATAGGAAAAGTATACAATGTGAACACTAGCAGAAATAGGAAAAGTATACAATGTGAACACTAGCAGAAATAGGAAAAGTATACAATGTGAACACTAGCAGAAATAGGAAAAGTAGACAATGTGAACACTAGCAGAAATAGGAAAAGTAGATGATGTGAATACTAGCAGAAATAGGAAAAGTAGGTGATGTGAACACTAGCAGAAGTAGGAAAAGTAGACAATGTGAACACTAGCAGAAATAGGAAAAGTAGACAATGTGAACACTAGCAGAAATAGGAAAAGTAGACAATGTGAACACTAGCAGAAATAGGAAAAGTAGAGAATGTGAACACTAGCAGAAGTAGGAAAAGTATACACTGTGAACACTAGCAGAAATAGGGAAAGTATGCAATGTGAACACTAGCAGAAGTAGGAAAAGTATACAATGTGAACACTAGCAGAAGTAGGAAGATTAGACAATGTGAACACTAGCAGAAATAGGAAAAGTATACACTGTGAACACTAACAGAAATAGGAAAAGTATACACTGTGAACACTAACAGAAATAGGAATAGTATACAATGTGAACACTAGCAGAAATAGGAAAAGTATACAATGTGAACACTAGCAGAAATAGGAAAAGTAGACAATGTGAACACTAGCAGAAGTAGGAAAAGTAGACAATGTGAACACTAGCAGAAATAGGAAAAGTAGGTGATGTGAACACTAGCAGAAGTAGGAAAAGTATACAATGTGAACACTAGCAGAAGTAGGAAGATTAGACAATGTGAACACTAGCAGAAATAGGAAAAGTATACACTGTGAACACTAACAGAAATAGGAAAAGTATACAATGTGAACACTAGCAGAAATAGGAAAAGTATACAATGTGAACACTAGCAGAAATAGGAAAAGTATACAATGTGAACACTAGCAGAAATAGGAAAAGTAGACAATGTGAACACTAGCAGAAATAGGAAAAGTAGATGATGTGAATACTAGCAGAAATAGGAAAAGTAGGTGATGTGAACACTAGCAGAAGTAGGAAAAGTAGACAATGTGAACACTAGCAGAAATAGGAAAAGTAGACAATGTGAACACTAGCAGAAATAAGAAAAGTAGACAATGTGAACACTAGCAGAAATAGGAAAAGTAGAGAATGTGAACACTAGCAGAAGTAGGAAAAGTATACACTGTGAACACTAGCAGAAATAGGGAAAGTATGCAATGTGAACACTAGCAGAAGTAGGAAAAGTATACAATGTGAACACTAGCAGAAATAGGAAAAGTAGACAATGTGAACACTAGCAGAAATAGGAAAAGTAGACAATGTGAACACTAGCAGAAATAGGAAAAGTAGACAATGTGAATGAACACTAGCAGAAATAGGAAAAGTATACATTGTGAACACTAGCAGAAATAGGAAAAGTATATGATGTGAACACTAGCAGAAATAGGAAAAGTATACAATGTGAACACTAGCAGAAATAGGAAAAGTATACATTGTGAACACTAGCAGAAATAGGAAAAGTAGACAATGTGAACACTAGCAGAAATAGGAAAAGTATACACTGTGAACACTAGCAGAAATAGGAACAGTAGACACTGTGAACACTAGCAGAAATAGGAAAAGTATGCAATGTGAACACTAGCAGAAATAGGAAAAGTAGACACTGTGAACACTAGCAGAAATAGGAAAAGTATACACTGTGAACACTAGCAGAAATAGGAAAAGTATACAATGTGAACACTAGCAGAAATAGGAAAAGTATACAATGTGAACACTAGCAGAAATAGGAAAAGTATACACTGTGAACACTAGCAGAAATAGGAAAAGTATACAATGTGAACACTAGCAGAAATAAGAAAAGTATACAATGTGAACACTATCAGAAATAGGAAAAGTATACAATGTGAACACTAGCAGAAATATGAAAAGTATACACTGTGAACACTAGCAGAAATAGGAAAAGTAGACAATGTGAACACTAGCAGAAATAGGGAAAGTAGACAATGTGATTTGTTTGCTGAACTAAAAATAAAGTGTACAATTGCATAGGTTATGTTCTCAGATAACTGTTTATTTGTTTATTTACTAACTTTAAGAGCAAACAGGACATTTCTTATACACATTCAGGTGAGGGCATGAGGTATCTGCAAGAGAAGAATGTAATACACAGAGATATTAAACCTGGAAATATTATGAGGTAAGCAGCGATTTGATGACATGAAACTTATGTTTAGAAGATATTGAATTATTTGGTGCATGTTTCACATTGAAATTATAGCTTCAGAAATGAAATCACAGGTATGGTTTGGCATAACTGAAAACATAGAAAAGAAATAGATTTTTTCCAAGTTGTTTCCATGGTCTAAAGGGTTATTCCCCAGAGATTGATCATCATGTGCCCTGCCAACTAGCATAGGTGTTCATATCTTTCCACAGAGCTTGGTCCTTGTGTTCTGAAATATGTATGTTGATGATACTTCTCCATGCCTTTGCCTTAGACCTAAAAGCATGACTTCTCTCAGCTACCTGGTTGCTAAATCAATTATTGCACCTCCCATCCAGTGCAGCCTGCTGGCCAGTCCCTTCATTCACGATCCACTAATATTATAACCCTACAGAGGTCTGACCTTTCCTCTAGCATTTTGACCCACTTCTGTCCTCACTCAATTTTCTTGTGCATGCACACTTCTTCAGTATCCTCTGCCTGAGCCATCCATGATTTTACACTGTTCAGCCTGTGGCCCTTAACTGTATCCAGGGCTTCATGCAAGGTGTGTTCCATGTCTGCAGCCACTTGGAGATATGATTTAGCCTGCAGCACATTGAGCATGTCTGCAATCATGGGTAAAACTAGAATGTATCGCATACTTTGCTTCCCAGAAAACGTTCTGTACCCATATTATATAGACTGGGTCCACCTGATAGCCCAGATCAATAAAACAAAATCCCCCACTTCAAAGGCAAGTGAGCTAGCCACTTCGCAACTGCAGATGCCCTTGATTTTGGTATTACTAAATCTAAATAAGGAAGGACACCTGTGGAATACAGAGGAGAAGAAGTTGATGTCAGAGAATATCTAGACAACAAAAATCTAGAAAGCCATAGGTAAACTTGATTAAAACCATCCACTTCTAAACGTCATTATTGCCTTGCTGAAAGAACAAGAAAACAATTCATTGGTTTAGTAACTGTTTAATAGTCTTGGTGTGATCAGAATGCTAGGAAATATAAGGATTAATGCATAGCATGCATTATATATATGACCCTTGAGTCTATGGTAACAGCATCAACTGTTGTAAAATTAGGTATAGATGTGATAGAATTATTTAATGCCAAACCAATTTAATTGCCAATTTAATGCCAGAGTGTGCATACCAAGAATGCCAACCAAAGTGTGCATGCCAAGAGTGCCTATTAAAGTGTGCATACCAAGAGTGTGCATACCAAGAGTGTGCCTACCAAGAGTGCATACCAAAAGTGTGCCAACCAAGAGTGCATACCAAGAGTGGGCCAACCAAAGTGTGCATACCAAGAGTACCTACCAAGAGTGTGCCAACCAAAAGTGTGCATATCAGGAGTGGGCCAACCAAAGTGTGCATACCAAGAGTGTACCTACCAAAAGTGTACCTACCAAGAGTGTGCCTACCAAGACTGTACCTACTAAAGTGTGCATACCGAGAGTGTACCTACCAAGAGTGCATACCAAGAGTGTACCTACCAAGAGTGCATACCAAGAGTGTGTCTACCAAAGTGTGCATACCAAGAGTGCGCCTACAAAAGTATGCATACCAAGAGTGTACATTTGAAGAGTACGCTTACCAAGAAAAATTCACTAAAACTTACTAATTTTAATACAATATGCTTGTCAGATCAATTACAGAGGATGGATTTTCTGTGTACAAATTAACAGACTTTGGTGCTGCAAGAAAACTGGATGAAGATGAAAGTTTCCAGTCTTTATACGGAACTGAGGAATACTTGGTATGTTCTGGAGTCTTGCTGTTATCTTGACCTTTAATATTATTTAAGACTTCTACAACTTACTAGTCATCATTGTAGCAGCAGCAGCAGCAGCAGCAGCAGCATCAGTGGATAGCTAAAGGGTCAGAATGTCCACCTCATGTGTCTTGGGAAGTCTATGTTCCTCAGTAATAGTCACCATAATCAAGTGTACTAAATCTGGTGCAAACATTAATGTCTGTCCACAGATCTCAGTCCTTGGTGTTCTGGATCAATTCTGTTAGTGACATTCCTCCATGCCATTATTTTAGACCATTAAGCATAAGTTCTCTTATTCTGCCTCTGTCTCTTCTAACACGATTTTTCCTGTCAACATGATGTTCTCCAGTGTCTCTGTCAGTAAGTGTCAAAATCTTTAAAAAAACAGAAAGGAGTATGTCTTGGGGTAAATCTCTGAAAAAGAATCATTGCATGCCAAATCAAACTGCATTTATCAATTACAGTGTGAGTGCCGAGTAACTTGCGTAGGTACAACGGAAAGCCATATAGAAAATACTACTGTAGGTAGAAAAGAGTGTTAATCAGTCTTCAGGAATCCCTATGCAGTCAAAATCCTATAAAAATGCCATCCTGGTTGATTTCTCAACACCTCATAACATATGGTCATAGGTTGAAAAAGAAAAGGTGTTTAATATAATGTATTTGACGAACAATAAACAGTTGCTCAAATATAGTGAGGTGTTAGCTATTAGGCAGATTCAGGCAGTTTTATGCAAACAAAAAGAGTTTGTGTTAAATTTAAAATCACTGCAGGGGTAACAAATGTTCCACATTTGAACAATACCTATGACCACATGTTTTAATTGTTTCAGCTTAACTATTATTCATTTATTCACTTCATATAATATATATCTCTGCAGTAAGCACTTTACGATATGCAGCGAAATATGCCAGGCAGTAAATTGTTCAAATTGTTGTTTGTACTAGACCACTGTTGAAAACCAAACATATAGCGAATCATTATCATTTTTTCCCCTTGTTGAAGCTTACTCTACTTGTTTGGCAGTCCAGCACTCTGTCATAGAATAGATACTTGACTTTGTATATGTTGAGAATGAAACGGACAAGAAGAAATTTATCCGGTCACCTCGCTTGATAAATTTGTGACTAATATGTGTGAAATGGGTGTAAGAAAATGGGAATAACTTTAATATATTTGTCCACAGGTTTGTAGTATCAGTGATTTGAAGCAGAATTGTATATAATAATAATCATCTGTTCTTTACATGCCTTAAGGCAGATTGGGTATATGGTGCTTGACCCATATTTGTATAGACCACTTTGCATTTGACGGGTGATGTGGTCAGTATCACATCAGCTGCCTTTACTTCCCAAGACATTTCTGGGTACCCTGGTTGGGTTGAAGTATGTACCATGTATACTGCAAATGTGCTGGCTAAGACAGGGGTCTAGGTTCAATCCCCCAACTCTGGCAGATTGCAACGTCCCTGGACATGAAGAGGCTAGCAGATTTGAAAAGGAAGGTGAAAGACTTTTAACTCAAGCACAGTACTTAAACTAACTACTACTGGACTGAATTTTGCATGTGAATTAGCTTTCCCTATTACTAGTGTCCCTCCCATCAGGCAAATCCACTCCAACTTCTAAGATACTTGTAATTCATGTTCTCAAGTCAAGAATGAGAAGTCAACATTTTAGTCCAACAGACCAGTGTAGGGGTTGAACTCGCTACCTAGGCATCAGCACACTGGAATTTTTAAGAACGAGCGCTCTTATCCATTCAGCCATACTGATCTCAATTCCATCTCTTTATGCCTGGAACACGTGAAGGCCTAACACACCACATGCTTGCAGTTGTATCTGTCATGGGGTGACCATATGCCTCTATGCTCAAAGTGATAAGTTAATTGTGATGTTTCTCTTCACATGCTTGCAGTTGTATCTGTCATGGGGTGACCATATACCTCTATGCTCAAAGTGATAGATTAATTGTGGTGTTTCTCTTCACATGCTTGCAGTTGCATCTGTCATGGGGTGACCATATACCTCTATGCTCAAAGTGATAGATTAATTGTGGTGTTTCTCTTCACATACTTGCAGCTGTATCTGTCATGGGGTGACCATATACCTCTATGCTCAAAGGGATAGATTAATTGTGGTGTTTCTCTTCACATTCTTGCAGCTGTATCTGTCATGGGGTGACCATATACCTCTATGCTCAAAGTGATAAGTTAATTGTGATGTTTCTCTTCACATGCTTCACATTTCACTTCAGTTGTATCTGTCATGGGGTGACCATATACCTCTATGCTCAAAGTGATAGATTAATTGTGGTGTTTCTCTTCACATGCTTGCAGTTGCATCTGTCATGGGGTGACCATATACCTCTATGCTCAAAGTGATAGATTAATTGTGGTGTTTCTCTTCACATGCTTGCAGTTGCATCTGTCATGGGGTGACCATATACCTCTATGCTCAAAGTGATAGATTAATTGTGGTGTTTCTTTTCACATGCTTGCAGTTGTATCTGTCATGGGGTGACCATATACCTCTATGCTCAAAGTGATAGATTAATTGTGGTGTTTCTCTTCACATGCTTGCAGCTGTATCTGTCATGGGGTGACCATATACCTCTATGCTCAAAGTGATAGATTAATTGTGGTGTTTCTCTTCACATGCTTGCAGCTGTATCTGTCATGGGGTGACCATACACCTCTATGCTCAAAGTGATAGATTAATTGTGGTGTTTCTCTTCACATGCTTGCAGTTGCATCTGTCATGGGGTGACCATACACCTCTATGCTCAAAGTGATAGATTAATTGTGGTGTTTCTCTTCACATGCTTGCAGTTGTATCTGTCATGGGGTGACCATATACCTCTATGCTCAAAGTGATAGATTAATTTTGGTGTTTCTCTTCACATGCTTGCAACTGTATCTGTCATGGGGTGACCATATACCTCTATGCTCAAAGTGATAGATTAATTGTGGTGTTTTTCTTCACATGCTTGCAGCTGTATCTGTCATGGGGTGACCATATACCTCTATGCTCAAAGTGATAGATTAATTGTGGTGTTTCTCTTCACATGCTTGCAGCTGTATCTGTCATGGGGTGACCATATACCTCTATGCTCAAAGTGATAGATTAATTGTGGTGTTTCTCTTCACATGCTTGCAACTGTATCTGTCATGGGGTGACCATATACCTCTATGCTCAAAGTGATAGATTAATTGTGGTGTTTTTCTTCACATGCTTGCAGCTGTATCTGTCATGGGGTGACCATATACCTCTATGCTCAAAGTGATAGATTAATTGTGGTGTTTCTCTTCACATGCTTGCAGCTGTATCTGTCATGGGGTGACCATATACCTCTATGCTCAAAGTGATAGATTAATTGTGGTGTTTCTCTTCACATGCTTGCAGCTGTATCTGTCATGGGGTGACCATATACCTCTATGCTCAAAGTGATAGATTAATTGTGGTGTTTCTCTTCACAGCATCCAGGCATGTATGAGAGGGCTGTATTGAAACTGCCAAATTCCCAGTCTTTTGATGCCAAAGTTGACCTGTGGTCACTTGGGGTGACATTTTTCCACACAGCCACCGGTCAGCTGCCCTTTCAGCCTTATGGGGGTCGCAGCAATAAGAATACAATGTGAGTTATCATTGGTGTATATGTCAGTAGTTATGCTAAGAAGTATTATAAAGTATCATCATCATGAGCGTTGTGTCTGTTCACAGCAGAGCTGTGATATTTGCATCCAACTTCTTCATGCATTTGTTGATAAATACCTTCTTTGCCATCGTGATTCTTCTTCTTCTTCTTCGTTCATTTGACACCTTTGTTTTGGACGTAAATATGTCATGTCTGTTCACAGCAGAGCTGCAATATTTGCACCTTGTAGCCAACACATCCGACTTGTTTGGGTGTTTGTTGACCGGGTTAACCCTCCCAGCCATTGCAATTCTAATTCTAATTTCTGTCTCAAAGCAGGATTCTTCCACTACAGTTTGATCCGGATAGGCAAATAGTACATTTGTAAACTTGTTCTATGTTATGTTTTTCTAATTTGTTGCAATTGAGTTGAGTGTTGGCTGAGACTGCCAATATCACAGCTTTGCTGTAAATGGACACAACACAATAAACATCCTTTTCAGAATGAACAAGGAAGAAGTGGAATGTAGAATATGAGTAATACAGAAATAGTTATTTTGATGGGTTGAGTTATTTAAAACAAATGACAACTATAAATTGGTGGGTTGAGTTGTATTAAACAAATGAAAACTATAAATTGATGGGTTGAGTTATGTTAAACAAATGAAAACTATAAATTGATGGGTTGAGTTATATTAAACAAATGAAAACCATAAATTGATGGGTTGAGTTATATTAAACAAATGAAAACCATAAATTGATGGGTTGAGTTATATTAAACACATGAAAACCATAAATTGATGGGTTGAGTTATATTACACACACGAAACCTGTAAATTGATTGGTTGAGTTATATTAAACAAATGAAAACTATAAATTGATGGGTTGAGTTATATTAAACACATGAAAACCATAAATTGATGGATTGAGTTGAATTAAACACATGAAAACCATAAATGGATGGTTTGAGTTATATTAAATGCATGAAAACCATAAATTTATGGATTGAGTTGTATTAAACACATGAAAACCATAAATTGATGGATTGAGTTATATTAAACACATGAAACCCATACATTTATTAGAGAAGTTAGACGTAGACAATAAAGATTGTTCCGGCACATAATGATGAGAAATAAACTTGAAAACTTAGTGACATCCAGCAAAACTGATGGGAAAAGAGCAAGAGGAAGGTAAAAAATAAATACCTCAATGGCTAGGTCACATGGCATATTGGGAACAAAAACACAGATTTGATCAGAGACTGGTGATCGTGAGAGATGGTGAACTATGACCACCCACACTTTTCAGCTTAGCACATGATGATGATGAATTATGATGTCACATGTAGTCTGTAAAACAAAAATAAATAAAGAACTGTTTTTACAGGCCTTGATATATATTGGGCATATTGTGCTTGCCCCGTAATTTTATAGACCAATAAGCTCTCAGGAGGTGAAAGTAAAGGGTTATTTTTATATGCATTCAGGGTGCCAGACCTATATTTGTATAGATCACTAAGCTCTCAGGAGGTGAAAGTAAGGGTTATATTTTACATGCATTCAGGGTGCCAGACCTATATTTGTATAGATCACTAAGCTCTCAGGAGGTGAAAGTAAGGGTTATATTTTACATGCATTCAGGGTGCCAGACCTATGTTTGTATAGATCACTAAGCTCTCAGGAGGTAAAAGTAAAGGGTTATATTTTACATGCATTCAGGGTGCCAGACCTATATTTGTATAGTCCAATGGGGGTAAAAGTAAAGGGTTATATTTTACATGTATTCAGGGTGCCAGACCTATATTTGTATAGTCCAATAGGCATTCAGGGGGTAAAAGTAAAGGGTTATTTTTTTACATGCATTCAGGGTGCCAGACCTATATTTGTATAGACCAATAGGCATTCAGGGGGTAAAAGTAAAGGGTTATTTCTTGCATGACTTCAGTCACATTGGGCATATGGTGATGGTGCTTTACCCATATTTGTATAGACCAGTCGGCACATAGTGGGTGATGTGGTCAGTGTCACACCGGTTGCCTTGACTTCCCATGACATTTCCATGAGAACCCACGTTAATGTTAAAGACCCACTTTGAAACCATGACCACTTGTCTGGCAGGCAGGCAAGCATGCCAGCTACTGCACTACCATGGCTGGCTACATGTAGTCTGTAGCTCATGACAACATAACCTTGTTAACAAACATTTATTTTAATAGTTGACTTGTCCAGTCACAAGCTGTGCACAATTATTGTTAATGTAACCTTTCTGTGAAACGCTTTACATTTGTATCTGTTCGTGGAAAAACTTTCAAGTGTTGGCCAATTAACCCAGTGGTTCTCAGCCACTGCAGTCTCTATATCGATGCGGATTAGAAACTGTCATATGTGATGTGAAGACAGTCACAGATTTGCGTTCTGTGTTATAAATAACGATCTGCTAGGGGTTAATTAATGGTCATCGTCACCAAAGTTTATCATGGACCTCCTTAAACATTCTTTGCACTGATGGTAGGGCAGTGTGTTCATCTCTTGCACCGGTCAGTTGGACTTAAAAATGTAGACTTCTCATTCAGAAAGCAGTGGCAAACAGCTGAACATAAATATCCAAATAAATCAACCCGAGGTTGATCCCAACCTCCAGCAAAAGACATACAACATTAGGGTTTGATTGGTTGTTTTCAAAGCTATTTTGATCAACACAATTTAACATGATGTGAGCACATTGTCATTATAAATGTGTGGCCCAGAGAGGGATTGTGAGCACATTGTCATTACAAATATGTGGCCCAGAGAAGGATTGTGAGCACATAGTCATTACAAATGTGAGGCCCTGCGAGGGATTGTAAGCACATTGTCATTACAAATGTGTAGCCCAGAGAGGGATTGTGAGCACAATGTCATTACAAATGTGTGGCCCAGAGAGGGATTGTGAGCACATTGTCATTACAAATGTGTGCCCCAGGGAGGGAATGTCTGGGAATCACTGTGTTAGCAAGTGTCTTGTGGCTGTACTGGCCCACTGTTATAAATATACTCTTATATAAGTCTTAACATGCTTGTAGACAATTTGTGTCTCTGGGTTTTCCATAATGTAACCGGCTACTATACAGAATTTGACTTCTGCTTGATTATGGAAAGCCTTGGTTGTTTTTGTTCCTGTTTTGGTCTTTGATTTGTGGTTCCCGGTAGCGGTGTCTGCTTTCAGATTTGCAGTCACTGTGACATAGTAGTTAGTGCACTTGTCTGTCGAGACAGTAGTCAGAATTCAATACCTGGCAGAGGCGGAATCATTTTTCCCCGAACAGTAGGGCTCTGGGTTCAACCAAGTCTATTAAATATGGGAACCAGATCATCATTATTATCAAGTGACATGCCGGCTGTCATAGACGTTCATGACTCTCCACAGATCTTGGTCTTTGGTTTTCTGGATCAACCCTGCTGATGATATTCCTCCATGCCATCTCAATTCATCCAGCATCATTTCTTTTCTTGGTCTGCTCTGCCTCTCTTCCCCTCGATCTTTCCAGTTGTCACAATGTTCTCCAATGCCTCTCTTCTCATCACAAGACTGAAGGAAGATAATGTGGTAGTTTCCCCTTTCCTGTTACCTCAGCCTTTGACAGCCATTTCCTACTGTAAAGCAAGTACCCCATGGCTCGTGCATTCATCACCTCTGCAGCAAAAGTCAAACTCCTGGCCTTCACGTGGCATAACTGTTTTTACTAACAGGAGAGAGAGAGAGAGAGTTGGGGGGGGGTCACTAGTGCAGAAAAATAACCAGAATGCTCTGGATGTGTATGTACGTACATGCATGTGCAGACGCGCTTGTGCGTGCCTACACATCTAAATTCCTCTAGTAAAGGAAAGGTGCTGAAGACAGAGGCAACCAGCCAGGAGGTGCACCACAGAAATCAGGATACCACGCAATTATGCCATGGAATATTGCATTTATAGACATATTTCAAGCGAACGAAAGAAGAAGAAGAAAAAGAAGAAGATACAATATGTTCCAGGTTTTTGTCCTTTCTCTTTTCTCAGGATTTGGCCACAGAATATTGACTGTTTCAATATATGTGATCATTTTCGTTTCTCGTGACGTCTTTCAAATGAGACTACTGATTTTGTCCAGTCCTGTTGTTTTTAACAGTTGTTTGTACAATCACATTTATGGGCTTCAAAGATTTACCATTTAAATGGCAGAGGATAAGGCAACAGGTTAAAGAGGAACAAGTTGTGGTTAGATCGGGACAAAGACACCTTCAAACTAGTTATGTGACATTGACATAACAAATAATGATCCTGGTGAAGAATGGACGTCAGTTTTCCTCAACGTTCCAAGACATCTTTTCTATTCTTATAAAATTCTGTAAGAGGAACAAGTCAGGGTTAGATTCGGATAAAGACACATTCAAACTAGTTATGTGACGTAACAAATAATGATCCTGGTGAAGAAAGGACGTCAATTCCCCTAACATTCTGAGATATCTTATCTATTCTGTTCTTATAAAATTCGGTAATATGTGCTGAAAGTGGAATCTCACAGCAGCAGATGCAGAAGTTAAGGGCCTTATTGATAACTGTAATGATAAAGATGCGATGGTATACACAGAAGGATCAATTTTTCTGCATCAAAATTCTGCTTAAGCCTTCCCTTGAATATTACATGGCAGATTCGTTAAGGAAGCTAGCAGTACATTTCTTATGACAACAAGCAGCATAGTGAAAGTGCTGGTGGTCACAATTGCACAGCTTGGGCTTGAGTTGCAAAATTACAGCCGTGCTTGCTTACTGAATGATTCTCTGAGCACTGTCTGAAAAGTTGATGCAAGTTTCACAAGCAGGTATTCGATTTAATCCAGCATAGGTTTAACATTCATTGTTGCATTATTTCTCCCCACGACGCTTGACGGAAGAAGATGATGATGATGTTGCATATGGGGGTGGAGTAGATCAGAGGTTATAGAGTCCACCTCTGGTACAATCAGACTAGGTCCATCTCCCAGTGTTTTCACAAAATAAGAAAAATAATGGTGCATTTTGTGGTTTGATTATTCGATACAAAATATACTTTTCTCAACTTCTTCTGTTCCTTCAAGCTGTTACATTAACCCACTTTAACGTAATACCTAGGAAGGAAACCCATCTACATGAAGGACACGCAGAATGCCAAACCACCACTGCTTTGTGGAAGTTCTTGTAAGAACAAAGGCTACAACGACCACGCCAGACAGAAAATGTAGGCAGGCAGAGCTCACAAGCCTGAGAAGGCAGTCTGCCTATGGGGAGAGGAATGCGCAAAAGAAACCCTCAACCATCGAAGTTGAAGATGTTGGCCGAAGTGGCACAGTACTAGAAAGCAGAAATCATGCACTACAATAGATGCACTATGAACCATACACAGCAAATGTGGATTGCAGAATAAGAAACTAATGTCATTGTCCCATAACCTTCTGTCCCACTCATGCATCCGTGTGTTCTTTGCAGAACTGTTCCCCCATAACAGTCATTCGAAACATTGCTCTCTGTGATATTTCAGGTCACCTGCCCCCGTTGTTGTCTTGTGAAATTATCTTGAATCCATCTTGAAACTTTTAAGTAACCACTTCTTAAGATAAGATAGGACACACTGCCTGGGACTAAAAGTGTTAAAAGAACAACAGAATGTATAGTTTCCTGATGTGAATGTTACACTTGTAAAATATTCGTCCTAATTTTTTTTCTGTGGTTTTTCCCACAGCTTAAATGTTACTATTCTGAATTTGACTTCTGCATGCCACAGCTGTTGTAATTGCCAGTGTTCCTTAATTATTTATGGTTCTTGGAAAATGTATCTATGTCATATTTGAACTTATAAATGTAAAAGCGGCAGGCATATTTGTCGTTTTTATTTTGTTATAAATGCTATGAAAACAGTTGTATTAACAGATTTCAGGGCCTGAAAAATCTGTCCAGATGCCAAATAGTTTGACTTTTATGTCTCTGAAATGAAATGTGGGGTTTTTCCAAGCATTATCTAGCTTAGCTCAGAGATTAATGTTGTTTTGCCTTAGAAAAAGAAAAAGGAAAATCTGGATATTATGCAAATGTGATATGGTATTGGATTTTCCCCATTTGCCTGTACAGATTTTCCATTCGCTTCCTGCTTTGCGGGAAGTCATATTTTTTTTGTTCGCTTACTTTGAATTCGAGCTTAGTCGACACTGAACCTGTTGTTTGCATGTAAGCCAGACTTTCCTGTTACTAGTGTCCCCTGTCATTAAGCGAACCCACTGTCAAGAATGAGACGAGAGTGTTTACATCCAACTGACCACTGTAGAGGGAGGACCTACTACACCACCATCAACACACTGGAAGTTCAAGAGCGAGCGTTCTGAACCTTTCAGCCACACGACTTCCGCGTGTTTTGTGCTGAGATGAGAATGTCTATTGCTTGTGCAGCTATCTTATCAGTTGTTATCATGTCTTCTTATGCTGTCATCGTTAACTTGAATGTTTTTTTTCATTTTAATGTTATATTCAGACTGTGGAATCGGCTTAGATAGAATCAATTTGTCATGTTTATTTTAAAACTTTTTTTCAGTTTCATCTTGAAGTCTGCGACATGTAGCTTACGTGTTACAGTCTGCTTCCAGGCGTGTCTTTGTGCATGTTATACATGTCCTTCATCTCTCTTGTGTAAAGGTGTAGTCAGTCAGGTTACCATCAGAGTAGATCCTAGTGTAGAGCCTTCTTGGGCGTTGCTTAAAAAGGGTGTTTGTAATTGAATAATTTTCTTCTGAACAAGAATTTAGTTAGTGTCTCTCTCTCCTCATTTCTGTGTCCTTTGCCAAATGGATCTTTTCTTCTTCTTTTGTTCTTTCAACATCAATTTTCAGTTTGAAATCCTTCATGATCATCACATCTTTTGTTTTCACCATTTCTGTCTGCCGTGTGATACTGTAAAATTCCTGTTGGTGCATAAGCTTGTAGAATTGTTTCTTGTCATATGTCTGATAGTGAGAAATCGATTCTAACTGGATTATATCCAAGAAGTGCTGACGTTGAGGACACTTTGTCAAGAGAAAATCAGCTCTGCTATTTCCACCCATTTCTTTATCTGACATAAATGTGTATTGTTTGGGAGCCACAATGGCATAATGTATAATGCACTTGCATGTCGAAACAGTGGCTTAGGTTCAACCCACACTAGGGGTAGGATTATTTTTCCAGCCATTATGGCTTTGGGATTGACCCACCCTTATAAAAATGGGTGACAAATAATTTTCAGAATTTTCTTAGAATTCTCTGAGAAGAAAGGTGGTGAGAAAAGGAACTGCTATCCCACCTCATATATCATGGCCTAGAATATGTGAAAACCTAGCACTTCATATTCCAATAGAAGTATGTGCTAAGGGTCTACCTTTAACTACTGTTGGGTCACAATGTACCTTGTCCCATCTACCTGTTTTCTTGGTTTGCCTTAGCAAGACCATCCAAAATGACTCACCCACAAAATCACAAATAAGACATAAGATAATACTTATATTTTATTATTTTTTGCGCCCGCTCACTTTTAACCCAAGTGTAGTCCATACATGCTACTTCTAGGAACACAGGACTGAATTTTTGCGTGTGGTTTAGCTTTTTCTATTGCTAGGGTCCCTAGCCATCAGATGAACCCACTCTGACTTCAGAGGTATTTGTAATTTACGTCAAAGACGTGAAGTCAATATTTTGTTCCAACTGACCAGTGTAGGGGTTGAACCCTCTACCTCAGCATCAGTACACCGGATGTTTAAGAATGAGCGTTCTTATCAATTTGGCCACACTTTCAATCATATAAACCAGTTACTTCTTCCCTACTGAATATACTAAGTTTTCCTAAATATAGGCTCCTTACATTCCATTTTCCCCCCATCATTTTCTTCTTTGGCCCATTGGCAGTGTTATCCACAGTCAGGCTTACGGCCATCATCTCTCCTACTCGCACTTGCTCTGGCATCATTCTCTTTCCCAGTTCATGGAAATGATCTGTCTGGCATGGAGACCTCATAATCAGATGTTTGTGTTTCTTTTTCAGCTGCTAAGAGGAGTGTCTTGGTAGCTGTCCCTAGCTTTCCATGTCCACATCACTGTGGATTACACCCTCAACCTCTAGAAACCCTCTAAGTCATCTGGATATGTCAGTGTCCTATTCTATGGCACTTTTCCAAGCAGCAGAGAACAACCCAGAGATGTCCACTGATCCTAGTTCTGTTCCTAGAACTGCATTTGCCCCACCTTGGTTGCTGATCTAGATGGTTTTGCCTTATGCAGTAATGTGTGTGCAACTGCTGGTGTTCTGGTGACTGCTTCTTCCCTCGATGATCAACTGTAATTCTAATGGCGGACTGTTGTGTTGGCATTTAGGCAGCATCCTTATGCATGTATACCTGTGCGTGCTGTTGAGTTGTCAGGACTGCTATCTGTTCCACTTTTCACATGGGACAGTGGGGAGTATTTTGTGTGATATTCACTGACATAGGAACAGAGCATTATGGTGTGACCCTTTACCGTGAAGTTTAAACCATGACTAACAACTAACATGTTACTTTTTGTTCAGGTTTGAGATCATCACACAGAAAGAAAGCGGAGTTATATCTGGTATCCAGAACTTTGAGAATGGCCCAATACAGTGGAAGCGAGATTTGCCAGAAACATCTCCTTTATCAAAGTAACAGCAATTTCACATATGTGTGTATATGGGTGTGGGTGGGTAATTTTTGGTTTGGGGGATTGTGAATGTATGCATGTTTGTGTAAGAGAGAGGGAGAGAGAGATAAAACCTTGACAGATTCAGCCCTAGAAGTGTTGTGTGGTACCTTCATATACTCTAAGTCATCATGGGAAGACCAACTGCCTCTGTATCCTTCTGCCCCAGAGAAACATCTACTACAGGGCTGGGTCAACTTAAAAACCAAAAGCTCTTTTTTTTAAGCTGCTCTGCTTGACATTGAACTCTAACCACTACTCTGGCAAGCCAGTGGCTATCTTCTATACTCCCATAGCTTCAGTTGAGTTGAGTTGAATCAAGAACTGAAACACACCACTCGGGACATTCCTATACATGCTCTGCAACAACTCATCTGAAACAACCAGCAAAGGGTCCCAATACCAATGGTACTAGTAGCAGTCTGATTATAGTGTCTGTCTGGCCTTTCCTCTGAGTCCTGAGTGTCAGCCAGATTCTCTGTTGCTTCAGCATTATGAAATACATATACATAGGTAGATGTAGATTGCACTTCCAGCATGAAGCTTGGCAAACTCATAAAGATGAGAATAAAGAAGAAGAAGGAGAGGCCAAATAATGATAACTGTATTTGTGATTGCCACAGTTGTTGAGTATCTCATTCAGAAAAGAGCATAAGTACAAGAAAAGCATAAGAACATATCCATCTGTGTGCTGGGTCCTTAAGAGAGGTCAAGAATATTAACACTAATTTACCATGCATGTCATAAGAGGTGACTAAGGAGGGTTGGCCAGCGCCTGGCTACCCCAACCCAAAGAAAACTTTAGCTGCACTAAGTTACCAATCTTGAACAAGTCTTCAAAGAGGCTGTTGTGAGCTGGTCGAGTGCCAATGCTCCATTGGGAAAGGCTGAAGAAGAAGAAGAAGAAGAAGAAGAAGAAGAAGAAGAAGAAGATAAGAACATAGCACTAAAAACCAAGATCAGAATATTGCACATGTTGGTTGTCTCTTTGAGCATGTACAATGTGAATCTGTAATGCAGAACAAGAGGAGAAATATCCAGCTGCAGAGATGAGATGCTTTATATACATTCTCAGAATAACATAGATCATACCTCCAACGCCATTGTGGAAAATATCAAATAATGTGTGAAACCATTCAAAGACCTTGACAGCTGTAAACATTTCATTGAGATGGTCATGTGTCATGTTCAGCTTGGTTGTTTAACTCTATAATTACTGTAACAGTCCCTGGAACAAATACAATTTAACAAACCAATATTATGCTGACCATATAATATTCAGAAATGGACAGGAATAACCCTAGCAGACATTGAAATGATGCAAGAGACAGTTTATAAGAAAGCAGTACTATCCAGTGCCGTCCACTGGGCGCTGGAACGCAAATTATTCCTCCCCACGACGCTTGACGGCAGAAGTGGAAGATGATGATGATGAGTGCAAGGAGTTTATAGGAAAGCAATGCCAGGTACATCACAATGCATAAATAAATATTTATCGGAAAGAGACATTGTATTTCCTTCCAAAATTTAATTTCTTTCTTTGTTGTTGTGTCTGTTCATTACTTATTACTTTTTTTTGGTGTTGGTCCTTTCTTATTATGTTTTCTTTTATGTAAACAGTAAATTTTATGTGAATTTTATATGAAACCTTATTTGATTTATCAAATGCAGTGGGCTGAAGTCCATAGTGATACCTCTGCTGGCAGGCCTCATGGAGCCAGACTCATCTAAAATGATCACATACAATGGTTTGTTCCGGCTGGTGCAGGGTATCAGACAGAAGATTGTCATTCATGTCTTTCATTACACTAGATGTGAGAATCTGAAGATCTACGCTGAACCAAGCATAACGTGAGTGTCAAATGTTATAGTCTTTAGGTCCCGGTATATAAAAGGACTTTTGTTTACACTTTACTGACTATTCAAAAGTTTCAATGTGAAACATCAAGACCTTTACATCATTTTGCATGAACTCAGTATAGATGGGAATAATAGGTTAAAAGGACTATGTGTATTGAGAGGGGTGGAGGGAATCTACCACCAGATATAAAGGAGAACTTAGTGAATTCAGAGAAGTTAAAAGAGGAGACAAGGATCCATTTTATCACCCATTCTTTTCAACATTTA
The DNA here is from genome assembly GCA_014155875.1 of Cepaea nemoralis. NCBI lineage: Eukaryota > Metazoa > Mollusca > Gastropoda > Stylommatophora > Helicidae > Cepaea > Cepaea nemoralis. Next base: position 639,874 of record JACEFZ010023989.1, read on the forward strand.
CAGAGATTCAGTAATCTTGAAGGAGTTGAAGTAAGAGACCAAAATATAAATATTCTAAACTATGCCAATGTCAGTTTTAATAGCAGATTGTGAACGAGCCCTGCAAACCATTTTAGACAATGTTGTAGAGAATAAAAATAAGGAATTACCATACAAACGCAGAAAAGCTAAATGCATAGTAGTTTCCTAAGAAGCACATGTTCCAATTTCCTCTTATGTATAGTAAAGGTTTACAAATCAAACAGTTACATTGTCAATATCTAGGCTATGCAGTAACATCTGTGGAAGATGTAATTCAGAGATAAGGAAAATAATTGCAACATATCCTTAGATTCTTTTACAAACATATACAGTATCATGAAAAACATAAATGTAGTGACAAGTAAAAAAATCTGCTTGTCCAGAAGTTATTTGTGGCCTATTCTTCTGTATGCTTGTGAATGATGGACAATGAGTAATGAAATTATAAAGAAACTAGAGGCAACAAAGATGTGGATTTTTGAGAAGAATGATGAGAATATCATGGACTGCGAAGAAAAAGTAAACACTGAGGTATTAGCAGCTGCAGGTGTTACACAATAAGCTCACTAAACCCTTAAGGAAAACAATTGAAATTTATGGAGCATATCAACAAAATAGATAGAACAGAGAAATCAACCTTAAATGGGAAATTACTAGACAAAAGAGTCAGAAAAAGACAAAAGATGTATATGGAAATCTTAAACTGCTGGACAGCAAATAATTATTAAACATAATTGACTGACTGACAGGCACCTTGCTATCTTGATAGACGTTAGTTTGTAAACTGGAGTTATACCTCTCCATAACACAAAGCCTGGGCTGAGTTTAGAGACCATATGTTGCCCATGCAGCATGATCCCTCTCTCGACCTGCCTAGTTTACTCCTGAGGAAAGGTAATATCACTCTGTCTGAAACAAGACAAGCTGAAGAAGCTGCCAGATCAGTAAAGCAATGCTCTAACTGTCCGCCTATTGGAGCTTCCCTCCTAGACCAGTTGCCAACCAAGGCTTATGGCCTGGTCTGCCCTGTCATGACATTTAGTCTTTGGGTTGCATTTCCTCGTACTAGGGTAAGACTTGAATCGTCCCAATTTCACTCTTCCATGCAAATTAAACATAATTACTTAAAGAGACAAAAACTACAAAATTGATTGAATTTAAGCCACTACATTATCTTTCCACCTGTTTCTTCTAAAATCACTATAATCATTCTGGTGTGTAATTTTAAGATTTTTGGTGAGCACGATAGATTTACTCCCAACACTTTACTATCTACATTTTCCAGCTGCTGAAATATTAACAAGTGTAACATCACACAAGACCTATCGATTCATCGGTTGAGAAGCATAGGCATCTAACTAGAGAAATCAGTGCAGGGGGCAGTGCAGTTTCATTGGGTTTCTTTCTTTCCAGTTTTGAAAAGAAATAAGAAGCTGTCCACATCTGGATTTGGAACCAGCATTTTTCAAGTTAAAGGCAGGCACCATACCTTCAAGACATTCCAGCCATTTGGCACTAAAGAACGCACTGTGTAAGATTCAATATTATTTCCATTAAAATGGTTATTGATGTCAAATGTTTATTATGTTTCACTTCTGCAGCTTCACGGGCATTCAAGATGAGATTGCAGCAGTGACAGACATTGTTGCCTCTGATCAGATTCTGATTGTTGGTGGCAAGCTGCTGGAGGAAGTCATTGATCCGAGCTGTCCATTGGAGAATTATCCACCTCATCTGATTACTGATGGAATCTACTTGTATCAGAAGGAGATGACAGAGGCATATAAACTTCCTAGGCCTGAAATCCGTAAGTGTGAATCTGTCATATTCATCATCATCATGTTCCCAGTGATCTCAGTCATCATCATATTTCTTCCCAGTGATCTCAGTCATCATCATGTTTCTTCCCAGTGATCTCAGTCATCATCATATTTCTTCCCAGTGATCTCAGTCATCATCATGTTTCTTCCCTGTGATCTCAGTCATCATCATCATGTTTCTTCCCTGTGATCTCAGTCATTATCATGTTTCTTCCCTGTGATCTCAGTCATCATCATCATGTTTGTTCCCTGGGATCACAGTTATCATCGTCATCATCATGTTTCTTCCCTGTGATCTCAGTCATCATAATAATGTTCCTTGTGATTTCAGTCATCATCATCATGTTCCGTGTGATCTCAGTTATCATCATCATCATCATCATCATCATGTTCTCTTTGATCTCATTTACCATCATTATGTTTCTTCCCTGTGATCCAAGTCATCATCATCATCATCTTCCCTGGGATCTCAGTCATCATCATCATCATCATCATCATGCTCCTTGTGATCTCAGTCATCATCATGTTCCCTGGGATCTTAGTCATCATCATGTTCCCTTGTATCTCAATCATCATGTTCCCTGGGATCTCAGTCATCATCATCATCATGTTACCTAGGATCTCATTCATCATCATCATGTTCCCTGGTATCTAAGTCATCATCATCATGTTCCCTAATATCTCAGTCATCATCGTCATGTTCGCTGGGATCTCAGTCATAATCATCATGTTCCTTGTGATCTCAGGCATCATCATCATCATGTTCCCTGGGATCTTAGTCATCATCATCATGTTCCCTGGTATCTCAGTCATCATCATCATGTTCTCTGGTATCTCAGTCATCATCATCACATTCCCTGGGATCTCAGCCATCATCATCATGTTCGCTGGGATCTCAGTCATCATCATTATCTTTCTTGGGATCTCAGTCATCATCATCATGTTCCCTGGGATCTCAGTCATCATCATCGTGTTTCCTGGGATCTCAGTCATCATCATCATGTTCCCTGGGATCTCAGTCATCATCATCATGTTCCCTGGGATCTCAGTCATCATCATCGTGTTTCCTGGGATCTCAGTCATCATCATCATCATGTTCCCTGGGATCTCGTGTGTCATTATCATGTTCCCTGGGATCTCATTTGTCATTATCATGTTCCCTGGGATCTCAGTCATCATCAGCATGTTCTCTGAGACCTCAGTCATCAGCATCATGTTCCCTGTGCTCTGAGTCATCATCATTATCATCATCATGTTTCTTCCCAGTGATCTCAGTCACCATCATCATGTTTCTTCCCAGTGGTCGCAGTCATCATAATTTTCTTCTCAGTGATCTCAGCCATTATCATTATGTTCCATGTGATCTCATTTATCATCATTCTGTTTATTCCCTATGATCTCAGTTATGATCATGTTCCTTGTGATCTCAGTCATCATCATCATCATGTTCCCTGAGATATCAGTCGTCATCATCATGCTCCCTATGATCTCAATTACCATCATTATGTTTCTTCCCTGTGATCTTATTCATCATCACCATCTTCCCTGGGATCTCAGTCATCATCATCATGTTCCCTGTGATCTCAGTCATCATCATCATCATCATTCTTCCCAGTGATCTCAGTCATCATCATTATCATGTTTCTTCCCAGTGGTTGCAGTCATCATCATTTTCTTCCCAGTGATCTCAGCCATTATCATTATCATTATGTTCCCTGTGATCTCATTTATCATCATTCTGTTTCTTCCCTTTGATCTCAGTTATCATAATTTTTCTTGTGATCTCAGTCATCATCATCATGTTCCCTGTGATGTCAATCATCATCATCATGTTCCCTGGGATCTCAGTCATCACCATCCTGTTCTCTGGATTCTTAGTCATCATCATTATCATGTTCCCTGGGATCTCAGTCATCATCATCATGATGTTCCCTGGGATCTCAGTCATCACCATTATGTTCCCTGGGATCTCAGTCATCATCATCATTATCATGTTCCCTGGGATCTCAGTCATCATCATCATTATCATGTTCACTAGTATCTCAGTCATCACCATTATGTTCCCTGGGATCTCAGTCATCATTATCATGTTCCCTGGGATCTCAGTCATCATCATTACGTTCCCTATCATCTCAGTCATCATCATCATCATGTTCCCTGGGATTTCAGTCATCATCATCATGTTCCCTGTGATGTCAATCATCATCATCATGTTCCCTGGGATCCCAGTCATCATCATCATTATCATGTTCCCTGGGATCTCAGTCATCACCATTATGTTCCCTGAGATCTCAGTCATCATTATCATGTTCCCTGGGATCTCAGTCATCATCATCATTATCATGTTCAGTAGTATCTCAGTCATCATCATCATTATGTTCCCTATCATCTCAGTCATCATCATCATCATCATCATCATCATGTTCCCTGTGATGTCAATCATCATCATCATGTTCCCTGGGATCCCAGTCATCATCATCATTATCATGTTCCCTGGGATCTCAGTCATCACCATTATGTTCCCTGGGATCTCAGTCATCATCATTATCATGTTCCCTGGGATCTCAGTCATCATCATTATCATGTTCAGTAGTATCTCAGTCATCATCATCGTTATGTTCCCTATCATCTCAGTCATCATCATCATCATGTTCCCTGGGATTTCAGTCGTCATCATCATGTTCCCTGGGATCCCAGTCATCATCATCATGTTCCCTGGGATTTCAGTCATCATCATCATGTTCCCTGTGATGTCAATCATCATCATCATGTTCCCTGGGATCCCAGTCATCATCATCATTATCATGTTCCCTGGGATCTCAGTCATCACCATTATGTTCCCTGGGATCTCAGTCATCATTATCATGTTCCCTGGGATCTCAGTCATCATCATCATTATCATGTTCAGTAGTATCTCAGTCATCATCATCATTATGTTCCCTATCATCTCAGTCATCATCATCATCATCATGTTCCCTGTGATGTCAATCATCATCATCATGTTCCCTGGGATCCCAGTCATCATCATCATTATCATGTTCCCTGGGATCTCAGTCATCACCATTATGTTCCCTGGGATCTCAGTCATCATCATCATTATCATGTTCCCTGGGATCTCAGTCATCATCATCATCATTATCATGTTCAGTAGTATCTCAGTCATCATCATCATTATGTTCCCTATCATCTCAGTCATCATCATCATCATGTTCCCTGGGATTTCAGTCGTCATCATCATGTTCCCTGGGATCCCAGTCATCATCATCATTATCATGTTCACTAGTATCTCAGTCATCATCATCATTATGTTCCCTATCATCTCAGTCATCATCATCATCATCATGTTCCCTGGGATCCCAGTCATCATCATCATGTTCCCTGGGATTTCAGTCATCATCATCATGTTCCCTGGGATCCCAGTCATCATCATCATGTTCCCTGTGATGTCAATCATCATCATCATGTTCCCTGGGATCCCAGTCATCATCATCATGAGTGTCAGCATATGAATTGATACATGCCACAGGAAATGACAAGTTATGGAGACGCACGATCACCCACGCCGGTCAGCAAGGCACTTGATGATAGTGATGCGGTGTGTGTCATATTCAGGCTCACTGTATCATCTTTACATTGATGTATATCAGTTGTTGATTTTTTAATCAACATAATAACACAGTAGTAATCAAATTCTGAACTATCCATTGAGGTATTTATTCATGCAAAACGGCAGCTTGATAAACACAACCCACTGTCGTATTTGACAGGAAGTCTTGACTTATGGACTGAATCGTCTGATGTGCAGGGAGGATATTCTGACTGTCTGACTAACTAAGCAGCATTGGTATGGCATTCTGTCACATATGTCAAGGTCATTTAATCCTGAATGATTCCATTTAAGCATATATTGATAAATATTTACAGTATTTATATAAACATATTTGAGACATCCAAGTTGATAGAGTTTTACAGTAGTTCATATATTGCATTCAGATGATCCCATGGAATCATTTATCGACACATACCTGCAAAGAATATAACGAACAGACAGAACAATTAATGAGAAAGCTCTAAAACAAACAAGTTAGTTAGTTACATATCCTTTACAGGAAGTTGCAGTCAACCGCAGCATGTTTTACTATTTGTGATTTCTTTGCAAGTTTATGTTTAGTAGTATGTTATCCACAGTTGTGTTTCGAACGTGGTATGTGGGATTACCTCTGTAACCGCTTCGCCACAGAACCAGCTAAAAACTGCAAGAGCCCACAAGAAACAATTGAAAACTAAATTTATTAGAGACATTCAATGTAGACAGACAATCATTATTTTTTTTTGGACACGTTAAAAGGAGACATACATCTGAAAATTTAGTGGCAACTGACAAATTTAATGGGAAAAGAGTTAGGAGAAGGCAAAGAGATACATAACTGCATGGTTTAATTACAGATGGCTGAATTTAGCATCATTGGCACCTTGCCGTCTTGACAGACGATAGTTTGTGCTTTAAAAAGGCATAATAACTTTTAACTATGGCGGTTGCGAGTGTGACTGATAAGGCCAATTTGCGCTGTAAATGTCCGTTCACAGTGGGTGCATGTGAACACGTGGTCATTTCCACCATCATGCACCATCTTACGTCTCAAACGCTTGGTGTGTGACTTTTCTGCAATAATTTTCTCCTTTGACTTTATTCCATTTCTGATATTTGCCCTCCATGCAACACGTTCAGCGGTGACTTGCTCCCAATGTGCATTATCAATGCCTGTATCAATCATGTCCCGCTTACACACATCTTTGTATCGTAGTAGAGGCCGACCCTGAGATCTCTTACCCATCTGTAATTCACCAAAAAAGATATCCTTTGGTATTCTACCATCATCCATCCTCCTAAGATGTCCTATCCATCTAAGTCTACGAAGACTGAGCATGGAATAAACTGTCACACAACCTGATCTTTCCAATACTTCAGTATTTGTGATTTTGTCTTGCCACTTAATACCAAGAATTCTTCGCAGACACCGCATATGAAAGCTGTTTAAGTTGTTCTCTTGGTGTGAGTAAGTTGTCCAGGTTTCACTGCCATAGAGAAGAGTACTAAGGACACAGGCTTGATAGACAAGGACTTTTGTTTTGGCAGTAAGCTTCCTGTTCTCCCAGACTCTTTTTCTTAACCTGTTCATTGTTGTTGCTGCCTTACCAATCTGGATGTTTATTTCCTGATCTAGGGATAATTTGCTATTTACCACTGATCCTAGATATGTAAAATGGTCTACTATCTCTAGTTCGGCGTCATCAATAAAGATTGATGGTACCCCATGTGCACCTTGTGACATAATCTGTGTCTTCTTTTTGCTAATTGTTAAACCAAATTCAGAACAAGCATTGGAGAATGCAGATAGTAGACATTGCAATTCTTCCTCAGAGTGGGTCATAACTGCAGCATCATCTGCAAAAAGCAACTCTCTGATCAGTACCCTCCTAATTTTGGTCTTAGCCTTCAATCTCTGAGCATTGTAGAGGCCGCCATCTGAGCGTGAGTGAATGTATGTACCACCATCCTGATCATGAAATGCATATTTCAGTAGAAGTGAAAAGTATATTCCAAAGAGGGTGGGAGCTAGTACACAACCTTGCTTAACTCCACTCTTGATTTCAAATTCTTCAGAAGTTGCACCATCAAACTTGATTATACCCTTCATGCCTGTGTGGAACGATTCCACAATGGACAGAAGAGTTGGTGGGCAGCCAATCTTCTTTAGTGCCTTGAACAGACCCTCACGACTGACTAAATCAAATGCCTTTGTGAGGTCGATGAAGGCAATAAACAGTGGTTGATTCTGTTCACAGCATTTTTCTTGCATTTGTCGCAATGAGAATATCATATCAGTGGTAGACCGGTTCTGTCGAAAGCCACACTGTGATTCAGGGTAGACTTGATCTCCTAGGACTTGAAGTCTGCGCAGAACAATTCTGGCAAATACTTTTCCAACAATACACAGAAGTGAGATACCCCTATAATTGTTGCAGTCGCTCCGATCGCCCTTGTTCTTGTACAGTGTTATGATGCTTGAATCTTTGAAATCCTGTGGGACTTGTCCTTCACGCCAGCATAGCTCTATTAGCTGGTGGATCTGTATAGTGAGTGTGTCTTGCCCACTCCTGATAACCTCTATTGGAATCCCATCCTTACCTGGAGCCTTGCCAGATGCAAGTTCATTTATAGCACACTTAACTTCTGTTATGGTGGGAAGTGTGTCCAGGTGGTCAAGAGTTGGTAGAGCCTCTATGGCGTTGAGGGCATCATCCGCTAGTTTGGTCTCACTTGAGTAAAGCTCCAAATAGTGCTCTACCCATCTGTCCATCTGCTGTTTCTTTTCAGTGATGATAATGCTGAATTTAGCATATTCACAATTACTACCATATACTACTACTACCGTATACACCGATAGAACAAAAAGCATTCCCACACTCTGGCATCTGGTGAGAAAGATGAACGAACAAACTTTATTTTCAAAGGGTCACAAATTGGGCATGCAGGCCTGTCTTACATTCGACCCTTCCAATCATTCATCATTCTTACATCAATTGTCTATTGTGCATGTTACATTCACACAGGTAAAATAAACTGTCAGATCAAAATTGTGAACATAAACAATGCATAGTACCATGTTATGAGAAAGGCAAGTAACCAGTCACATATGCACAAGCATAAACACATACATACATCATGCATACATAATTACATCATTTACACATACTCTCACAGTTACACACCCGCACAGTAATACACAAATACACTCTCTCTTGCATACACATATACTCACTCACAATCACAAACTCACTAACAAAAGTTTACTTATACATACATACATACATACATACTCTCTCTCTCTAGATGAAGCTGATTAGGTTTGTCTCAGGTGCTGTGATGATTCTAGTTAGTCAATCATCTTGTCAGTATATGTTACATTGATGCTACTGCTGTTATTTCCTGAGAGTTTGATGTTAGTTTGAGATCAGTTGAATTCATATCCCTAACAGGTAGCTTGATTTAGCAACAGACCGCGTTGCGCTGGATCTTAACGAGTTGGTATGGGAACCGGTTGTTCAGAAAGCAATGGCAAACTACTGAACGTAAACTTGCCAAGACATCACCAACAGCAGTAAAATGCTGATGTTGACAGCAATGTCCTGTAAAAAGGATATGCATAAAAAAAATAGGTAGCTCAGTGGTGTGGTTTAGTATATGTAAAAAATGTTTGTGTTTTCTTATGAAGCTGTTATTTTCTGTAGCATCTGCAGATACCTGTGGTGTCATTTGAGTTGAGTTAAGAATCGCCATCACAGCAATCAGGATATTCCCATACATGCTCCATCCTCATCTATATCAGCCAGCGAAGAGTCCCAATGCTAATAGTACCAGCAGAATTCTAATTATATGTCTGTCTGGCCTTTCCTCATAGTTTTGAGTGTCAGCTGGCCATTTCTTCTGTGATAGTTTGTAAATTAAACGGTAGAACATCACTTTTTTTTTTATTCATTACAGTTTTATTCCATTTTCCCTCATAATTTCTTTTTGATTGTAACTTTTCACAGCACCATTCCCAGAGTTCATGCCATACCATGATATGGATGCAGATGCACGAATTGCCCACAGTTGCTCAGCAAAGGGAGAATTAATTAAAAGGAACGTCGAAAAAGTCAGCCAGCTTCAAGAAAAATTAATCAAGGGATTATTTTATTTAAGGTATGTGTTTTGCTTTTCATCTTCCTACCTATATCTGGCCAGTGTCTGTGGCTTATGGGCAGTGAACACAGTTTCACAAGGCAGTGAACAGTTTCACAAGGCAGTGAACAGTTTCACAAGGCAGTGATCACAGTTTCACAAGGCAGTGAAGAGTTTCACAGTTCCACATACCAGGCTTGAAATCAGCCAAAGCCAACTTGGATGTAGATATATTAATCTTTTTCAGGTGACAATACATAAAAAATGACAATGCGCATTATGTATTTCAGTGAATGTGACTGTGTGTTATGTATTTCAGTGAACGTGACTGTGTGTTATGTATTTCAGTGAACGTGGCTGTGTGTTATGTATTTCATCCAGAAAAGGATTCATCTGTTCACCACATATGATAACTAACTGCGGTATGAGAACTGCAGCGAGACATACCAGGCAATACATTATGCAAGCTGTTGTTTATGGTTTCTGTGTGTAAATTTACAAAAGGAATGCAATGAAATTAAATTGTGCTTTGATCAGTGTTAGTTAATTGCATATCCTTTACAGAACGTCGCAGTCAACCCCAGCAATTTTTGGGCAGTTTGTGATTTCTTTGTAAGTTTATATTCAATAGTTTGCCATTGTTTTCTGAATGACCAGCACTCAAACCATTGATTTAACACCAGTTCAAGGTGGTCTGCTTCCAAATCGCTTGTAGCTGTGTTTCGAACATGGTACTTGGGATTACGAATTGCATTCGCAGGTCCTTGGCCACAGTGTGTAGATGACAGATATTGGGCTTCAGCTTGACATTTTCATTTGTCTTTTCCCAGAGTTTATGTTGAGAACCGTCTGACAGCTACAAAGGTCAACCATGAGTCTCTGAAACAGCTAATAGATGAATGCAGAGACCACATAACTACCTTCTTTGACATGGCCAAACGCTTGCGGGATACTGTAGTCAATTTGAAGGGTACAGGCAAGGATGTTGATAAACTGAATGAAGTCTTGAAGGATGTGGTCATTAGACAGGTCCATGAAAAGGTTTGATGCTGAAGTGATTGTTGTTGTTGTTATGTTGTTGTCGTTATTTATACTTTTGTAGAAAAGGCTTTTAATGAGAATCAGTGGTGCTGTACATAGGACAAGTGTTTAAGTGTTCAAAATCTCCTAGCTGTGCTCTGATGGCTGTGGACGTAGTTTCTGAGGAGAATGCAAAGAATACCATGGACAGGCAGAAAAACCAATGACCAAGTCCTACAAGAAACAAATGAAAATCGTAAACTGATTAGAGAAATTAGGCGCAGACGGTCACAATTTATTGGTCACATTATTTTTTTCTTGTGCATATCCTTTTTACAGGACATTGCTGTCAAAACCAGCATTTTGCTGCTGTTGTTGATGTCTTGGCAAATTTATGTTCAATAGTTTGCCATTGCTTTCTGGACGGCAGGCTCCCATAACAACTCATTTAAATCCAGCTCAACGTGGTCTGCTGCCAAATTGGTCGCTGCTGTGTTTTGAATGCGGGTAAGCAGGCTTACGAATCGCATCCGTAAGCCTTTTGCCAGGTCACGTTATTAGAAGAAATAAATTAAATTGAAGAATTTGGTGACAACTGACAAGATCGAGGGAAAGAGAACTAGGGGAAGGCAGAGAAGTAAATACCTGGATGGCTTGACCACGTGGCACGACTCTGGTGATCAAGTGATGACCACCAACACTTATCGGCATGGCACTTGATGAGAATGATGATGATGACCTCCTGACAGATGTTGATGGGTGTAGATGCTGATTGTCCTGGCTGTGCAAGCTAGTTATCTACACATCAGAATGAATCCGTTCCATACTTGATTCCCCACTCCAGCACCTGTTATTGAGAAGATTCATCACAAGACACAAGATGTGTCACCATGCACAAAACTTTCATATTTATTGCTGCAGTATATCCCCTCCGACAGTCTTCAGTGTCCCATTGAAAGGTGCTTTTGAAGCTCGGGGGGGGGGGGGGGGGGGGGGGGGGGGGTGATCAAGCCTCGTGTTCTAATGGTCATGGGTTGTTTTGCCCTGTCTCGTTTAAACCACGAGTGAGATATTTCCATGAGACTCCTGGGTGCCATCCCTAAAGCTGCAGAGTTCATGATTTGTGTGATGCTCTCAGCAGGCGGTTTGCCATTCGGCGGAGAGACCGCTCCAGATGAGATAAAACCTTGTGTACTAAAGTAAATCCTCTCACCTTTGACCTTTTGTGAAGCCAGTATATCAGCATCCGTTTCCTCAGACCCCTGCATGACTTGGCCAACAGAAGAGGAAGACATTGAGAAATAATTTCATAATAATAGTGCCAGCAGCAGCAAAGTAGGAATAGTGGCTGTTGTTCTTATGTGTGTTCTTGCTGCAGTTGTGGAGGAAGTGGCAGTGTTCAGCAATATGAAAGTCATCATGGAAGTCTGTGTTCTTGCTGCAGTTGTGGAGGAAGTGGCAGTGTTCAGCGTTGTGAAAGTCATCATGGAAGACTGTGTGTTCTTGCTGCAGTTTTGGTGGAAGTGGTAGTGTTCAGCATTGTGAAAGTCATCATGAAAGACTGTGTGTTCTTGCTGCAGTTGTGGAGGAAGTGGCAGCATTCAGCATTGTGAGAGTCAGGATCATGGAAGACTGTACAGTTATGTTAAGAAGACCAATGTCTAAGTACGAGGGGAAGTGAATAAGTGAGTCATAAATGGCTGTAGAAAAATAACTAAATCTGATAACAACTTGAAACCAGTTTATTTTTATACATACATTGTCCCTTTATCTCTCAACATAATTTCAACAAAAGAATACTTCTGGAGGAAAATTCACAAAGACTTATTACCAACATTAGGACAAAACAGTCATCATGTTTTAGTCACATTATAAGAGTCTACGTTTAACAATCAGATGTTAGCTTCACATTGAATTTTGGCTGCAAAGGATTTCCACTGCTTTCTATCTCTCACTTTAGTTGTACACTCTGACAGTCATGACTAGACATTTCTTCATGTCATCTTCCCACTTGTTGATAGTTGTCTGCAGTTATAAATGGTGTGTTCATGCTTGAAACATACTTCACAGACAATACTATATGTCTCTTGATGTTATCTCCCCGCTTGTTGATACTTGTCTGCAGTTATAAATAATGCATTCATGCTTGAAACATACTTCATAGACAAGACCAGACATCTCTTAATGTTATCTTCCCACTTATTGATAGTTGTCTGCAGTTATAAATAATGTGTTCCTGCTTAAAACATACTTCACAGACAAGACCAGACATCTCTTGATGTTATCTTCTCACTTGTTGATAGTTGTCAACAGTTATAAATGATGTGTTCATGCTTGAAACATACTTCACAGACAAGACCAGACATCTCTTGATGTTATCTTCTCACTTGTTGATAGTTGTCAACAGTTATAAATGATGTGTTCATGCTTAAAACATACTTCACAGGCAAACGAGCGCATAACTGAGATTGAGCAGTACAGAGATATGTTAGTGAAAAAGTCAGAAGACATCAAAGAATATGCCAGCAAGTTCACAGCATTATGCCAGGATGATAAATGGTGTGTAATTTGCTCTTGTTTTTGTAGATTTTGTAAGCGAAGAAATGAAAAAAAAAATTTTATCATCAGAATAGTTTTCTTGTCTTGTTTTGTTTATACACTAAATGTTGTGTTTCATTTGTAAGATGATGCGATCAACATATAATGCAAGAGTTGCTAAATTGTTAAATTAATGAAAGGACCAAAGTTCTTTCTGGACAGCAGAGCTGGTCTGGTGTATGTACCTGTTTTCATAAGATGCTGCTGTAGGCATTTGAAGTGCTAGACCTTCACATATACTAGGTAGCAGAATTCAGAGGTGGGGTGACCATCTCTTCTCCTCACTACCTTTCTATCTGTTTTGCTGACTGGTGTTCTAGTAATGTCGATACAAGAAGCTCTCATTTTTCATGTTTGTGGCTGCAATAGAGAGCTTGCTGAGACTCCCAGTTGGCCTTGTGGGAGGTGTATCTCTGCCGGTCCATCTTCAGCTTGCAGTTGACAAAGCATTTTGGGATCTGTTCAGCTTTCTTTCGCAGTTTCCAGAAAATGTTGAAACATTTGCAGTATCTATTTCACAAGGGTGGCCTCGGAACCGTACTGATCGGAATACTATTGACCACTACTGGGGATTCATGGAAGAAGAGGAAGAGGTCAACCAACACTGAGAGAGACACAAGACATTAAAGACACCCCGGGCATAACAATGAATGAGGCAGGGGAATTGGTGAAAGACTGAGTCTTTCCAGAGGGTGGAGGTGAGAATAATGTTATGCAAAGGACTTGATAAATGAAGATAACCAAGGATTGAACCCAGCTACTGTGTTAGTATGCTTTCCATCATTCTAAAGCAACCACCATTGGTTTGGTGATTCTTGTCATCTCTACATCTTTCATTAGATGTTATGACTGTTCCGAGATAGTTGGACTGATTCGTCTGTTTAAGAATGTTCCAGTGAATTTGGTTGCTATATTGTATTTCTTTCTTCATGAAGATTGCCAGTCAGCACTCAGCGGGTGATGTGGTTAGTATAATGCTTTATGCCTTTACTTCCCCAGACATTTCCTTGCTCCCATGTTAGGCTGGGTCAGACAAGGAACACAGGTCAATTTTAAACATCTTCCCTGAAGCAGAATTGAACCTGTGACCAGCTGACCAACTGGCACATTTCTAGCCACTGTTAACCGTCACTCTCACTGTATAATCTGCATATCTTATATTGTTGATGTTACGTCCTCCGATGGTGATTCCTCCCGTATCTTCTACATTTCTCATAGTATTTCACTATATAAGGAAAACAATTCAGGAAATATTACACTTCCATGTCACACACCTCTATTGATTGGCTGGTATTGACCTACTTCATTATCAGGTAAAGTTTGTTTAACCTACCTTTCTATAGACATGTTTGTATATGCCTATTTCTAGATTGCTTTCAGTTTCATTTTGATCTATACTTTGGCACACTTTTTATTTTCCCTATCCTTTCTAGGTAATGCTAATATAATCCATTGAATGGAATTATGGTTTCTCTTTCATAATCCTGCAGTTGCATTGTAGTTGGGTCATATGGTTCTGGGATTGATAAAGCCTAGTAAAAATGGGTGCCAAAGTTCTTTCTGGGCAGCAGAGGTAGTGTAATGTATGCACCACCTGCTTTCAGTTTAATTTCATTCTCTATTTTGGCTCCCGTTATATTATCTGTATTTTTTTTGGGGTGGTGATAATGTCGTTCAGAAAGCAATGGCAAACTACTGAACGTAACACTTGCCTAGTACATCAACAGCAGCTGAAAAATGCTGGTGTTGACTGCAACGTCCCGTAAGGGATACGCAACACATACAAAACAAATGTCTTAAGGGACATCATCATCACGTTGCAGCAGAATGTTGCTCTCATCACAACCTGATAGGAAGACTCTCAATCCCTGGCCATTTCCCCTTATTTTATGCCCAGGTGTCTTACATGTGTTCTGTCCACCTTTGGTTGATGACTGCATAAGAAGAGGTCAGATGCTTATTCTAGACTTGTTCTCTTTTCTTTCATTGGTATGTTAATTGCTCTCGGTCATTGTTAGTAATTAGTTTTCTTTTTATTAATCATTAATCTGTCAAAAACTGTCATTTGCTGCCAATATACTACCTTGCAGTGTATGGCAGAGGGGTCTTTGAGCCTGAGGAATTAAGGCTGCCTGGCTAGTGCAGTCTCCGCGAACTGTGCGGGTTAGGATTTTCTTTTTGCCCCCGACAGAAAAAAATCCCACACCTTACCCAGGTTTCGAACCCGGGTCTCCCGAAGGAGAATCCGGCATTCTAGCCACTCGGCCAGCCGCTCCTCTTTTTAATCATTAATGGTGTTCTTAAATCAAAATTAAATAGTTAATTGTATTTGTGATATATGTTAGAAGTGAAGACTCAATGATAATGTAATTATATCTATATAAATGTTCCTATCATTCAAGAATGATTTTTGTTGATGGGCCGTACCTGTTTAAATGTAAACTGTCCGCTGTTTGTTTACTTATGTTCTTTTGGTATTAGGGGTGGATTGGCTTTATGGTGGCGATGTCCAGCTCTGCTTCATGTCTGTCTGAACAGTGGATTTGTTATAAAATAAGAAAAGGATGATCTCTCTTTCGCACCCTTCTCTCTCTCTCTCTCTTTCTCTCTCTCTTTCTCTATCTTACACACATACATGCACAACCTGATCTTGGGGTAATGTATAAGATATCTAACCTCTTCAGACAAGGACCAAACATGCTTGAGGACTTTTGCGCTCATAGTAATGACCATATATTCACATTCATCCATTGTGAATGAACATTTACAGCGTGAATTGGTCTGATCAGTCACATTCACTACCACCATGGGCTGTAGTTAATATGCCTTTTGTTTAAATTACAGTGTAACAAACTATCATCTATCAAGACAGCCAGGTGCCAGTCAGTTTTGAAATCTAAAAGGCTGAAAAGTCCGCTGTTCAGACTAAATTTCAAAATGAGAAAACCTACCCATTAAATAGCATATGTGATCCTGGTGTACACACGTCATGAAAGTTTGGAGAGAACAATAATGGAAGGGTATATGCCTGGGAAGAGAGAAAAATGAAGGGCAAAGAGAAGATGGGTGCAGGATGTGGCAGATGATCTCTAGATGGGTTAAGAGACTCTGGACATCTTGCTTATGACCGAGAAGTTTTCCGGAGGATTGTTATGGGAGCGAGGTTCTGCAAAGAATATGATAGTGAATGAATGATTCTGTATACACATTTGGATGTTCACTGATGATATGGAGTTTGTGCACTGTGCTGAGATTATCCTTGTGTGTCATAAATGGGAGGAGGCTAGAGCACATATGAAGGTATGAGATTACAATGAAAGTGATTCCTAACCAAAACTAAATTAATTCATTATAATAATCACGACCTCGTACTTATGTCTCTGCCAGCGTGAAAAAAATCCAACACCACATGACCATCATTTCGGGGGTCCATAGTCGCTTCAGACGAGACAAAAGTGTTAAAAACCAGATGACACCTCATGATGAAAACATTCATGGCTTTGAAAAGTATGTCATGTTTGTGCATTGTGTGTCTGTGTGTGTTTTTGTTTCTGTACATCTTCTGTTACGTACGCAATTCGTAAGCCCCCTTACCCACATTTGAAACACAGCTGTGACTGATTTGGCAGCAGACCATGTTGTGCTTGGTTTTAATGAGTTAGTATGAGAGCCAGTTGTTCAGACAGCAATGGTTAACTACTGAACGTAAACTTGCCAAGACAACAACAGCAGTAAAATTCTGGTGTTGACAGCGATGTTCTGTAAAAAGGATATGCAAGAAACCATCTTCTGCAGTATATTTCTTGGAATTACTTTTACATTTAGGTTGATGTTGTGTTCCCCTCTGACACTGATAATGCAATAATGTAAGGAGACCACTACAACACACACTGTATTCATTATGGATACAAAGAGTATGCTTAGTAAGGTGAAGAACAGAATGTTTTTTGTGGAATGGCTCGCCTTGCTTCAGAGTTCACAGATTGTAAGAATTGTGTTGCTTTTCTGCCCTGGTCGTGCGGGAAAATGAACAGGATGATAGGCTGGCAGGGAATGCACCTCTTGATGGTAGATTATCTATGGACAAGGGAGAGGTGGTTGGGGGATCAGGTGGAGAAGGTGGGGGAACAGATTGAGAACCTGTATGTGGAAAAAATGTGATTGCGGGGGATCAGCAGGGGTTCTGAAAGAATCTCAAAACTGAGAGGGAAGAGCAGGAGAACTTTCAATCAGATAGTGGTGGGAATGATTAGTAGTATGACTCTTTGCTGGCTGTTGAACGAGGGGACGGAGCATGTATGGGATGTCCTGAGTGCAGTGATGTCGGTTCTTAGCTCTACTCAACTCAATCATACATGAATACATGTTGATTGGCATTTATGGACCAGACAGTGTGCCAATATTTTGTCATTTTAATGATGAGGAAGAATCTAGTGAGCATTGTGACAACCAGGAAAGTTGAGAGCTAGAGGGAGACATTATGGGTTGTGTTTGCAAAGTGGTACAAAGAATCTGAGCAGCTAATTTAAATGGAGATAATAATGTTTTTTATTTTAAATTTTTCTGTATAATATTCTGTGTAATACATCTCTGTCAAATCGAAATGAGAAAAAGAGCCATTTCTGATGTACTGAAGCAAATCATGAGCAGTTTGCAGACATGTCAGGAATTATTTGGAAGGTGTGGAGATGTGGTTTTATTTTTTTTTAAATGATAACGCCATAGATGGATAGAGAGAGGAAATAAGACATCTAGAAAGCAGTTAAAGAGGACTAGTTCCTCACATCAGAAAAAAGACATTCTTTGGGCATGTTTTTGAGAAGAGAAAAGGTGGAATATGTCATGACAGCAGGAAAATCAGAGGGGAATAGAGGCAGGGGAAACCAAGAGAGAAAATCCTGGACAGTCCAACATTATGTCATGAAGAAACATCATAAACAGAAATGATTGGCAGTACACAAAACAGAAGACTGTGGACAAACATATCACCAATGCCACAGAGCTTGGAATATAAGAAGAAGAAAAGAAGAGGATGTATACTATGTAACTGCATTTTATGACCATATTTTTCATGCCCACATTTTTCATGATGAAGTGGTCATTTGTCTGCCTCGTGCTCCGAAAGTTGTGGGTTAGATCCCAGGCTACGTATTTCTGTTCACAAGTGCATTTTTCTTGGAGGCTCATGGGAGTCATCGCTGGAGCCACGGAGTTTGTGCATTGTGTGACGCTTTCGGCAGGCTGCCTTGTGGAAAGAGACTGAGCCATATGGGATCAAACCCGGTGCAATGAAGTCAATACTCTCGACTTTTCAGACTTTAGACTTTAATTTTTCATGACAGCCATGAGTTAAGTATTCATCAGTTGTCTCATCATTCCTATTTTTTTTTAATTCATCAGTTGTCTCATCACACCTATATTTTTTTATTCCTCAATTGTCTTATCACACCTACATTTTTTTAAAATTCCTGTGTTGTCTCAACACGCCTATAATTTGTATTCCTCATTTGTCTCATCACACCTATCTTTTTTTATTCCTCAGTTGTCTCAACACACTCATCTATTTTTATTCCTCAGTTGTCTCAACACACTCATCTTTTTTTATTCCTCAGTTGTCTGATCACACTCATCTTTGTTTATTCCTCATTTGTCTCATCACACTCATCTTTTTTTATTCCTCAGTTGTCTCATCACACCTACCTGTTTTATTCCTCAGTTGTCTTATCACACCTGTCTTTTTTTTATTCCTGTGTTGTCTCATCACACCTATAATTTTTATTCCTCAGTTGTCTCATCACACCTATCTTTTTTTATTCCTCAGTTGTCTCAACACACCTATCCTATTTTCTCTCCCCAGACAAAAGCTGCAGGAGCACTGTGTGACCATGAGGTCCATCTTTACTGACCACTGCCAGCCAGCGCTGGAAAAGGTCTACAAGAACTGCATTCACATTTGCGAGTAAGCTTTGTGTGTTTGTTTCTACTAGTTCTACTGAATGTAACCTTGCCAAGTAAATCACTAGTTCTACTGAATGTACCCTTGCTAAGTAATCACTAGTTCTACTGAATGTAACCTTGCCAAGTAATCACTAGTTCTACTGAATGTAACCTTGCCAAGTAAATCACTAGTTCTACTGAATGTAACCTTGGCGAGTAATCACTAGTTCTACTGAATGTAACCTTGCCAAGTAAATCACTAGTTCTACTGAATGTAACCTTGCCTAGTAAATCACTAGTTCTACTGAACGTAACCTTGCCAAGTAAATCACTAGTTCTACTGAATGTAACCTTGCCTAGTAAATCACTAGTTCTACTGAATGTAACCTTGCCAAGTAAATCACTAGTTCTACTGAATGTAACCTTGCCAAGTAAATCACTAGTTCTACTGAACGTAACCTTGTCTAGTAAATCACGTTCTACTGAATGTAACCTTGCCAAGTAAATCACTAGTTCTACTGAATGTAACCTTGCCTAGTAAATCACTAGTTCTACTGAATGTAACCTTGCCAAGTAATCACTAGTTCTACTGAATGTAACCTTGCCAAGTAAATCACTATTTCTACTCAATGTAACCTTGCCAAGTAAATCACTAGTTCTACTGAATGTAACCTTGCCTAGTAAATCACTATTTCTACTGAATGTAACCTTGCCTAGTAAATCACTAGTAAACAGCTAAGAAATGTTGGGGTTGGTTGCAATGTCCTGTAAAGGGCATGCAACTAACTTCTTTCCACTTGTTAATGTCATTTGTGTTTATTAATTAATACAGATAGTTTTGCAAAGTGTTCTTGTATGTTCCCTCAAGTAAAAAGGGAAGGAATGTAATATTTTAAAGGTTAATGCAGAAAAAACATTTGAAATTTTATTTATTTCTGCTATGGGACTCTGTTATGCATGCCAGTCACCTTAGAAGTCTAAGGTTGAATTCGTCATGGGGTGTTCACTGGCTTCAGTTTGTCGAATCAAGATAATGTGTGTTCTTCTTCTTCCTCCACCTTCTCTTCCTCTAGTTCTCTTTTCCTTCCTCCTCCTCGGCCTACTCCTCCTCTTTCTTCTTCTTCTGCTATGGTCTAGTTTATCATTATAAGATGATTATTAAGGTTCTGGAATTAGCTTGAGCCATGTGCTTCTTGCTAAGTTTTCTATGAATAAATGCCTTTTAAATGTATGCATATGCTCTCTCCTTAGCATTCATATCTATGCCCACATCTTCCACATACATTTGCCTTTTAGATATATATTCATCTGCCTATGCCATTCAGATTAATTTGTCTGCCCATGCCTTTCACATTCATTAATATCCTCATCTCACGATTGGTCACCTTCAGTTTCACATTCATTAATATTCTCATCTCACGATTGGTCACCTTCAGTTTCACATTCATTAATATCCTCATCTCTTGATTGGCCACCTTCAGTTTCACATTCATTACTATCCTCATCTCACGATTGGTCACCTTCAGTTTCACATTCATTAATATCCTCATCTCATGATTGGTCACCTTCAGTTTCATCTCTCTTGTAGGTCAGTATGGCCAAATGGAAAAGAGTACCTGCTCCTAAACTTCCAGTGTGCTTATGTCAAGGTTCAACCCCTACACCGGTTAGTTGGACTAAAATCTTGACATCTCATCCTTGACCTGAAGATGTAGATTACAAGTACCATAGAAGTCAGAGTGGGTTCGCCTGATGGCGAGGGATCTGGTAATAGGGAAAACTAATCCACACCCAAAAATGAGTCCAGTGCATTAGAAGTGGTAGCATGTGTATGGAATACACTTGAGTACAAAGCAAGCGAACACAACAAAAATAAAAGAGATTCATATCTTCCTGGTCACCTTATATCATTATCAGAACTTTTTATATTTAGGTACTCATATTGGACTACTGTAATGCTTGTTCCTTATTTTGGCATTTACTACTTAAAAAACTGCTGTGAGGGACAATTAACATGCTCTTCTATAAGCAAAATAAATCCCTTGAAAGCACGCAGATGTAGTTTTACAGAAGAATGCTGAAAATATCTAGGACAGTCTAAAGTGTTGTGAACGAGGCTTAGACACAAAGACAGCTTATCACAAATATCAAAAAGGGTCAGTCATCACTTTTAGCCATATTATAAGAAGAGAACAAGGGGAACATATGACAACTAGAAAGATTTATGGAAAATATACAAAGGAAGACAGTGAAAGAAAACACTTGACAGCCTTTTATCATGTCATGAAAAGATGTAAGCATGTGAAATTACACATGCTTTTAGAGATCGCAAGATACAGAGAAGCATGATCACACATGCCAGTTGACAAGGTACTTGAGGATGATCACTTATCTGTATCTGGTGAAGGAGATTTGATGCTTAAATTCCTCATTCGATTTCTGTCTCGAAAGGTCAATGATTAAGTGCCTCACACGGGTGGCTAAGATTGAGAAGAATATAGTCAGTGTTCTGAACTGCCAGAATTTGTTGAGTGGAAAATTGCTCAAGGTAAGTCTGGTCTGTTACACATTTTTCTAAGTTAAATGTAATTTATCAACTTTTACCGTTTTTTGACTGAAAATCATTTGCAAACTTCTTATTAGTAATAAATTGTTTTTTTGTTTGTTGTAGTTTTATTTTTAAGTAAGCAATTCAGAGACTATTTTTATAGTAAGAAAGAGTATATTATCATTTACACATTTTTATATATAGTAAGAAAGAGTATATGATCATTTTACACATTTTTATATGAGGTTTAAAGAGGTTGTTTATTTTGTAAAGAGGTTTAAAGTCAAGAGGATCCACTTCATTGCACCAGGTTTTATCCCGCCTGGATCAGTCGCTTTCTGAGAGCGACCCATAGTAAAATTATGTATCTTCTTTGAGTTGAGTCAGGACCAATATAAAAAAAACTTGGAACATGCCCATAAATGCTCCATCCTCATCTTCAACAAACAGCAAAGAGTCCCAATACTAATGATACCAGTTGTAGTCTGACTGTGCATTTGTCTGTCCCTTCTTAAGAGTCCCCAGTGTCCGCCAGATCCTCAGGTCACTCCCAACCACACCATTCACTCCAGGCTATGATGTATTTTCTTTTCAAAGTCTTAATGTTACAATTAACAGTTTCTTTTATCTTGGACATTTAATAACAGATAGTGGCAGAAGTGAAACAGAAATCAAATAGAGAATAGATGTGGCCAAAGGTGTTTTCAGCATCATGACATCAGTATTAAAATCTGAAGAGATTAAATGAGAATTGTCAAATGTTGTGTATATTCAACACTACTATATGGCGCGGAAGCCTGGACAGTGAACATTAGAAAGTCTAATAGAAACCCTGGAGATGTGGGCATACAGAAGAATATGTTGTGTTTCATGGAAACAAAAACGATCAAATACAGAGGTTCTAGTAAAACTGGGAATGAAAAGAGAGTTTATGGAAGAATTAAAAAAGAGGCATCTGAAGTATTTTGGTCATGTTACAAGGCATTCTTATAAGAATCATACTGGAGGGTAAGGTTGAAGGCAAGCAAGCAAGAGGTAGACAATGATACAAGTAGGAAGATAACATCAATAGATGGATGTATAATCAAGGCAAAAGACAGACAGTGCTGGAGATCCATTGCAATCAACTTTTATTGTGTAGACAACACTTGATTGATTGAATGAATGTTTAAAATGCAGTATTTGCATTGTTTGCAACCAGGGTTGCTTAAAAATACAATTTTCAACATTTATGGAATTACTTCTTTTGTGTGCATGTTATCTTTTCTTTCACTTATGTTGCATGTTTGTTTTTTCTCTTTCTATAAAGTTACAAATAAATGCTGATGCTGCTTTTTGTGAAAATGTGCATTTGTATCAAACATATCTTTATTCTCATGTATAAAGTAGTCTCACTTTCTAGTACAGCTGCTGGGGTGTAAAATTCCTTTGCATCCATGGGATAATGAGGTGAGGTTGTCACTTCTCTTCTTAACCACCATCCTTAAAAGTATCCCATTTTATTTTAATTTGTATTCAATCTTAAAGGACATCATGGCATGTCCTTGCTTGGATCTGGTGCTTTAGTTCTTTGAGTTTTTATATACTATTGACAGGTTCAACACAGTGTTTCTTCTTATAGTCCATGCCATGTGGCATTGGTCATAATGTCTGTGCAGTCATGAATCTTGTGTACTGCCCCCCATGCCATGATATCAAACTGTCCAGCTTCTTCTCTCTTAATCTCCCCCTCTGTCTCTTTCCCTCACAATTTACACCAGTTTTCCTGTCTCATAATATGCCCAAAGAATGGAGACTTGTCTTCTTTTGATGCAGATAACTGGTTAACTTTGTGACATTTTCACTACACTTTTTAATATATCCATAGTGTTTTCATCATTCTAGGAGATGACATTGGAAGACAAACTGTTGACACCTGTGAGGATCTCCTGCTGATAACTGAATTCATGGAGGCCAATCATCTCTTTGTTTAGACTGCTAGGAATAGGAAACTGATTCATCATGATCATTGTGTGCCTAGCAGAGTGGAGCAGACATTCTTGTCTCTCCACATATATTTGCCCTTAGTGTTCTGAATCAGTTATGTTGATCTCTCACTCTAATCTGCTTTGATTCATAAAGATAATGTAGTGGTTTCCCCTTGCCCTTCACATTTACCCAGGGGTATGTTACCTCTGCCTTTGTCAACAATTTCCGGCTGCCAGGAGACACAAATGCCCTGCTCTGCTCAGTTGCAGAACTGTCCAATTACACTGATAGATAAGTTAAATCCTAGAGCTCCATTTGCCAGAAACCCAATTGTGGAAGAAACAAAAATTACAGTTACATTTGCAGGATTATTGATCATTTTAACTGGTGTTGCTGAATATAACATATGTATACATCTTATAGCTTAGAAAATCCTGCACAGAGGACCTCCAGTCATACCCTAGAGATTCTGGATGTCCGGAATCTTCACTTTCTGATACATTATCAGCAAACACAGACAGCACAGGTGGCGTAGAAACTGGAGCTTCAGCCATGGAAACATCCTCGCAGTCAGAAGCTGGGTCACTTGGCTCTGGAGATAATTGCATCATGGAAGAAGGAGAAATAACAGTGGAACGGTATGTTTCCCATGTGTTTTTTTTATGCTGCTTCTTGAATTTGAGATTAGAAAGTAACAGCCAGCATTATTTTTTGTGCATTTGTTCCCTCAATGCTGAACTTTCTTGTGCACATTTGAAGCCCATATTGCATATATTTCAAAGCTGATAACTCACAGAGTTGAACTATTGCGGACAGTGAATTACATCTTGACAAGCAAGATTGGTTCAGTGTGTTAAAATGTATGCAACAGAATTTTTATCTCTGGTAAAATAAGCATGGACCAGAAGTTGGAAATGAAAGAAAGCTGGTGGAAGAAATTTAAAAGAAGAGACAAGTCAAATATTTTGACTACATTAACATCACAGCATGCCACAGCTTAAAGGGGACACTGGTTCAGAGTTAAAATTTATGCCAAAATAGTTTACATCTTTGTGATAAAATCAATATAAAATAACACAAAGTAATGCAGCGCTTTGCATGAATGGATTGAGACGGTGGCATGGAGGAATATCAGCAGCAGAGTTGATCCAGAAAACCATAGACCGAGATCTGTGGAGAGCCATGAACGCCAGCTGGCAGGGCACTTGATGATGATGAATGCAGCTCTACAGAACAGAATTACGAAAAATACAGGACATTGTGGCAACTAGCCTTCATCAGCAAAGAAATACATACACAAAACACAACATATAATCACAGAAAAGACCCTCCAGTGATACATTAAGGCATAAGAACAGGATGAGAAGAATGAGAACAATGAAGAAAAAATTAAAATTTGAAAACAATTGTTGCTACTTATCTCACTATTGCAACCTGAAATTCTGAGATAGTAGCATAACAAACATTTTTTTTTTCCTTCAAATTTTCATTTTCTCTTCATTATTCTCATTTTTTCAATTTTCATTCTTATCATCCCGTTCTTATACCTTAATATAGCCACTGAAGGGTTTTTCTCATGATTATATGTTGTGTTTTGCGTATGTATTTGTTTGCTGATGAAGGCTAGTCACCGCAACATCTGTATTTTTCATAATTCTGTTCTGTAAAGCTGCATTACTTTATGTTATTTTATATTGTTTACGTTTCCACAGCTTTACCGCAGTTTCGCTAATTTTATGCATGTGATAAAAACAGCATAGTCCGGAAGCTGGGAATACAGAAAGAGATGACAGAAAAAACTAATAAGAAAAGGCAAATCTTGTTTCCCACATTAAGAGAAATAGCACTCTTAGGACAAAATATGACACTGGGTGAAGGAAGACATAAGCGGGCAGATAAAAGGTAGTCAGTGATACAAGTGGGAAGCTAACATAAGAATACCAACAAACATCTGTATTTTGGATTATACCACCATAGAGTGAGCTGGGGTACAACTGTGGCTAGAATCCTTGCCTGCCAACCCAGCGGTCATGTGATTGTTTCCCCATCAAGACGGGAATTTTTTTCTTTATAAATTAACCTGGTTTCCCAGGTCAGTCTAGCTTAAAATGGGTGCTTGAAAATGTTCTGGGAAGTAAAGCTGGACAGCTGACCACATGACCCATCAAGTGCTGATTGATCGATATAGTTATAGGGCTAGCATCAAATACCCCGCCTGCCTGAAAGTGTGGAGACGGTCCTATTTGTTTAACCATAGGGTGGGGCAGAAAGTGTTGTAGATCCATTGCTGCAAGTGTTGTCTTAGAGGTAGGACTTGATTGGTATGGAAATAGACGATTGGTAGAATAGAAATAGAATATTGATTTATTGACAGATAGACCAGAAATAAGAGTGATTGAATGGTTGGTAGACCAGAAATAGTGTTTTGGTTGATTCATAGACCAGAAATGAGAGTGATTGTCGCTTGTTTTCCCGGGAGGAATGTGGAATCAACAAGCACATCTTCAAACTTATTATCTGTTGGGATTATTGACTGACTTCTGTCTACACTCCTCCCTTCTGTCTTCCCTTCCATATATCTATTTCTTTCACTCTCTCGGTTATTCCCTCAACACATACTCCGACAACAGTTCCTTTCAACGATAAATAAAAGATTTATTAATAAAAACTATGTCTGGTGTATGTATGGATTGTGTAAGCGTAGTTGATAGTGTATTCTATTGTTAGTGCCAGAATGAACTCTGAATGTCTAGTAGTGGTGTCACATCTCGCCCACTCAGTTTTCAAAACCACAGGACAGCACATCAAACAGGAAAGCTCTCACCCTGGATGCTCCGTATGCTTGAGTCTGAAGGTAAATCCGTTATTGAATGAAACAAAACTGTTCACCGCTATATCACTGTCCAGTAATAATAATCCAGTCAGTTTATGACTTCGCCCGAGTCTGTTTCATTACAGTGTTTATCCGACATTGAAAAACACCACATCACCACAGTTCAGCATATTGTCTATATGAGTAGCAATGTTCTTACTGTCTATTGTCTAGGTCTACAAAACGTAGGTACTGTTATTTTGCTTTGTTTTCTTCAACTTCTATTCCTTTTTTCTCTTATTACGTTAGTTATCTGGATCTTCTTGTTCAAAGTTCCTTTAAAAGTATAGTTTATTTCTTCTTTGATCCTGTCTACTTTATTACTTCGTTTATTGGGGTATTTGCTCTCCCCACAATGAATTGACTTGAATTGTTTTTCAACCAAGCTTTTCCAGCACACAAGAAGTATGTGTCTATCTTCTCTTTATATCCCGATGGGAGTTGAACCTGTGAACAGTATAACAGATCCATGGATAAGTGTCTGCCACTTAATACTTCTTATGCAAGTGTCCTTCTCCAGCCATAATGACAAGGCTCCCGAAGTAAACACCCACATAAGACATATGAATTCATCAAAGTCTAACTTATTCAATAATAGAAAACAATGATAAACGCTATGCTCACACATCTATTGTCCTATGCTAAAACTATACTCTAATATATTAGTACCTATATATATGCACTTATCCTCCTGGAATCGAAACACACTAGCGAATAACACACTAACATCCCATATTCGTTCAACCATTAGGGACGTGTATTTCTTTCCCCTCTCATGAGGCATAGATCATTCAGCCCAGTTTGGAACACACACTAACTCGAAATCTTTGTTGCTACTATTTATATTGGGCCTCCCGTTCTTCCGTGATTGTTGGATGTCCATACATCAACAGTCGCATCTTGACGTATCCTGTACATCACAAGGCGGTGAATTCACGTAGTGATTAGTTGCTCGTTTCATTCGCTGTTACGCTGTTCCCTGAGTTCATCGCTGTTCGCACTTCAAAGAACTCTATTCTCTGATCACCGTCTCCCGCTGTGTTTGTCCGGTGTCGAAGTTTCCCCCAGCGCGATCATACCGTTTCCCGTGTCCGGTCAGATCGTCAAGCAATGAACTTGGTAAACACCTGTATCCTATTTTCATATTTGTCGGTCAATGATCTTTTATTCGTCCTCATCTCAGAATGAAGTACACAATTGTTAACCCTCCTCCTTCCTTGTATCTTGATATGTAAGTCATCAAGGAATCACTAAACTGCAGTTTTTTCCGTGACAGTGATTGAATGGTTGATTGACCAGAAATAGTGTATTGGTTGATTCATAGACCAGAAATGAGAGTGTTTATTGATTGATTTGCCAGAAATTGACTTTATATTTTAAATATACAGGGTGTTTGTAAAGTTTTGCTACACTTTGTATGTAAAACAAATTTGACAAATGAAGTACATGATGTCATGAAAACATGTGCTAAAAATTCATTAAATTAGTTACAGTGGTCATTGTTATGGTCTAAAGCTGTTTTGGGGAAGCTGGAAAGTACCAATGAAGTATTCATTATAACAGGTGTTAGAAATGCCCATCACGGGCTTCAAGACATGACTGTATGCGTCTCTTCATATTGTCAGTTACCTTCTGCATCGTATCTGTTGTTATTTCTGTGTGTATCGGCTGCCATTTTGAAACACTTGTTCAACCAAAAAATGCTTTCTTCCATTGAAAACACCATTCTGTTTGGAATGCAAAGAATTATTCCAGCAGACAAAAGCCATTTGCTGCATATTGCTTCAAGATTGACTGTGGAGCACATTTTTTTATGACGTCATGCATTTCATTTTTCAAATTGACCTACATACAAGGTGTAGGGGGACTGTTCAAACATTCTGTAATTTATGTCCTTGATGAAAATAGTAGGAATTTAATCTAAACACCATATGTATTAACATATTTTTTTTAAATTTCACTTTTAATTAATACTGATATCTGAAAGCAAAAGAAAAAGAAGAAGTTAAAATTTACATTTGAGAAACATTGCCTTGCTCATTTCATTGTGACTTAATAGGCCAGATGTTCTGAAACAAATATGCTGAAAGTCACAGGGCTTTTATAATACTTTGTAGAACATTGCTCATAGGGAAAACCTATGTTGAAAAGTAAGATCATTTTGAGACATCGGAGCGAACTTAATATAATTATTTATATACTTATAAATATTTATATACTTATTTACTTAATATAATTCAAATTATTTATTGCCATTTTCCCCCAACAGAACTACAGCTATGTCCGGAAATGCTTTAGGGCTGAAAGAAAAGTTGGAATCCCTTATAGAAATATTAGATGAAAATTATATTATACTCCGCAGGTATTGAATCATTGCTTTGATTTTTCTGTTTGTGTTTTCTTCTGTCTTCTCCTTTCTTAATTGTAAAGAATGTTGGGGTGTTTTTTTTTTTGCCAGTGACAATACATGTTTGCTGATTAGAATAAATTCACTAGGTATCGTGTGGGTATATTCTGTGAGCTGGTAAATCCTGTTGGATAAAACTGTATTATGTGAGATACTTGTTTCATACCTAGCTTATTAGTGCTAGGTGAGTGAGTTAACTGGTTGACTGCTATTGTATTAAGAGATAACCTTGTTGGGTATTGTTATTTGAGTTAAGATAGTTTGTTATTTACTGTTGTTTGAAATTATTTAGTTAGTTCTTTAAAATGAGCAATTTTGTTGGTTACTGTTGTGTGACTTAAGATATGCTGCTGGTTATTGTTGTGTGGCTGGGATATGCTGTTGGTTACTTTTATGTGACTGGGATATGCTATTGGTTGCTGTTTGGTGACTGAGATATGTTGTTTGTTACTGTTGTGTGACTGGGATATGCTGTTGGTTACTGTTGTGTGACTGGGATATGTTGTTGGTTACTGCTGTGTGGCTGGAATATACTGTTGGCTACTGTTGTGTGACTTAAGATATGTTGTTGGTTGCTGTTGTGTGGCATGGAATATGCTGTTGGTTGCTGTTGTGTGACTGGGATATGCAGTCGGTTACTGTTGTGTGGCTGGGATTTGCAGTTGATTATTGCTGTGTCAGCTCAGATATGCTCTTTTGCTTACTGATGTGTGACCTGAGATATACTCTTTTGTTACTATTGTGTGACAAATGATCTAAATGTGATGACAGTATTTGAAATAACAAGCATCGCTCTATTAAAACTAAAGCAATTAAAACCTTCATGATTTGAAAATGATAGCACAATAAAAGACAGAATGTTATGATTTAGCACTATTTCCCATGGTAGTATAAGGGTACAAAACTTGGATATTTCCCAAATCATATTAAAAGTAGGAGGTCAGCATGGCTGAATGGATAAGAATGTACATTCTTAAACATCTGGTGTGTTGATGCCGAGGTACATGCTTCATACCCTACACAGTCAGTTGGACTAAAATGTTGACTTCTTGTTCTTGACTAGGGGACGTAAATTACAAGTACCTCGGAAGTCTCTAATGGCGAGGGACACTGGTAGTTGGAAAAGTTCATCCACAGACAAACATCAGTCCAGTGCACTAGAAGTAGTAAAACTAGTAAAACATGGAAGAATTACATTTAAGTTCAAAGCCATCAAACAACAACAAAATCTGAAAAGCACATATCCACCTTTGAATATACATGTTACACAAGAATATTACAATTTGATTGGATAGCAAGGATATTGTTGAATATTTTGTAACGGAAGAGGTAATGTCTTGTGAAATATTGAATGAAATGAGATGTTGCACACAATGAGCAATGAGCAGTCAAGCTGAAAAACATGTGATGGCTGTAGAAATGTGGTTTCTGAGGAAAATGCAAAGAATACCATGGACAGCCAGAAAGATCAATGAACAAGTCCTTCAAGAAACAAATGAAGATCGTAAACTGATAAGAGACATTAGACGTAGACAGTCAAAATATTTTTTGGACATGTTATGAGAAGAAATGACTTGGAGAACTTGGTGACAACTGGCAAGATTGAAGGGAACAGACCAAGGGAAAGACCGAGAAGTAAATACCTGGAGCTGATCCACGACTCTGGTGATAGAGTGAGATGACAAAACATAACCGCCTACGCTTACCGGCATGGCACATGATGGAAGGATGGATACAATGAGATACTGAATGAAATGAGAAAATGCATTAAATGAGGTACTGAATGAGATGAGATACTTCATGAGACAAGATACTGTTTAAAATAAGATAATACTTGAGTTAAAATTCTGTAATCAATGGGATATTATTGAAATGAGATTCTGTATGCAATGAGATATTATATGAAATTAGATACTGTATGAAATTCGATACTTTATCAAGTAAGATATTGTGTGAAATGAGGTACTTTACCAAATGAAATGTGCATGAAATGTGATAGAGGATACTGTATCAAATCAGGTACCTTATCAAATAAGATGTTTTATGCAATTTGATGTCTTATCAAATGAGATATTGTATTATATGAGATATTTTATTAAATGAGATACTGTATCAAATAAGATTCTTTATCAAATGGGATACTGCTTGAAAAGAGATTCTTCCTATAGTCCATATTTTGTGGCATTGGTGATCATGTCTGTGCACAGCCCTGTGTCTCATGTTCTCCCAGTCATTTCTGATACTGATGTTCGTCCATGCCATGATATCAGACTGTCCAGCATCTATTCTCTCGGTCTCCCACTGCCTGTCTGCTCCTCTAGCTATCCCCTTGTGATTACATACTCCAGCTATTCTCTTCTCAAGACATGCCCAAAGAATGGACTGAAATGAGTTACTCTATGAAATGAGATACTCTGTCGATTGAGCTACTTGATCAAAAGAGATATTGTACAAGACGATATGCTCTGTGTGAAGAGATACTGTGTGAGATGAGCAAGAAATTATCACAGAAAATTAATGTATTTACCCTTATTTATTTCAACAGTCTGGATGATACGCCACTGCAGAGTACAGGATCGCTATCCCAGAGACATAGACCCCTGTCAGATCTAGGCAAGGATAATACATGACATCGGACGTTGCCGTTCCCTGGAACAACATTACTGTGATAGTTCTCATTCCTCCTATCTGTGTCACTGCAGCGTGTGAACAAGGTCAGGGACATGACAAGATTGCAGGACTCAATTTCAACAGTCTGCATAGAATAATCCCAGCATGCTTCAGTGAAATTTTCCACACGATGCTACTTGTCATTAATTACATTGCAACAGTACATGTAAAAGGAAAATCTGTTT
The DNA here is from genome assembly GCA_014155875.1 of Cepaea nemoralis. Classification (NCBI taxonomy): domain Eukaryota; kingdom Metazoa; phylum Mollusca; class Gastropoda; order Stylommatophora; family Helicidae; genus Cepaea; species Cepaea nemoralis. The sequence goes on from JACEFZ010023989.1 coordinate 671,646, forward strand.
TCAGTATTCTGTAATAGTTATTTCCTGCTTATAGACGTTTGAATAACGCACACAGCTGAGATGTCAGGAGTTATGAAAGGTCTTGACAGAATATAATGCAACAAAAAGATTTGTATAGATCCTGTGGAGAAAGAATAATTACAAACATATATGCTTACCTGGCTAGGAACTCAGGCAGGAAACAATAGAAAACAATGGGAAAATTGACAAAAATAAGGTAATAATTATTAACAAGTACAATGTTTTGGTAATGAAAACCTTTGTCAAGAACAACTTAAACATGAATAGTAATAAAATTCACATAAATAAGAACACACATTCCAGTTATGTTTCAGTGATTAATTCTTATGTGCTCTTTTTATATTACTGTTATTATTATTATTCCGCTAGTGTTGTAGTTATGGGGCAGTAAACGCATTTCACACTTCCCCAACACACCGAGTCAAAAGTTTGAAATCAGCCGCAGATGATTTTTAAGCAGACCACCTTGTATTCATTGCAATGGTATGAGCATTGGTCATTAAGAAAGCTACCGCAAACTATTGAATATACAAACTGCCTGGTAAATTACAAAGAACCAAAAAATGGTGGAGTTGATTGCAATGTCCTGTAAAGGATATTCAGCTAACTTATTATTGTTCATACATGTGCTGTTCTTGATGAAGGTTTTATCATTACTGAAACAGTGGACAGGTGTGTTGTGTTTTATCTTACTTATTAGTAATCACAATTGTTCATCCATTTTCCCCACTGTTTCATATTCTGTGTTATAGTTACTGAAACAGCGGACAGGTCTGTTCTGTGTTTCCTATTCTGTGGTATAATTACTGAAACAGTGGACAGGTGTGTCGTGTGTTTCCTATTCTGTGTTATAGTTACTGAAACCGTGGACAGGTGTGTCGTGTGTTTCCTATTCTGTGTTATAATTACTGAAACAGTAGATACGTCTGTTCTGTGCTTCCTATTCTGTGTCATAGTTACTGAAACAGTGGACAGGTGTGTCCTGTGTTTCCTATTCTGTGTTATAATTACTGAAACCGTGGACAGGTGTGTTGTGTTTTATCTTTCTAATTAGTAATAAAAATTGTTAATCCATTTTCACACTGTTTCCTATTCTGTGTGGTCCTGGCCTGGTATGTAGATGTGTCTGTATTTTTGTTTCTCAGCAGGATTTAGGCATAACTTTTTGTTTCTCAGCAGGATCTAGGCATAACTTATTGTTTCAGTATATATTGAGATGTAAGAGGTTTGGTCAGATATATTTTCAAATGTGATTATACTGCTATTCTGAGTTCCAGGATAAATATAAAATAACAGGTGTTTGGAAAGTCTCACTACACTTTGTATGTAGAAAAAATTTGAAAAATGAAGTACATGATGTCATCAAGAAATGTGCTCCACCGTCCATTATAAAGCAATATGCAGCGAATGGCTGTCATCAGCTGGTGTAATTCTTTGCACTCCAAACAGAATGGTATTATCAATGGAAGAAAGAAGGTATTTGACAATATGAAGAGATGTATACAGTCATGTCTTGAAGCCCGTGGTGGACATTTCCAACACCTGTTATAAGGAATATTTCAGTGGTACATTCCAGCTTTCCCAAAACAGTGTTAGACCATAGCAGTGACTATTGTAACTAATTTAATGAATTTTTAGCACATTTTATGATGACATCATGTACTTCATTTTTCACATTTCTGCTACATGCAAAGTGTAGTGAGACAAAAACCTGATAGATGTGATACAATTTTCTTTTTAGCTGAGCTAGAAGTATGCCTGTCTTGTGAAGCTTCCATGAATTAATAGTTCATCATTAATGATTTCATATATAATAAATAGTCATGGATGGGAATTATAAAGCATGCATTGAAAGGTTATGTAAGTAGAAATTTAATCTGCAGTATAAATTGTAACAAATAGTTCAGTTTGGGATCCAGCTTAATGCAGCAAATACACACTCAACGTACTATACTTAATGAAGAAGATATATTCTTCTACATCATTAATCAATCATAATAATGATACAATTAAAAACATACATAATTTAGAAAACAAGAAAATATTGGACAAATTTGCATACACACAAACTACTGCAGCTGTCTTTTACGTATTATTTGTACTCCAATAAAACAAACATATGTTGATGAATAATTTCCAATAGAATAACCAACAAATCTTATTGAAATACATGTATATGTATTTGAAAAAGAATTCATGTACTGAAGACACAAACAAGTGTTTCTTCATATCCAAGTTTATTTTGACCAAATGGGTCAGGGTTCTCCATAGTGCAAGTGGTCAAGCCATCTATCTTGCACTCAGGAGGCCATGGATTCATCTTAAAACTGTGTCATTTAGATCATGAGTGCAGGTTTTCCAGAGACTGTCATCGCTGAAGCTATGGAGTTTGCACTTTTTGTGATGCTCTCAATGGGTGGCTTGCTGTTCTGCAGAGAGAGAGATTGAGCCAGGTGGGTTCAAACCCAGTGCAATGAAGTCGATTTCTCCCTCTCCTTGAACCCTTAATTTGGCCACCATTTATGTAACACTTGTATTCCAGGCACAAGAATATCTATAACATATAAAATTGAAATGTATGTATACTTATGAACCATGAATTTATGTATCGTGACGTAGTCAATAGTATAAAGGTTTCTGACTCTAATAGACTTGGTTCAATTCATGGTATGGATTCATTGGATTTTTATAAAATAAGAGAAGGATGGTATCCTTACCCTGATCCTGGGGTGGTAGATCAGGTGTTTAACCTTCTCAAACAAGGGCACAAAATTCTAGGTACCTGTGTGTGCGCTGTTATAAAAATCCTGCAGCGGTTGGAAATCAGAGCAAGCCAAATAGGCCACTGCTGAGGCTTAATTTCACATTTAGTGATTCTGTGTGATTTCAGTATTCAGTCATTTGGATCCTTACAGGTACTAAGGAGTTAATGCACTGAGCTGAGTTTCTCCTTGTGTTATCTCAGTACCAGTACTAATGTACACCAGAGAGTTCTGGCCTATTCAGTCGCAATGAAATCAACCAAATGTTACCTTTAAACACAGAAACCCCAAGCAATATGTTGCACGATTTATTGCCTGGCATATTTCGCTGCATATATAATTCTGCAGTATGCGCCTGGCGAGATGCAGCGAAATATGCCAGGTAATAAATCATGCAACATATTTTTTGTGACTTCTCTGTTTAAATTCACTAAGGGAATACATTGTTTTAAATGCGACCTTGTTGTTTGCTCATTTCATTATTATGAATAGGCCAGCATTATCTGCTACACAATTTACTTTGTGCAGCCACATCATGTTAATTTATGTTGTCACAAACTAAAACACAGATGACCTATTTTTGAAAAACGGGGCCAGACATACTGACGATTGGTTTGGTTTATAAATGATCACTTTCACTGCACATAGATATATCCATATGTGCTGCAAGTTCCTACCATAGATCACACAAGGAGAATCACAGCATGCACTCTATAGAACCAATAGAAATCCAAATATGTGCAAACCAGATCTCACATTTTTAAGTATTGTTTTGTGCGGGTAGGTTTGTTAATTTGTGATATTTAGTCTGAGTAGCATCCTGTTTGGCTAATTCTGTTAGATTCCCAACTAATGGGGGAATTTTAATGCAAGTCCTTCTAGTTTTTCACCATTGTCTGAGAAAGTTAGATGATCAGTCCACTACTCCAAAATCAAGGGAAAGTACAACACCTTATTTTGTGAAAATGCATACCAACCTCACCATTAATCATACCGGGTCCACTGGAGTTAACAAAGACTTCTTAACCTTCAGCCACTCCATCCCTTTAGGTTAATAAAAAGTAACGGTAGTCCCATAGCAGATACTGCCATAGTGTGTGAAGTGTTTGGCCATCACATATTTTAGGCTACATCATATGAGTTGGGCACTACATTAGCAAAGTTGATAGGGAGCTGCACTGATAATATGAACACGGTCAAGCGAAGGTTCGATGTCTGGATTCCTCGATTGCTAAGTGAAGACAAGATTGGGCATCTATTCCTCCAAGCATTCAGGCCTACAAAACGTGATGGCCCCCCTATCATTTCACAGACCCATACCAGGAAACTAGTTCAGGAGGTATGAGTTAGTGTGGTCAGTTCCTTTCCTCATCACTTTTCCTTTTCGGACAATTCCCGGAAAATTCTGAAAAGTGGCTAGTACCCGTTTTTTTAGACTGATTCAACCCAGAGCTGTACTGTTTGGAAACAGAATTACTCTGCTTCTGCTGGGGATTGAACCTGACCACTTCACACCCCAATGACAGTATCTGCTATGGGGCTGTCTTACCTTATTATTAGAACACAGGGAGTCTCTGTAGTGAAGTGGTTAAGCCGCCTGCCGCACGCTTCACAGGTCGTAGGTTCGATTCCAGGATACATCGTTCGGTTTACGCATGCAGATTTCTCTGAGACTCCTGGGGGTCATCACTGGAACTATGAACTCTGTGCTTTGTGTGACGCTTTTGCCACCCTGAAGAAAGAGACCAAGCTATGTGGGATAAAACTCGGTGCAATGAAGTCTATCCTCTTGCCTATTGAACCTATTATTGGATCACAGAGGTCAGATGTTTGTGGTGCATAACGATTGGCTGGGCTGCTTGGCACGGCACATGATGACTTTTAACTATCGGTTGATACAGAATTGACATTGTAGCAGTCAGAACAATTCCATAGATGCTCCATGTCCATCAGTAGTCACACGGTGTAGACTCTGATTGCTTCTGTAACACTCTGATTGTCAAAACACCTTGGATCCATCCCCTCTTATATCCTACTTTGTCAGAACTACACTGAACTCCAAAACCAAGAATCATATTTAATATCAATATTAACTTAATAAAAGATAATATGACCATTAAAAGAACGGAAACATACAAATACCTGGGTACAATCTTCAACTGCTCCAACATCATAAAGGAAGAAATACAAACTAGAATCAATTCTGGAGATAAGATATACTATGCACTACAACATCTACTAAAATCAAAGGCGCTATCTCGTAACACCATGATCACAATATACAAAACACCGATCAGACCAGTTGTGCTGTATGGCTCTGAAACCTGGAGTACAACGAAAGGAGACGAAGCCTTGCTACAAACCTTTGAGAACAAAGTTTTAAGACGCATCTTTGGACCCATTAGGGATACACAAAGTGGAGAGTGGAAAAGAAGAAGTAACAAAGACATTTATGATCTGTTTAAGTCCCCACTAATCACTGGTATCATGAAGGCTAATAGACTACAATGGCTGGGGCATATAGAAAGAATGGAAGATAATAAGGAAACAAAACTCGCTTACACTCAGGAAATAAATGATAGTAGACCCCGAGGTAGACCAAGAAGACTGTGGAGAGATAATATATATACAGACCTGCAAGCACTTGGAATCAATGATTGGCAAGAGAAGGTCAACCAGAGAGACGAATGGAGACGGATTGTATCTGCAGCAAAGAACCTCAATGGCTCGTAACGCTGAAGAAGAAGAAGAAGATTAATTAACTTATTATATACCAAGCAATTCTTCATATAGCAAAGTTTTTAAAAAGTTAGTTGCATATCTTTTTCATGATGTCGCACTCAACCCCAGTATTTTTTAGAGGTTTGTGATTTCATGGCAAGTTTACGTTCAGTAGTTTGTCATTGCTTTCTGAACGACCAGCACTCATACCATTGTTTGAAAACCAGTGTTAAGCCATCTGCTTCCAAATCGCCAGCAGTCTATTGCCAATATGCAATGTGCACACAAGTCCTCCAAGTTTTTCATCCTGTTCCAAGCAGGCTAGACGTCCAATCCACTACCTCAGGTAGGGGGAAAGTATACCGCCCTTGTTCTAATTATTGTAAAAATCTAAACTGTCAATACAATAAGACAAACCTGATCTACTTGAGCTGCAACCTGTGATCCGCTCCATCCATTGTCCTAAATTTTTACTATTGTAAAGCACCAACTGCTTGGTATTGGCAGCATTAATATCATCTTCTGTCCTCCAGATCATCTCGTTCAGTAATCACTTACTCATCAGTAACTACTCCATAATTCTGATCCTGTAGATAAGGTAAACATGGTGGCAGGCCCATTGAACTTTTACAAGCGAAGACACAGGAGGTCGGAGGTCGCAACTTCCTTCATTATGTACATTTTTATAGAATGTTTGTGCTGCCTTGAATGTCATTGATTATTTAGTTAACAATATTCCAAATATGACGATGTTATATTTGTTTGTGAATGTAGTAAGTGAAATGTATTATGGAAATAAAAGTAATTATATTTGATGTGATTACATTGATGTGTGTAAATAAGTTTGTGTTTAATTGTATGTTCGAAACATTGAATATAACATGAGCTTTGATTAGCAGAATTGTTTTCTGAATTCAATGACATTTTGGTTTTTTTTTTTTTTAAACAATGGTAGTCACTGATTGAGACATGTATGAATACAAAAGAATGAAAATAGTATACTTAAAGAAAACTGAGTGGTTAACATTTATTCTATAGGAAAAGAAGCATACTTTATATTGATAATTGCTACATGTTTATTTATTTGGTTGTTTCGGGATTTGAGGTTTAAAAATTGAGCACAACTAACTACTGACAATGCTGATCGTATTCCGGTACGAACCTAAGGCCTTGACCATGTCAGATTGAAAGCACAAGACTCGAGTTTCGCTCTCATTTTAGCTCGTTAGTAGTGCATATCCCTGACTGGACCCAGGATCGAACTCCAGATCACTGGCGAGTGAGGCGGATGTAACTTGTAACCACTTGAGGCGGGTGTGTAACCACTCAAGTCTAGTGCTTCCAATGTGACGTGGACAAGGCCCAAGGTTTGTACCCGAATACGATCAGCATTGCCAGTAGTGGGTTGTGCTCAATCTTTAAATAGCTACATAATCAAACAAAATGTCCATCAACTCTGAGAAGATTTGCAGTAGACTGTTGATGCTTTTATTTTACTTATGTTCTGTTTGGCTCCGGGTGTTTGTTTTACAGTTTGTTTGCTTTGAACACAAGCGTAGCCCATAGTCATTCCACTACTTCTAGTGCACTGAACTGATTTGTGCATGTGGATTGGCTTTCCCTATTACCAATGTCCCTCGCCATCAGGCAAACTCACTCTGACTTCAGAGCTACATGTAATTTTCATCGCCAAGTCAAGGAATATTTGAGTAAAGTGACCGGTGTAGGGGTTGAACCTGCTACCTCGGAATCAGCACACTGGAAGTTTAAGAGCACTGTTATCCATTTGGCCATACTAACCTCCACTATGAGCGATAAGAATATCACGAGGTAGATCAGTCATTGTCAACTGTCATTTACTGCCAATATAGTACCTTGCCATGTATGGCAGAGGGGTCTTTGAGCCTGAGGAATAAAGGCCGCCTGGCTAGTGCAGTCGCCGCGAACTGTGCAGGTTAGGATTTTCTTTTCTCCCCCAACAGAAAAAAATCCCACACCTTACAGAGGGATCAAACCCAGGTCTCCCAAAGGAGAGTCCGGCATTCTAGCCACTTGGCCAGCCGCTCCTCAGGTAGATCAGTAATCAGGAAAATAGTACAGGACCCTTTTACCTGCCTGATGCACATTTGACATCTGGTTCTAGATTCATATCTCTACACTGGTCAGTTGGACTTCTGGTTCAGAAAGCACTAGCGAGCTACTGAACATAAAATGTCCTACAAAATCAATCTGAGTTTGATCGTAACATCCTTTGAAAGGACATGCAACATTTTGTTTAATTGGCACTTGGCGGGTGATGTGCTCAGTATTGTGCTGGTTGTCTTTACTTCCCCAGACATTTCCTGGTACACATTTCAGGCTGGGTAGACCTGGGAGTTCCGGTCAGTTTTTAAAATGTGAATCTACCTTAGTTCGGATCAAACCCATGACTATCGGGTTGGTAGGTGAGCGTAGAGTAGTGTTAAATTTAGTTGTGTGTCCTTTACAGGATATTGCATTCAACCTCTGCATTTTTTTTACTGTTTGTGATTTCTTGGCAAGTTTATGTTCACTAGTTTGTCATTATTTTCTGAACAGCCGGCACTCATACCATTGTATCAAAACCAACACAAAGCAGTCTGCTGCTAAATTGCCAACATCTATGTTTCAAACGTGGTATGTGGGATTATGAATTGCGTCCATAACATCTTTGCCACGGGGCCAGCGATGATTGCGAACTTAAATAAAAGGGAGACCTGATATGTTAACTTTGTCTATCCCAGTCCTGATAACGTTAAAATAGAAACTGTTGGTGTCAGAAAGAGATAACTGAACAACTGTCATAGTTGAGAGAAGAAGCAACGGCAAAGGATGGGTTCAATTCTTAACCATTGTATGGGGTCATCTCATCTCATCTCATCATGTTCCTCTTGTACCTTGCGGTGTCGAGGTGAAGTATAAACAGCGGTAGAGTGCCCACTTATGGGCTTCATGTATCGATATTCCCATGGACTCTGTTATCCCCTGCGTCCATCGTTTACATGGTCGGCCTCTTCCTCTGCTTCCCTCTGGTCTGTACATCATTGCTTGTTGTGGTATACTGTTAGTTGGTAATCAACTTGCATGGCCAAACCATTTGACTTGTTGTCTTATAATAAAATCTAGTGCAGCTATAACCCTCACTTTAGTCCTGATTTCTTCATTTCTGATCTTATCTCTTCTTGATACATTGAGTATTCTTCTCAGGAATCTCATTTCTGTTGTGATTTTTCTTTTCTCTTTTTCTGTCATTGTCCAGGTTTGGTATTGGTAACATAGAGTTGGTATGAAGATTGCCCGCAGAAGTCGGATGTGTCTGCCTAACGGCGCAAGAATGCAGCTTTGCTGTAAACAGGCACAACGCAATCACATCCGGAAAAAAAAAACTCTGGATGAACGCAGAAGAAGAAGAAGTATGAAGATTGTGTTGTAAAGTGCTTTCTTAGTAGTTATTGATACATATTTGTTTTTTAGTATTGGTGCCATTTGTCCAAAGAGTTGGTTTGCCTTATTGCATCTATTTTCGATCTCGTCTTCTGATTTGCCATTTGATGATATTATACTTCCTAGGTACTTGAAACTCTTTACTTGTTTCAAGGGATGTTCGTTTAGGTGAATCATTGTTGCTTTTTCTTGTTTAGTTATAGTGAATACCCCTGTTTTACTTGTGCTAATTTTCATGTTATGTTCCCTACACATTTCGTTTAGACTATTCATGTGGTCTTGTAATTCATCTTCTGATTTTGCTATTAGTGCTTGGTCGTCCTCAAACAGGAGTTCTCTAAAGGTTAGATTTGCAGATGGTTCTTCTTCTGTGTTCTCATTGTGCTGTGTTCTCACGGTCTCCGTTTGGCTGGTTTCTTTACATATGTTGTCTATATATGTAATGAACAAGAGAGGGTACAGGACACAACCTTGTCGTACTCCAGATCTTATGGTGATGGGTTCTGTGTGTCCTCCAGCTGCTCTCACTATGCATTCATTGTTATTGTATAAATAATAGATAAATACATATAAAAATATAAAATAAAATTAGTTTAACAAGTAAAGCATCAAATTTGCATTAAAGTCTATTAAAGGTACAGAAATATTCAAAGGCAAATCAGTGATTTAACACGTCGGAAAGTAAGATTAAACACAGCTCTTTGAAATCAAAGACATGAAAGGTATTAATGGAAGAAGATGCTGTGATAATGAGTCAGAATTCACACAAAGGCAAAGAATTCACTGATGCTATCAAACATGAAAAGAGTAAGGAGTACAAATGACAGGATCATAAGAAACCATGGAAAAGGAATTTAAAATATTGGAAGAATTTGGAATAGAAATATTAATTAAACTTGAATTATATTTACGTCAATGGATACATATGCAGGGATATGCTCAAATCTGTATTTATAGCCTTGTCCACAAGCAACTAAATGCATAGAATTTCATACAGTCAACCTCATAAACTATGTCGCTAAACTTCGACTCAAAATATTATAATGAAACAATCAAGAAGGAAAATAAAGATGGAAATTACTGAAGAACAGTATGGATTTTTGGAAGGGAACGGAATAAATAATACAAATACATATTTGAACACTAATAGAGATACCAATTGAAATATAGACATACCTATCTTCTTCTTCTTCTTCAGCGTTCTGAGCCATTGAGGTTCTTTGCTGCAGACACAATCCATCTCCATTCGTCTCTCTGGTTGACCTTCTCTTGCCAGTCGTTGATTCCAAGTGACATACCTATACTTATGCTTTATAGATTACATCAAAGTATTTGACAAAATTAAACATGATGAAAATATCACAATGTTGAAGAGTTGTTTAATTGATAAGAAAGATCTAAGAATTATTTTTTTCATGTTTACTGGAAATAAGTAGCCGCAAGTAAAATGGAAAATAAAGAAGGCCATTATGAACCGATAAAGCAATGAGTAAAAAAAAGTTGTGTTTTGTCACACGTTTCTGCTCTGTCTATAATAAAATAATAATGAGAGAGATCAAAGATAGGCATACAAGTTGGAGGTTATAATATAAACAATCTGCGTTATGCAGATGACTCAATGTTGATAGTTGAAAAAACAAAAGATCTGCAACTTTGAATATTGTAGTAATAGAGAGTGCCCAAGAAATAAGACAATGGTTATTTCAAAGAAAAGAGCTAACACCAAATGTGATATTACAATAGAAGGGGAAATGATTAACCTAGTCAATAGATTCACATTTGTGGGGGAATTCTTCACTTTAGATGGAATATGCGTAACATAGATTAAGAGCCAAAAAGGTCAAGCAAAAGCTGCTTTGTATAAGATGAAAAGTATCTTAAATAGTAAGTAAATTTCATTAAATGTCATAAAGAGGGTACTGAAATGTTATATTGTACCTGTTCTGCTGTTTGGCAATAAATCTTAGAATGTTAGCAAACAAATTAAAAAGATGTGCAGGCATTGGAGATGTGGATTGTGAGGCAAATGTTGGGAATACCTTAGACTACCAGAATAATTAACAATGATTGCCTGGAAAATGCTAATGAAAAGAGAACATTATACACGACTATATGAAATAGACAAAGTTCTGTGGTAATATAAAGAGAAGAGGTACATTGTAAAATGTCATGAGAACTGGAAAGATCCGTGATAGAAGAGGCAGACAGAAAAACATGATGCTGTTAGTTTAAAATGGTGACATGGAGAAATATCCTCAATTAAACTTATCAAGATTACCAAGGATTGAGATATGTGGAGAGATATAATGCCTATGCCATTTAGCAAGACATGTGATGGCGGTGGATTTACTTATTATAGCACTAGATGACATGGCAGATTATGTGTTTAACACACAGATGTACATGTGGCTCGGTGTTTGAAGATTTAGGGTTAGTTTTGACTGTATGGGAGACTAGTAGGTAGGCAGTGGTATTCTTAAGCAATCATGCAGAAAGCCCATTAGTTGTCTGCTAGTGGCATTTACCATGAAAATAGGATACAATTAAAATAATATGGATATAGAGCCAGAAGAAGACTAAGAAAATGATGGACATAAAACCTCAAGGGGTAAAATAAAAAGTTAGTTGTATATCTTTTACAGGACACAGGAGTCAGCTCCAGCATCTTTTTTTTTACTGTTTGTGAATCCTGGGCAAGTTTTCATTCAGTAGTTGCTATTCCTTTCTGTATGACCGGCACTCATACCATTGCATAGAAACCAACGCAAGGCGGTCTGCTTCCAAATCATTCACTTTATATGATATACAACTCTGCAGTATGCACCTGACAAAATGCAGTGATATATGCCTGGCTAAACCGTGCAGCATGTTTATGGTTTCTGTGTTTACATGTACAGGAGGTATTCTACTATTGCTTTCCTACTTGGCAGTGACCATAGCCATTGTTTCTGTAAAGGAATCCTCTGATTACTGTCATGAACTTGAGACTGCTTATCTACGTTATTTATCTAGTGACTTATCTAATGTAGAGATGTTCCCCATAAGTCTTTCTCCATAATTTCTTTGATTGCTAGTTGTCTAGGCATCTGTAAAAAGGTAGTTTACTATTGTTTTCCTTCTTGGCAATGACTGTAGCTATTGTTTCTGTGCAGAGATCCTCAGCCTACTGTCATAAACTTAAGATCATAACTAAACAATCTATCTGGTGGCTGTACTCAAACTCACTCTGCCATCATTTTACTCATCATCATCATGTGCTCTGCCACCTGGTGTAAGCATTCATGCCTCTCCACAGATCTTGGTTCAGGATCAACTCTGCTGATGCTATTCCTCCATGGCACTGTCTCACTACATCCAGTATCATTTCATTCTGTCTGTCTCTGTCTCTTCTACCATGGATCTTTCCGGTCATCACAATGTTTTCCAATGCCTCTCATTATGTGACCAAAGAATGTATTCGTTCACATTCCATGATTCACTGCCATACAGCAAAATAGGCTGTATTTTACTATTTACTACAGAAGAAGAATAATTGATAGATTGATTAATCAGAATCATGACTGCACCTGTTGATTCCCATACATTCTCCGTCATTTTCAGCAAATGTTGGTGTATAGCACTTGGGGTTACTCTTGTAGCACACTGGTTATAAACTCACATCTGTCATCCCTGCCTGTTATGACACCTTTCACTGCCACAAGCTTTGCCACATGGCATAATCCTTAATACGGTTGACTCCGCAAGCTCTGTGTCTGCATGTAGAGAACCTTTAACATGTGGCCTGTATCATTTGTCCTTTGTACATCCTCCATGCCCTTGTTATTGGTGCTCTTGGTTTCATTCATTAACTCAGACCTCTGCACATCCTGGACAGAAGATCTATCAATGGATCTTGACGAGATGAGGTCTCCGTAACTTAGCTATTCATCCCATTCTTCTTCTTCTTCCTTTTTATCCACCATTGGGGCTTAGGCCCTCAATCAACTCACACCAAGATATTCTTTCCTTTGCTATCTCCTGCAGCTTGCTCCATGTCCTCCACATGATTTTCATCTTTGTCTCTGATGTGTTTTTTGGTCTCCCTGTATTCTGTTTGCCTGTGAATTATTTCATTTCCTCTACCACCTGTGCTGTCTTTCCCAGTTCAACCACAGTTCTGACATTATTGGTGCCAATTCTGGAGATTTTCCTTGGTGAAAGGAAGTAAGTTGGTGATTTTGACTCCTTGTGGCTTTCTCCGCATCGCATCATATCTCTTCTAGAAGATCATCCTTTCCTCTTGGTTGACTTGTTTCCTTATCCTTACAGATATTTATTGTTGGTTGGAATCTGCAGTAAAAAATTTTCTATGGAGTAGGGTAGCCAGCCCCAGGACCAGTCCCTAATCATCTCTTAAAACTTGCATGGCAAATTACAGAGTTGCTATTTTTTGCTTCCCTTAAAGGCCTCTATAACACATGGGCGATTCATACCATGACCATTGATAATAATAGCATATAATAATAATTATAATAATAATAATAATAATAATAATAATACAAAATAACCAAGTAAATCATGTAATCAGTTAGCAATGTTAGAAATTATACTTTCACAATTTGAATAAAAAGCTCATCTTGAAATATTTTTTCAATAGTAAATTAAGTTCAGATTTACTTTGTAGATGCACATGCACGCTCGGAGCTTTTATAATTGCCTCCACTAATCTACCTTTTATGTTTGTTATTATAAAAGTTCAGGAGTAATAAAGTATAGCACATAGCTTTCCAAGAAAGGAGAATTAAGAAAATAATAGGTAATAGACAGAAGGTAAAGAAAGATGTCACCATCCTGTAGAGAGGCATTACTATGTCATAGTATTTAAACTATTTCTTCTTCCTCATCAAATTTGGTCACATTGTCATCATATTGGTACCAGGATTCTTAGAAAAAGTAAAGGTGGTCGGCTGTCCATGGTAACCCTTCTGTGTTGTTAGGGCATCATATTAAATGGCATGGTCACTTCCCTTCCTTGTCACCTTTCTTTCAAAAAATATTTTCTGGTACTCATTTTTATTAGACTAGGTTGACCCCAGAGATGTAGTGATTAAAAAAATTAATACTGCTTCTGCTGAGAATTGAACCCACACCACTGTCTTGGCAGGCAAGTGCACTAAATACTTTGCCATTTTGGCTTCTAACAAATGTAGGCAATGTAATTCATTCAACAAATCTTTCTGTCATTTGGAAGTGGCAGGTTTGAATCCTGGTGTTGTTACTATAGCTTTCAATTTTTAAAATATTGTCTAGTGCAGTGGTTCTCAACCTTTTTTGGCCCATGCACCTCTACACCATATGTTTAGAACTTCATTCCCCCCTTTCATACAGCCTCCCTGTAAATCCCCCCTCCCCACCCCTACACAGTATGCATAAAAATGGAAGCTAAATTTAATAACACATACTATAACAAGTCTGGACATTCTACATAAAACATGATTTGCGGGTCTACTTACATTATAAAATGAATTTGAGAAGAGCAAGAAGTACAGAACTGTAAAGGATGGAGGGAAAACCAATATCAAGTAATCGGTTCTTGTATTAACATATTAACACGACCTTGAAATTATCTTAATTCCTCCCCCCCCCCCTCAGAAACCCTAAAATTCCCCCCCTGGAGGTGGGGGGGGGGGGGGAATTTGATTCACAACCAGTTGAGAATCATTGGTCAAGTGTGTCTCCGAATCTTCTTTCCTCTACTTCTGTGAGAGTCATTCAATACCTCTGAATTCATTTCTCGTGCTATTTCAATGACTCCAGGTGGTGTTACACCAAACATTGATATGTCTGTGTAGTACAGTAAAATATTTGTATTATTTGATTATGTTTAATGTCTGTAATATCAGTATGGCTAATGTCATTGTAATTTTTAGTATAATGTATGTATATGTCAGTGTAATTATTATGATGTAAATCAGTATAATTATAGTGTCTTGTCAGCGTACACTACCAGTGCTATTTGTTGGTGTAATGTCATAATAATTGTTAAGAAAAGTATTCAGTGTTAGTGCAGTTATTAGTATATCTGTGTTATTGTTCATATAATATCTGTATAATATCTATATGACAATGTAATTGTTAGTATATCAGTGTAATTGTTTGTTTAATTTCTGTATGTCAATGTAATTGTTTGTATAATTTCTGTATGTCAGTGTAATTGTTTGAATAATTTTTGTATGCCAGTTTGTATAATGTATTTATGTCAGTGTAATTGTTTGTATAATTTATGTGTGTCAATGTAATTGTTTGTATAATTTATTTATGTCAGTATAATTGTATAATTTCTATACATCAGTGTAATTGTTTGTATAATTTCTGTATGTCAGTGTAATTGTTTGTATAATTTATTTATGTCATTGTAATTGTTTATATAATTTCTGTATGTCAGTGTAATTCTGTGTATAATTTATGTATGTCAGTGTAATTGTTTGTATAATTTATTTATGTCATTGTGTTTATATAATTTCTCTATCTCAGTGTAATTCTGTGTATAATTTATGTATGTCAGTGTAATTGTTTGTATAATTTCTACATGTCATGTACTTGTTTGTATAATTTATGTGTGTCAGTATTATTGTTTGTATAATTTATGTGTGTCAGTGTTATTGTTTGTATAATTTATGTGTGTCAGTGTAATTGTTTGTATAATTTTTTTATGTCAGTGTAATTGTTAGTTCAAGTATAGTATCTGCATGTAAGTATAATATAATTGTGTAATATATATATATATATGTGTGTGCGTGCGTGAGTATGTGCATGCGTGAGTGCGTGCATGCGTGCGTGATTGTTTGTATTGTCTACATCTATCAATAGGATTATTAGTACATCAGTTATAATTGTTATTTTATCAGTGTTGTTATGGTATAATGTAAGTATATAATGCCATAGTACTTCCCTGTACTGCATTAGTTGTAGTATCATAAGCAGCTTGTTTTTTTTCCAATTGTCTTACAAATATATACTTGTTTATGCAGAAATATAACAACTGAAAGAGATAGACAAGGAAGGGCATTTATAGTTACAATCATTCTAAACCTTGCTGGAAAAGAATTTGTTGGCTACTGAAAAGGCACAAGAAAATATAAATGGTGAATAAGACATGCATTTTTTTAATATGGTGGCCTTTGAGTGTAATTTATATAGGCGGAACAAATGGAAACAACTATAACCTAGGACATAAAGACATATAAAGAGATGCATCTAAACTTGATGCAAGAAGGCATTGAAAAGTGTGTGAGTCTACATTGTTTTTCTTTATCATTTCACTTTGACCTTAGGGTGTAGAAGAAAATTAGATTATAAAATCTTGCATATTTCAAATAAATGAGCATGCAATCAAATCAAACTATAACCTAGTTATTAACTATAAGGGTACCATGATGGAAACATCAATACTCAGTGTGGGCTGAGCATCATTGTATTTCATGATGGGGTACCATGATGGAATAATCTACACAGGGTGTAAGCTCATCCTATTAATATTTCAGATTAGGGTACCATGATGTAAGCATCAACACTCAGTGTTGGCTAACTATAATAGTATTTCATGTTAGGGTACCATGATGTAAGCATGAACATTCAGTGTTGGCTAACTATAATAGTATTTCATGTTAGGGTATCATGATGTAAGCATGAACATTCAGTGTTGGCTAACTATAATAGTATTTCATGTTAGGGTACCATGATGTAAGCATCAACATTCAGTGTTGGCTAACTATAATAGTATTTCATGTTAGGGTACCATGATGTAAGCATGAACATTCAGTGTTGGCTAACTATAATAGTATTTCATGTTAGGTTACCATGATGGAAGCATGAACATTCAGTGTTGGCTAACTATAATAGTATTTCTTCTTCTTCTTCTTCGTTCATCCGGAGTTGTTTTTTTTTGGACGTGATTGCGTTGTGCCTGTTTACAGCAGAGCTGCCTTCTTGCGCCGTTAGGCCGACACATCCGACTTCTGCGGGCATTTGTTGACCGGGTTAACCTTCCCGGGTAATGGTATTTCATGTTAGGGTACCATGATGTAAGCATGAACATTCAGTGTTGGCTAACTATAATAGTATTTCATGTTAGGGTACTATGATGTAAGCATGAACATTCAGTGTTGGCTAACTATAATAGTATTTCATGTTAGGATACCATGATGTAAGCATGAACATTCAGTGTTGGCTAACTATAATAGTATTTCATGTTAGGGTACAATGATGTAAGCATGAACATTCAGTGTTGGCTAACTATAATAGTATTTCATGTTAGGGTACCATGATGGAAGCATCAACACTCAGTGTTGGCTAACTATAATAGTATTTCATGTTAGGGTACCATGATGTAAGCATGAACATTCAATGTTGGCTAACTATAATAGTATTTCATGTTAGGTTACCATGATGGAAGCATGAACATTCAGTGTTGGCTAACTATAATAGTATTTCATGTTAGGGTACCATGATGGAAGCATCAACACTCAGTGTTGGCTAACTATAATAGTATTTCATGTTAGGGTACCATGATGTAAGCATGAACATTCAGTGTTGGCTAACTATAATAGTATTTCATGTTAGGTTACCATGATGGAAGCATGAACATTCAGTGTTGGCTAACTATAATAGTATTTCATGTTAGGGTACCATGATGGAAGCATCAACACTCAGTGTTGGCTAACTATAATAGTATTTCATGTTAGGGTACAATGATGTAAGCATGAACATTCAGTGTTGGCTAACTATAATAGTATTTCATGTTAGGGTACCATGATGGAAGCATCAACACTCAGTGTTGGCTAACTATAATAGTATTTCATGTTAGGGTACCATGATGGAAGCATCAACACTCAGTGTTGGCTAACTGTAATAGTATTTCATGTTAGGGTACCATGATGGAAGCATGAACATTCAGTGTTGGCTAACTATAATAGTATTTCATGTTAGGGTACCATGATGGAAGCATCAACACTCAGTGTTGGCTAACTATAATAGTATTTCATGTTAGGGTACCATGATGGAAGCATCAACACTCAGTGTTGGCTAACTGTAATAGTATTTCATGTTAGGGTACCATGATGTAAGCATGAACATTCAGTGTTGGCTAACTATAATAGTATTTCATGTTAGGTTACCATGATGGAAGCATGAACATTCAGTGTTGGCTAACTATAATAGTATTTCATGTTAGGGTACCATGATGGAAGCATCAACACTCAGTGTTGGCTAACTATAATAGTATTTCATGTTAGGGTACCATGATGTAAGCATGAACATTCAGTGTTGGCTAACTATAATAGTATTTCATGTTAGGGTACAGTGATGTAAGCATGAACATTCAGTGTTGGCTAACTATAATAGTATTTCATGTTAGGGTACCATGATGGAAGCATCAACACTCAGTGTTGGCTAACTATAATAGTATTTCATGTTAGGGTACCATGATGGAAGCATCAACACTCAGTGTTGGCTAACTATAATAGTATTTCATGTTAGGGTACCATGATGTAAGCATGAACACTCAGTGTTGGCTAACTATAATAGTATTTCATGTTAGGGTACCATGATGGAAGCATCAACACTCAGTGTTGGCTAACTATAATAGTATTTCATGTTAGGGTACCATGATGGAAGCATCAACACTCAGTGTTGGCTAACTATAATAGTATTTCATGTTAGGGTACCATGATGGAAGCATCAACACTCAGTGTTGGCTAACTATAATAGTAGTTCATGTTAGGGTACCATGATGTAAGCATGAACATTCAGTGTTGGCTAACTATAATAGTATTTCATGTTAGGTTACCATGATGGAAGCATGAACATTCAGTGTTGGCTAACTATAATAGTATTTCATGTTAGGGTACAATGATGTAAGCATGAACATTCAGTGTTGGCTAACTGTCATAGTATTTCATTATAGGTTATCATGATGTAAGCATGAACATTCAGTGTTGGCTAACTATAATAGTATTTCATGTTAGGGTACCATAATGTAAGCATCAACATTCAGTGTTGGCTAAATATAATAGTATTTCATGTTAGGGTACCATGATGTAAGCATCAACACTCAGTGTTGGCTAACTATAATAGTATTTCATGTTAGGGTACCATGATGTAAGCATCAACGTTCAGTGTTGGCTAACTATAATAGCATTTCATGTTAGGGTACCATGATGTAAGCATCAACATTCAGTGTTGGCTAACTATAATAGTATTTCATGTTAGGGTACCATGATGTAAGCATCAACACTCAGTGTTGGCTAACTGTCATAGTATTTCATGTTAAGGTACTATGATGGAAGCATCAACATTCAGTGTTGACTAACTGTCATAGTATTTCATGTTAAGGTACTATGATGGAAGCATCAACATTCAGTGTTGGCTAACTGTCATAGTATTTCATGTTAAGGTACTATGATGGAAGCATCAACACTCAGTGTAGGCTAACTGTCATAGTATTTCATGATAGGTTACCATGATGTAAGCATCAACATTCAGTGTTGTCTAACTATCATAGTATTTTCTGGGGGGATGCACTATTTGGCTGTGCCCAATTCCCCTCCATGTTTAACTGATTAAGTGCCATGGGATGATTAATCATCGTAAGCGGCTTCCCATATCTGCTGATGGCTTATATACAGTCTGCACTTATGCTGACACAGCATCCACCCTTGCTGCAAATTGTAAGTAATTCAGGGACTTGTCTTTCTTATATACAGTAGTTTTCCGCACGCAATCCCCTTTAATTTGATATTTAATACAACATGTTTGCTACCATATTAACAACTTTTAAGTCATATTGTGATATACCCCTACTTCCCATTTTCCACCATCCATTTAGATTTAATCCAAACCTCCTTTTTGTTTGGCGTTGAATCTGTTAAAATAAAATATAAATGTATAGTATTGTATAGTATAAATACAAACATATTGCCTTAATGTGTAAGACTGAGACCAACGAAATATATATCCTACTTATGAATGAGTAGCAAATATATATTGAATATTCCAGGGATTTATCTAGACAGGAAAGATTATGAGGAGTGGAGTTGCTCACCACAGCTCATGATGCAGTATCTGTCATGTTATTACTTTAATTATATTACAGCTGCCACTATCATACTTGCAATAATGTTTCTCTTTCTTCTTCTGTCTTTCATCTCCCAATGGAGAATAAGCCCTCAACCAATTCAAGCTCATCTCTTTGTAGGCTTGTTCATGAATAGTTGGATTTTGCAGCTAAAGTCATCTATGAGATGAGGTAGCCAGTCTCACGCCAATCCTCCTTAGTTGCCTCTTATGACATGCATGGTACAGGATGTTTGTAAAATCTCACTACACTTTGTATGTAGAACAATTTTGAAAAATTAAGTACACAACATCATCAAAAAATGTACTAAATATTCATTAAATTAGTTACAAAAGTTATTGTTATGGTCTAAGTCTATTTTGGGGACGCTGGAAAGTACCAATGAATTATTCATTATAACTTATTCAACAAATTTCTTACTGTAATGTGATGAGGAGGTTATTTACCATAAAATTTTGCGATAAATCTTTGAACAACCATCCGTGTGTAATGACCGCCATTTCCAAATACTTGTTCAACCAAAACAATGCTCTCTTCCATTGATAACCCCATTCTGTTTGCAGTGCAAAGAATTACTCCAGTAGATGACAGCCATTTGCTGCATATTGCTTCATGATAGACTGTGGAGCACTTTTTTATGACATGTACTTTATTTTTCAAATTTTTTATACATACAAAGTGTAGTGAGACTTAACAAACACCCAGTATTACAGCTGCCACTATCATACTTGCAATAATGTTTCTCTTTCTTCTTCTGTCTTTCATCTCCCAATAGAGTGTAGGCTGTCAACCAACTCACGCCCAGCCCTTTGAAGACTTGTTCATGAATAGTTGGATTTTGCAGCTTAAGTCATCTATGAGATGAGGTAGCCAGCCTCATGTCAATCTTCCTTAGTTGCCTCTTATGACATGCATGGTAGGTTACAGTGTTACTTTTTATTGCTTCCCTTATGGGCCCTGGTAACACACGGGTGTAATAATGTTTATAATATTGTTATTTCCCAGGAAGGCTAACCTGGATTTTAAAAAACGCCCGCAGAAGTTGGATGTGCTGGCCTAAGGGTGCAAATAAAATAGGCACATTGCAAAAACGTCCGAGTGAGAGTGGAATGTCTTTCCTGCCCGGAACAGCTCTGTCTATTTTGTTTTCCGGGCACAGCGTCTAGCACATGTCTGAACTGAAAGCTCGCTGAGTGGATGTGGTCTGCAGACCGACTGTTCCTGGTTTTTGTGGGGAGCAGCCTGTACTGAACGAAATGCCCAATACATGAAAGTGAGGAATTAAAGCAGCTACGTGCAGGACGTGACAATTCCTTGGGTGAGCCCAGTACCAGAGCTATGTGTCAGCTCTGCAATTATGGAAACCTCCTTGGATGGCGGATAATGTCCATGGACTGTCCCTGCCTTCCCTTGAGGGCTGACCGTGAAGTCTTCGACCATTCTAACGTGACCAGCTGGGATGTGGATGGCACCACAACAGTGAGAGACCCCCGGGATGTCTGACCTGGTAAAAAAAATGGCTGCAGAAGTGGGATGTGCCGGCCTAAGGGTGCAAATAAAGTTGACGCAACGCAATTATGTCTGAAAAAACACTCCGGATGAACACAGAAGAAGATATTGTTATTTTGCACCCTTTATAAAATGGTACAGTTTCAGAAATTCAAAACAATGTATTCCCTTAGTAAATTTTAATACAGAAGCCACGAACAGTATGTTGCATGATTTATTGCCTGGCATATTTCGCTGAATCTCTTCAGTACATACTGCAGAGTTATATATCACAGGAAGTGAATAAAACAGTTGCTACACATTCAAACAATACCTGTGACTATGTGTTTTAATTGTTTCAGCTGAAGTATTACTCATTTATTCATTTCATATGATATATAACTCTGTAGTATGCATCTGACGAGATGCAGCGAAATATGCCCAGGCAATAATTTGTGCAACATATTGCTTGTGGTTTCTGTTTTATAATGGTAAGGGTAGGTAAGGTAGGTTCTTCCACTGAGGTGTGAGGTGTTGGGCCTTATCATATTATAGGCCATGACATACTGAAGTGGGAGTAGTCAGTGCCTTTCCCAGCCATCTGTCCTTCCCAGACAATACTCAGACAATTCTGACAAATATCTGGTTCCCATTGCCAGCCAATCACCCAAGTGTGTGCATATTACAGAGACCTGTAAAGGAAACAAAGAAGAACAACACTATAATCTACCATGCAGGTTGTAAGGGGCGACTCTAAAGGCTTGGTCTTGGGGCTGGCTTGACAATCCTGTGGGTAACTTTAGCTGCAAATTCCATCTAGCATACGAGGGGATCTGGCCGACGCTCGACGCTCAGAGGAAAGAAGAGACGGACATATAATCAGATTGCTACTGGAACTATTAGTGTTGGAACTCTTCGCTGGTTGCTGAGGATGGGGACGGAGCGCTTATGGGAATGTCCCGAATGCTGTGATGTCGGTTCCTAAATCAGTCAATCAATCAATCCATCTAGCATGAACATGTCTAAGGATAAAGAAAACAGAATAACTCGACCAGCCAAAGGAAAAGAAGGTTCTTATACAGGGTGTTTGTAAAGTCTCACTACACTGTGTATGTAGAACAAATTTGAAAAATAAAGTACGTGATGTCATCAAAAAATGTGATCCACAGTCTCTCATGAAGCAATATGCAGCGAATGGCTGTCATCTGCTGGAGTAATTCTTTGCACTCCAAACAGAATGGTGTTATCAATGGAGGAAATAACAGCAAACACATTGCAGAAGGTATTTGACAATACGAAGAGATGTGTACAGTCATATATTGAAGCCCGTGGTAGATATTTCCAACACCTGTTATAATGAATACTTCATTGGTACTTTCCAGTTTCCCAAACACAGCATTAGACCATCGCAGTGACTATTGTAACTAATTTAATGAATTTTTTAACACATTTTTTGATGACATCATGTACTTCATTTTTCAAATTTGTTCTACATACAAAGTGTAGTGTGACTTTACAAACACTCTGTAGATTTACTTATTCAGTACTACTTTTATTGTTTCTTTACTTATTCAGTCGTGGAGATTTGTCCGCAACAGACGAGTAATATCTCCGGCAGGCCTATTTTCATTGGTCGCGGGAGCCACACGAGTCAGGCGGGGAGTCTGACGGTAGTACACGCTTACACAGGTCCAGTCACCTGTGATTGACAGGTGTAAGTACCCAGTGGTCCGGGCGCGTATACGACCCTTACCTGCAGGATTTGGCTGAACGCCTCTAAGTCAGGTCCCAAAGGTTTAGGGTCTGGCCACCGTTTGCCTCCTGCTCGTGGGGGCGAGGTCTCGGAGGTTTGACGCTGAACCACCAGCGTCTGCAGCCTACCTTGTTCCAGACGTACTGGTTATCCTTTCCTCTGGATCAAACAAGGCAAGGCCGAGAGAGGGAACATGTCATCTGGGCACCACATGTTCTCTGAAGCTCTGCCTAGGCATTGTGAGATGGAATTTTGGCCAAATTCCAATCCACATACTTAGGTCTGTCAAGACTGCAAGGTGCCACTCACTGCCTTCACCTTTTACCGATGTTGAGACCGGGCTGACCCTAGTCATACTGGCCAGAAAACAACAATTGAACCCAGACCACTGCTTTAGTAAGCAACCACTATGCTACCACACCTTCTGTAATTTATATGTGTGTGCATTTTCCCTAGCAAAGTTTGCATTTTCAAATATAAGCAGACAAATGTACATCTAGATACAGCTATTTGTTTAATGTATTAGTAATATTTGTCATGTAACCCTCGTTTTATTTTTATGGCTACAGATTTGTTCAACTATCATTTAATTTGGGCAAGGTTCATTTTTCAAGTTTGTAAAGAGTTTCTATGTTGAGACATATTTGTTGTGTTAAAATTCATGTTTTTAGCTCTGTTTATACCAAGCAGTTTTTCATACATTGATCAGTGACACATTTCAACACTTTTCCTTCTGTGAGAAATCCCAGCAACATTTAGAAGGTTTCTGTGGCAAAATTGTTCAGCCATCTGCCTTGTGCTCTGAAGGTCATGGGTTCATTCCCTGAACTGTGTCGTTCAGACCACGAGTGCAATTTTCTGGAGAAAGGGGGGTCATTGCTGGAGCTACAGAGTTCATATTTTGTGCGATGCTTTCGGAAAAACAGACTACCATTCTGCGGTAAGAGACTGAGCCAGCTGAGGTAAAACCTGAGGCGATGAAGTCCACCCTCTCAACTTTAGTATGTTTAGTACATTTAATCACTTTCCATTGATGCCACAGTCTAACCAGGCAATTCATCATGTATTCCATGATTGCTCCACATGGTTTTTGAAAAAAAAAGCTGATAAATGATTTGGTTAATGTAATAAAAACTCCGCTACGGAGCAACCACTGCAGTGTCTTCTTATCATCAGAAGACATCCCCTATCCCCGAATGTTTTGGCCCATTTATCTTCTTAACAATCTCTAGGTTTGGGCCCATCCAGGTCATGACTCCGGGCTTCTTTCCCCTGCTGTGCGAGACGTTTGGTCAATTTTGTTGCCCTTGTTCTTGTGCTTGTCCATTAGCTGTAAACATGTCCACTCTCAAGCCTCTCCTGCTTCAGTGAGGAGAGTCTGTGCAGCCTGTACTTGCCCGTTAACACCTGTGGTTATGGGGAGCCTGTTTCTTCCCCAGCCACGGCCTCTATCGCCTCCATTTGTCTCCATTGCCATGTTCCTTCTTTGTCACAAGAATAAGAATATAGTCACTGGTTAAGAATATAGTCAATGTTAAGAATATAGTCACTGATCAACCTATAATAATTTACTTGGTATAGAATGAGTTAAAAGCATGTGTCATAAATATTGAACAAATGGCAATGTAATCTTGTAGGCACAGAGAAGGAGATTTGGCCTAGAACAAGAGCTTCACTGGAACCAGTGTCAAACTGGCAGCTATTCACTTTATGGTGTCAGATGTTTTCTTCTTTTTTTTTAAAATTAAACCTTTAATGTATGATGTATTGAAATATGTGATCACAAGATACAATGCTTAAAATTGTTGAATGTTCAAATGTTAAACTTAATTGCAACATTGTATTAATATTATAAAACAGCAGTTGCCTGAAATATTAGGATATCTGTCTCTCACATGTTCAGACATTGGTTCTTATGTCCTGTTGTCTTTTTGTTTTCCTTTAGCTTTCCTGTGAAGTTCCACAGTGTTCATCAGCATTCTTGTAGATGTCCTCATAACTTTGTACTTTGGATTTGCCTCATATATACCTTCATTGTCTATCTGTCTGGATCCATTCATTCAAAATTGCAAAACCATCTTAATCTGGTGGGTTTGTTAATGTTTAAAATGTATTCATTTGCATTAGTTGTAAATTTACTCATACCCTCCATAGAATCATTATCTTTGACAGGTGCAGATAATCTGATACAGGCCCGAGGAGAACCATGGTTGAGAGTTTACATTGTCTACCTTGTGCTCAGAAGGAGCCAGATCCGATCTCAGCACAGAGCTGAGATTTGTTCTAAGAACCATTGGTATCTATTGATAGGCTTATCACATGCACCCCTGATCTCTTGAGTCGGGAGATCAGATACTTAAACTTCTCAAATAAATGGGGGGGGGGGAACAGGAGGCTGTGTTTGCAAATTATGCATATTAAAAATCCTACGGCAAATTAAAATAGCAACGAGTAGGCAATATAGCCGCAACCCTGCAAAATGTTTAGGAATAGAAAATCCACCCATGGGTACGTGGTGCCCATTACTTTGGATGGAAACAAAACCTTACAAACATGCATGTCAAGGTTGGACACACTGAACTTTGAGGTACATAATTAAGTGGGATGCACTCCTCTCAAAAGAATAATAAAGAAACGTGATACATACCAGGTTTCCAGAATGCTGTTATTGAGCCAGTTTCAGCAGAAGAAAGTGGAGATAGCTGAGATGTAATTTTTAGAAGAATGTTAGGAATATCGTGGACACAAAACAAACACTGAGGTATTGAGAGCTGTCGGGGTTAACGTTCACTCAACAAAACCATAAGGAAATGACAAATGGAAATTATGGAGCTTTCAATAGAAGAGATGAAATAGAGACATTCTTTCTTATGTGGGAAGATAATGTGCATGAGAGGCAGACGAAGACAGAGAAAGATGTATGTGAAAAGATTCAACGGCTGGGCAACAAGTTTAGTATAGTATAAGCAACTTCAGCTTCATCAAATTATCAGACAAAAGAGAGGGTTGGAGAGCATGGCTGCCGGTGTCTGCTCTAGACCAGCAACTGAAGTAGAAGATTATCAGTGTTTACGTATGTTCACTTTAGCTGAATGAGGTGTGATATCCCTGGTGAGACAACACATGTGTGTCTGTCAGAGGAAAACATAAAACCTAACCTTCACATAGTGATTTCAACCCTGACTCCGGTCACTTGGACTAAAATGTTGACTTCTTGTCCTTGACTTGGGAGATGTAAATTACAAGTACCTTAGACGTCAGAGTGGGTTTGCCTGATGGCAAGGGACACTGGTAATAGGAAAAGCTAATCCACACACTAAAATCAGTCAGGTGCACTAGAAGCAGTTGCACATGTGTGGACTACACTTGGGTTCAAAACGAGCGAACACAAAAAAAAGTTAGCTTTGTATCTCAGCCCGTATAAGGCCATCAGCAAACATCAGTAAGAGCAGTCAGATTCCTTTAAGATAATTTGTCTGTTCATTTCATTTTAATGTTTTTGTTTCTTGATAGTCTTCGTTTTATAGTGTATTCCATGTGGTATTATTCATCATATCTGTCCACTACTTCTGAAGTTGAAGTGGTTTCGCCTGATGGTGAGGGAAAGCTAAGCCTCAAGCAACAATCATGAGTGCACTAGAGGCAGTAAAACGTGTGTGGACTATGTTCAAGGTCAAAGCGCGCGAACAAAAAAAAAACACAAACAAAATGTCTGCCCACAATCTTCTGTCTCATGTACTGCCAGTTATTTCTGATGCAGACATTCCTCCATGTCATGATGCCAAACTGTTTAACATCTTCTCTCTTGGTCTCTCTTCTGCCTCTTTTCCCCTACAATTTTTCTCATGTGGATAAAGTCACTGGGGAGATCATTGTAAAACCATGTATGATCAGTTGTTTGTGTGTTTATCATAAACATTCCTTGCCACAAGATCTTATCAGGTCAAAGGTTTTTTTAAAGGGCTTTTTTTCTTTCAAGTTTATATAGGAAGGTTTTTTCTTGTTAACAAACATGTTCACTGATTTTATCATCCATTGTAAAGACGGTAGTTTTTAGTTTGATTATGATCTCATCGACTTAATTTTGTCTGTTCATGGATTCGCACATTTGTTATAATGTAATCATTAAGAAAACACCTATTGTATTGGTGGAAATATAATGCAAGTTATTTAAAGGACATTTCTTGATCTAGTATTTGTTTACTGGTATCACATGAAAGAGTTTTGAAACATTAGAGATGAGGTTCCTGAAATGGACATTGCAAGTACCTTGGACTCATCATCTCATCTCATCTTGATCCTCTTGTACCTTATGTTGTCGAGGAGAAGTATAAACAGCGGGAGGGTGACCGTTTATGGGCTTCATGTATCGAGATTCCCATGGACAATGTACCTTGGACTGCCAGAGTAAATAACAATGATTGCCTTGAAGAAGCTAATAAAATTAGAACTTTATATACAATTATAAGAACCAGACAAACAGCATTATTTGGTCATACAATGAGAAGGAAAGCACTGAAAAACATCTTGACAACTGGAAAGATCAGTGGGGTTAAATGGTGGCATGGAGGAATATCATCATCAGAGTTGATCCAGAACACAAAGGACCAAGAACTGGGGAGAGACACCAACGCTTATGCCAGCTGGCAAGGCACATGATGATGTGTATGATGATGATGATCACAAAAGCGCAGCCACTCCTACTGACCAGGAAGTAAAATAAGCTGGCAAGAGTTAAGACAGTGTGCCACTGGATTGTTCATCCAAACTTATAAAAGATGTGGCTTGGTAATTGAGTACGATTTATATAATACATCCAAATCTGCTTGTTGACGATGTCTTAAATTGAATTATCTTTGCCATTTTCCCACTGCAAGATATGCTGTTCATGTAAATATCACTGAATTATTGTTTCACTAAATTTGTGTACACTGTAAAAAATGTAAAGTGTGTATAAATTGTGCATTAAGTGCACTGGGACTCAGTGATTCTTAGAGACTGGTTTGTGGCCCAATTAAACTTATACCACAATATTTGCTGCATTCTCTTCCATTATTTTGTAAGATGGATATTAGGAAACGTGTTGGTATAATACCTATGGTACCATTACCACTAATGCCAGTTTTACCTTTACCAGTAACGGCTGTCTGTTCCACTTTTCACATAGGACAGTGAGGAGCATTTTATGTGATATTCACTGGCACTGGAACAGAGCATTATGGGGGTGACTCTTTGCCGTGAAGTTGAGACAACAACTAACCAATTTTACTATTACCAGTTGTCAAAGACCTGGCTATCTTCCCATTCTTGCTCACTGATCTCAGACAGACAGTTGACCATATTCAAATTCACACTTAATGGTAACAATGACTGCACTAGGAGTCTCACAGGAAATGTTTCCTGAACAAGCTTTATTACATTGTAACGTGTTTAACAGTTACTTGACCACACGTTCACTGATTACACAATTCACATCCATACAATCCACTCTTACGGTCGGGCACTCATTCTCATGGACGGCCAAACACTCGGTCCGTCTACGTAGAAGATATATCTCACTATCAGCTATCACAGTCTCCCGCCTTGCGGTCTTATCACAGCTAACCCATGACTAGAATACAGACATCAGTTGCATCTATCCATCAGACACTATCGTGCTCTCGTTCATCTCCCTATAATCTCAATACGTCCGTGTCCATTCATCCCACACAACTGCCTTGTTCCCTGTCCAGTCTTCCCCCAGTCACGTGGGTCTGACCACGGGTGTCTCTGTACTGCGTAGTATCCTACTGTCCTTGACCTCGGCTAAAGTCTGTGGTTGCTTGTGACCTGTCTTAAGTCACTGTCTGTTTCTTCTTCTTCGTTCATCCTGAGTTTTTTTTCGGATGTGATTGCGTTGTGAATGTTTACAGCAGAGCTGCGTTCTTGCGCCGTTAGGCCGACACATCCGACTTCTGCGGGCATTTGTTGACCGGGTTAACCTTCCCGGGGGTTTCTTAGGACGTTTGACTCTCACTGTTGTGGTGTTATCCCCCATCCCAGCTGGTCCATATAGAACAGCCAAAGATCCTGGTCAGCCCTCAAGGGAAGGCAGGGGCAGACCATGGGCATTCCCCGCCATCCAAGGAGGCTTCCATACTTGCATAGCCGATACATAGCGCTCTGGTACTGGGCTCACCCAAGGAATCGTCACGTCCTGCACATGGCTGCTTAGCCTCACTTCCGTATATTGGGCCTTCCGTTCACCATAGGCTGTTCTTCCGGAAACCAGAAGTATGCAGTCTGCAGATGACATCCACACACTGAGCTTTCGATTCGGACTTTCCATGTAATGGATTTGCTATCCAAGCAATATTCCATTTCGTGCCACTAGGACACTTTTCCACCTTTTATGAAGTCCACACAGTGGGCTTTTGATTCAGACTTTCCACGTAATGGATTTGCTATCCAAGCAATATTCCATTTCATGCCACTATGACACTTTTCCACCTTTTATGAAGCCCACACAGCGAGCTTTTGATTTGGACTTACCACATAATGGATTTGCTATCCAAGCAATATTCCATTTCATGCCACTAGGAAACTTTTCCACCTTTTATGAAGCCCACACAGCGAGCTTTCGATTTGGACTTTCCACGTAATGGATTTGCTATCCAAGCAATATTCCATTTCATGCCACTAGGACACTTTTCCACCTTTTATGAAGCCCACACAGTGAGCTTTCGATTTGGACTTTCCACATAATGGATTTG
Source organism: Cepaea nemoralis (assembly GCA_014155875.1). Taxonomy (NCBI): domain Eukaryota; kingdom Metazoa; phylum Mollusca; class Gastropoda; order Stylommatophora; family Helicidae; genus Cepaea; species Cepaea nemoralis. The sequence goes on from JACEFZ010023989.1 coordinate 701,718, forward strand.
CTATCCAAGCAATATTCCATTTCATGCCTCTGGGTCTTCATGCACCTTTAAATGTCAACCTGTATGTAGTTAAAGTAAGCTGCGGTCAACTTGAGCTTGTTGATATCTCCATAGAGCTTGTCTTCAAATGAAGCAGGTGTGGGCCAAAATATCTTTCTCTGTTCTGCATACGTTGGGCAATCCTGCAACAAATGTTTTGCTGTCATTTTTCCAGTTCTACAATTACATTCATCGGTATCTCCTATCTTTAGTTTATTGAACAAGTGGTATTTCAGCCTGTTATGTCCTGTGCGGAGTCTGAAGATTGCTACTTGTTCTCTTCGGTCGAGTTTGTAATATGCATCATCCTTCTGATGGCCTGGATGCTCTGATTCCCATTTGGTTCTATAAGTGCTTTTTATCAACCTCTTTGCCTCATTATAGGTTATGTCTATGTCAGGCTGTGGTAGTCGTCCGCCCTCTTTTGCCAGTCTGTCAGCCTCTTCGTTTCCAGGTATACTGCAATGTGATGGGATCCACTGTATTACAACTTTTTTGGATTTCTGGCATAGACCATGGAGTGCTGCTCTTAGGTCAGTTGGTTCAGTGCTGTTATTGCTCTTCAGTATTGAGACAGCTGACTTTGCATCTGTGAAGATAGCTATTTGCTTCTCTTTATTTTCCTCCATCAGGAGCATTTCTGCTGCAGTTTTCAAAGCCTCTACCTCCGCTTTGAAGTTACTGGAAAATTTTCCAGTTGCCATTGAATGTGTTTTTTTCACTCCATTTTTTAAATTTAGGAGAATTCCTCCTCCTCCATTCTCTATTGAATTTTTGGCTGATCCATCTGTATATGCATGGGTCCAATTCCTGCTTGGGTAATGTTCTTTTATGTAGTTTAGGGTTATTTCTCTTCTTTCGGTTTCATGCTGAGTGTTCTTTTTCTCAATACCAGGAATGTTTTCTATCATCTCAGGCAGTTGCTGCTGTCTCCAAGCTGGGAACTTGTGCGCATTGTGTATGGGCTTGACTGTTGATATGTTAAGTATAGGATCTGCCCTAATCCTTCGTTTTGCAGTTTCTACAAAGTTGCTACGCTTCAGTCTTCCCTTTCCAAAACCATTAAATCTGTTGTACATAGGGTGGTCTGTCAATCTTCTAAATTTTTCTGCTTGTTGCTGGGCTCTGCTATCTCTTCTATCCTGCATTGGTTGTAAACAAGTGATCTGTTCTAGTTCATTAATAGGCGTTGTCTTCAGGCTTCCAGTTATGATTCGCATTCCTTGGTTTTGGACTCTACTTATTTTGTTAAAGTTTGACTTAGCTGCTGTTGCCCAAGCTGCAATGTCATATTCCAGTACTGGCCTCACCCGTCCAGTATATAACTTCTTGAGAACTTTCTCATCTGCTCCCCACGTTGTACCAGCAAGCTTTTTCATGATTGCCATTCTCTGCCTTGCTCTTGTTCGATTTTTCTCAACCTGTGTCTTCCATGTCAGGCGACGATCAAAGGTGACTCCTAGATAGTTTGGATTTTCTTCATGGCGCAATATTTTTCCATTCAATACCAGCTTAGGTTGCTGAGTTTTATTTGAGAGGGAGAACACTGTGCATGTTGTTTTCTCCTCACTTATCTTCACTAGCCATGATTTTGACCAGTCCTCTAGCGCTAATAAGGCTTGCTGTATTCTGCTGTTAGTTGTACTAATATATTCTTCAGATGTCCATATGGCTAGGTCATCTGCAAAGGAGGATGTGTGTACTCTGGCTGGAAAATTTTCTGTGATGTCATTTATATATGCTAGGAATAATGTTGGTGAAAGAACTCCTCCTTGGGGGACACCTTGCTCCAGCAGCATCATTTTGCTTGTTTATCCTTGTACTTTTGTCCTGGCAGTTCTGTTCTCAAGGTAGTGGCTGATCCATTTATACATTTCTCCACAAACATGCATGTTTTGCAGTTTTACTTTCAGTCCTTCCTTCCATACTTTATCAAATGCTTTTTCTAAATCTATCCAGACTGCTAGTGTGTGCTTTTTCTCTTGGAAGGCATCCTCTATTTCCTGAGCTATATAGGTTATTTGATCTTCAGTGGATCTGTACTTTCTGAATCCTGCTTGGTGTGGTGTTAAGAGTTTGTTTTCTTCCAGATGCCATGTTAGCCTGCCATTGATAATGCGTTCCATTAATTTTCCTACACAGCTAAGTAGACTGATAGGTCGATAGCCATTTGGTTCTTCAAGGTCTTTTCCTTTCTTTGGGACTGGTATTAGTATAGCTTCCTTCCATGCCTGTGGGACTATTCCTCTCTTCCAGCTGTTATTTAGGACTGCTAGTAGTTTCTTCTTTGCCTTGGTGCCTAGTCCTATTAGCATTTCATTTGTGATTCCATCCTTTCCTGGTGATTTCTTCTTTTTTAGGGTATTCATTGCCTGTTCCATTTCTTCCATTGTTAGATTTGCCATCATATATTCTGCTGCTGTCTCTGTATTTCTATGATGTATCTGTTTGTCTTTGATTGCTTTCTTCTGTTCGGTTGTAATATCAATGTGGTTTGCATTTGCATAGTGTTCCATTAGTGCATTTGCAGCCTTTTTTCCTGTAAGCAAGGCATTTCCTTGTTTAATTGTTATTTGTTTGTTTCTAGGTCCTTCATTGTTCATGGCTTTCACTAGTTTCCATAGTTTGTTTCCATCCCTGTCAAAATTCAGGTTTTCTGTTTTTTCCCTCCAACAATATCTTGTTGTTTGATTTACTGTTCTTTTATATTTTGCTGAGATGGCTTTGAGAGAGATATTCGCTTCAATTGTTTGTTCTCTCTCTGCTGTCTTCCTGGCATCTTCAACTTTGTCCTCCAAACTTTGTAGTTCTTCAGTCCAGTATGGTTTGTAATTTTTCCTCGCTCCTCTAGGAATGGACTCAGTGGCTGCCTGTATTATCGCTCTGTTTAGACTTTCCACCATTTGCTTTATGTTGCCATATCGTGTATTTATGTTTTCACAATATTTGTCTGTTAGTATGGCAAATCTGTCCCAATCTGCTCGTTTGTAATTCCAGCGGGGCAAGGGCTTTTGCTCCTGTGGAACATACTCCATATTCATTACAAGCTTGATTGGTCTGTGGTCACTACCTGCTAATTAGTCCAGCACATGGCGATCGATTTTGTGGAGGATGTCTCCTGTGCAGAAAGCTAAGTCTGGAGTAGAAGTGGTAAGCCATCTTCTGGAGTAGAAGCTCGGTGTGTCATCCGCTTTGTTGAGTAGATGGAGATTTGAGTCTATTTCCCAGTCCTCCAATTCATCTCCTCTTTTGTCAGTATCTGGGTATCCCCATCTTTCTGAACGGCTATTAAAGTCTCCGACAATAATGCAGTTTGTGTCAGTTATTTTCATGTTTGAGAGTGTATGGTCCTTATCTGCTGGGCTATACAGATTGTAGATTCTTATTTTCACGTCCTTTATCATTATATCAACACCTATAATTTCCGTTTGGTTGTCAGAGATCACAGATACTTCGCTGTGAGGTATTGTATTTCGTGTAAGTATTAGAACTCCTCCTTTGTGTCCTTCGCGGTCGAAACGTGTGGCCTGATATCCTCTGACTGAGAATTTGTGATTGGCGTTGAGGTGTGTCTCTTGAATGCATGCCACATCTATTCTATCTTTATGAAGACGCTGTGTTAGGGAGTCTTTCTTCTTGTAACTGTCTGTTTACTTGCTGTCGTTTCTTACATACATCAGACTCTGACACTCACCCCTGCTCACCCAATTTGGCACTTTCTTTTAGAAACGTGGCACATATTCTTGTTGTTCCTGATACTGGTAATTCTTTTTACTCCTGTCAGAGGACTTAGTTTTATAACTAGTATGCCCATGCGTATATTGTTGCGTTTGTCTTTTCAGCAATCAAATATTGCTGTTGTTATCACACTGTTAATAATGATGTTTTCTCAACGTTTTGTCACGGTCTGGCAATTGTGTTTTGATTGGGCCTATTTGCACATTATTGTTATATTATTTGACCCGTTTCAGTGACATAAAATTATGCTCATTTTTCAAAAGCGGTTCACTGTGCACTTTCTTCATCATATCCATGATTTAGTCTGGTTATTGAGGCTATGCTTGGTTGAAGGATTGTCAATTGATTTATGCCAATAATCAGGCTGCAATATCCTCTTACCGCATTCTCAGCTCTCCCGTCTCTTGAGACATGATCAATGTCGTATATGATTAACGCACCGTACTCGATTTTATTATTTCTCAAGCACCCTATGTCACTCTTTCCTAATGGTCATGTGAGAGGTCCCGGGTTCAAATCCCGGACAAGCCCCCCACTTTACCTGTCAAAGACCTGGCTATCTTCCCATTCTTGCTCACTGATCTCAGACAGGCAATTGACCATATTCGAATTCACACACAATGGTAACAATGACTGCACTATGAGTCTCACAGGAAATGTTTCCTGTACAAGCTTTATTATATTGTAACATGTTTAACAGTTACTTGACCACACGTTCACTCATTACACAATGCATGTCCACACAACCCACTCTTACAGTCGGGCACTCATTCTCACGGACGGCCAAACGCTTGGTCCGTCTACGTAGAAGATATATCGCACTTCTCACTATCAGCTATCACAGTCTCCTGCCTTGTGGTCCTATCACAGCTAGCCCACAGACTAGAATGCAGACACACATCAGTCGCATCTATCCGTCAGACACTATCGTGCTCTCGTTCATCTCCCTATAATCTCAATTCGTCCGTCTCCGTTCGTCGTTCCACACACACTGCCTCGTTCCCTGTCCAGTCTTCCCCCAGTCACGTGGGTCATACCACGGGCTTCTTGCCTGACCTCCAGTCAGTCAGGCCGTGGCGTCTCTGTACTGCGTAGTATCCTACTGTCCTTGACCTCAGCTAAATTCTGTGGTCGCTTGTGACCTGTCTTAAGTCACTGTCTATTTACTAGCTGTCACGCTGTTGTTTCTTACATACATCAGGACTCTGACAAGTAACACCAATTTTACCATTACCAGTATTGCAGTATTACGTTGTTGTTTTTTTAAATAGCTGCGTGTTCTTTACAGGACCTGACAGTCAACCCCAGCAATTTTGGCTGTGTGTGATTTGCTAAGCAATTTTTACATTCAGCAGTTTGCCATGGCTTTCTGAACAATCAACGCTCATACTCATACTATGGAAATCAGTGCAAGGTGGTTTGCTTCCAAATCATCTGCTGGTGATTTCGAACCCTTGACTCGGTATGTCGGAAATTGTAAAATGTGTTCACTGCTCCTGAGCCACAGCACTGACAGCAATACTAGTAGTCACAGTTAATTAAGTACAAAACATTAAGTTATATTAATGGCTTAGACGTAAATATAAAGAAAACAAAAACTATGATTACCAATACGGTACCAAACCAGTTTTGAAATATACAGTGAATGGAAAGACTCTTGAACAAGGCAAGTTTTCATGAAGTACCTATTGCACAACACCAACGAACAAATAAAAGTTAAAATGTTGAAAACATGAATAGTCCCTACCAACATAAGAATGTGAATCAGGAACGCAGAAGTGGTACTAAATAGCAAATGTAAGGACTATGCTTGAATTCAAGGCGAGCGAATAAAGAAAAAATAAACACTCAAGAAGAAAATTGAGGCTTTTGAACTTAGAGGAAAAGGTTAACGGCTCCTGTTCTGTCTATAAGCATATTAGGTATATAGTATTTACCACAGTGGAGTTCGTTGTAAGCTATGTACACTGTGTCTGTGTCTAGTAATAGTCTAGTATATCTTCCTTTTTCACAAGGATTCCACATACTAACTGTTGTTATTTCCTATTGTTATATCCTGCTGCAGCTGTTACTTCTCTTATCTATATAGTGCTAGCCCCATGTTTTAAAGCAATCAGCATTGCAATTTCAGTTGTAGGTGATCTTTACTACGCCGGCTCTCTTTACTTCTCAGAAAATTTCCTGGTACCTGTTTTAAGCTGGGTCGGCATGGGTGCCCATACCAGTCAAATAAAACAATCCTGCCTCGAAAAAGATTCAGTCTCAAGCCGTTAGTCAATGCGCTACAAGATTTCTTTTTGGACTTAACATTGCCGACAACTTTTTAGAATGCCATTGGCCAAAAAGAAAACAATACTGATGTTATACAATAGGGACGGGCAACCTTTTTTCTGCCATGAGCCATATGGATATTAATAACATTGGCGGGCCATAGAGCATAATGAATTTTTTGCACTCCGAACAGAATGGTGTTGTCAACGGAAGAAAGAAATATTGAAATAACAACAGACACGTTGCAGAAGGTATTTTACAATATGAAGAGACGTGTATAGTCATGTCTTGAAGCACGCGGTGGACATTTCCAACGCCTGTTATAATGAATACTTCATTGGTACTTTCCAGCTTACCCAAAAAAGTGCTAGACCATAGCAGTAACTATTGTAATTAATTTACTTAATTTTTAGCACATTTTTATGACTTCATCTTTCATATTTGTTCTGCAAACAAAATGTAGTGTAGACTTTACAAACGCCCGGTTGTACTAAGTACTAGTAGTGGTTAGAGGTGTGTGAGTTACGCAACAACAACAAAGAAAGAAACAACGTACATAAAGCAGGAGAACTCGCGAAGTCACTTCTGCTGGTTGTGCTGAGAGCGATATTCTAGAAAGGACCTGCCAGGTGATGATGATCATAAAGCGAAACAGAACACATAAGGGGAGGGGAGCGGATAGTCTCGTGTGGCCCCAAATCTCCCTTCCTCAACTCTTGCTGGAGTCTGTGGCTTAGAGCCAGTGAACGAGAATTTACAATCCCGCATATACTATACTATAGCGTTCGAAATCAGCAATGGTAATTTGATAGAAGACCGCCTTGCGTTGATTTTAACAATTGTTTAAGCGTAGGTCATTAAAAAAAAAAAAAAAAAGCAGTGACAAACTAGTGTATGTAAAGTAAAATTATCTAGAAAATCACAAATATAAGAAACAATGCTGGAGTTTATTGCGACGTCCTGTAAACGGACAACAAGTAACAATGCTTGCTTGATTGCGTTCGCTGGCTGTGAACTCCAGCATGAAGTACTGTTTGTCGGATGAAGACATCCTGTTGTCCGACATCAGCGTAATGTCATACCGGACTGAGGTTTGCGTGAGTATCCGTTGTCCCATGTCCGGCTTACTGGTGTGCGGACTGGTAGTTCCACCTGTGCAGGCAGATACTCTCCGACTTCGGAAGAATCAGCGATCCTACTAAGTAAACCAGGATCCCGAAGGGACCTGTTGCCCAGGACGCACGACTAGGGCGTGCTAATACTAGTAGTAGATCTTGGCCAGTATAGAACATGGCTCTGGTGCATTGGAAACACCTCTGCATCCCACAAGTAACTATGTTCTTAACTATTTAAGAGCGTGAGGATTTGGTGCAGAACTGTGTCTCTAAAAGTGACAAGTCAAACATGTCATGAATGTGGTGTCTAGTTAGTTAGTTAGTTAGTTAGTTAGTTAGTTAGTTAGTTAGTCGACATATCAACCTCATTGCACATCGAAACATCCAGTCCATAAGTGCTCGGATCCCTTCCTCGGTAAATCCCGCAGCGTGTAGCGGCTAACGACACCAGTTCTGTGTTGGTTTATCAATCTTATTTGGCTTCCTGCATAGTGTTCTTGTTTGGCCACACCTCTTTTAACTTGCTGTTCTCGCATCCTGACCATGGTTGTAGATTCACAGTCATCACTTGGTTCTTGCGAACAATTTACTTCTCGTAAAGCATTCGAATGTCATCCTGGTCTATGGCGCGTCCACCTTACACAGTAGCCTTACCTGCGAGCTTGTCAGCCCGCTCATTTCCTTGTACACCCGCACGAAAATGAAACAAATCTTTGCCAGCCGAGACCGCTCCAGAGACAGCAACCACTCTCTTCGGATCCACCTCATCTCTATCTTCTTGAGCATGCTCATTGAGTCGCAAAGGAAACATGCCCTAGGGAATGTCTGTGTCTCGAGCCATGTTATTGCTTTACTTACTGCCATGACTTTCATAGCCAGACTACTTGTGGTCAAAGCAAAAGCACTAGAATCCTCCTTCACAATTCTCCCTCCGGCCTGAGCCGTAAAGGTCCATGAACTTCTCACTCGTCGAACGACCGACCCATCTGTGTAAATGAGAGCATCACCGTCGAACGAATTCTCAACGCTTATACGTCCGCCTCCACAGCAGCCGGATTTTCTTGTCTGCATTTTCTGTCTAGTTGTCCAACTAGACTACTAGACAGAATATGGTGTCTGTCCCATAGGAGGTGAGCAATAGCCAATGTGTTGCAGAATTATAAACTACTTGGTTAGGATAGACAAGTACTGTGAAGGTAAAATGAAAGCAAGGGTGGAAACTGAACAAAACAACATTTAGACATCCATCCATTTAATCCATTTCAGGTGAAAGGGCGGGAGGGGGGGGGGGGGGTTGCAAACCAAAATTAAATGAAAAACTATCAATTCTGCAAAAAGGGCCTAGAATAACAGGGATATAGTAGAGGGAGAGGGCGAGAGAGAGAGAGAGAGAGAGAGAGAGAGAGAGAGAGAGAGAGAGAGAGAGAGAGAGAGAGAGAGAGAGAGAGAGAGAGAGATATGGTGGGGGGGAAGGAGAGAACGAACGTACGAACACACTTTATTTTCAGAGTGTTAAGAATCCGTTTGACATTCTGCTCTTTTTATCCCTCTGCTCTCATACATTATTTCATACATTCGTATCACTTATGAAGCTAATCTTAAACAACAACGACATAATAACGGTAATAATATGCATTAAAATAGAGAGAGAGAGAGAGAGAGAGAGAGAGAGAGAGAGAGAGAGAGAGAGAGAGAGAGAGAGAGAGAGAGAGAGAGAGAGAGAGAGAGAGAGAGGAACAACTGGAACAACTGAAGAAACATCTCGCTCAAAGCCATCTCAGAAAAATACACGAGATCATTAAATGAAATAACATGAAACGGTTTCAGAGACAAAACTAAAAATCAGAACTTAGAGATGGAATTGAACTATGGAACTTAGTGAATGCTATGAATAATGGAATGGACTTTGTATCAAACAAATAACAGTTAAGTGAAATCAGATCATCCAGATCACAAGAGAATGGTGAATATTACCAACTCGACCGAAGTGAACAAATAATCTTCAGTCTGCACACATGACACACAGGCTGAAGTACTACTTGTTCTATAAACTAAAGATATGAGATAGTGTTGAATATAAATGTGGAGTTGATAAAATGATGGCTAAATATTTTCTGATATCGGTCATTTGCTGAACATAGAAAATTACTTTCTCCATTTGAGGACAATCTCAATGGATATAGCGTCAGTCTCAGTCTGACTGCTGCTTTCTTAAAATATATTAATATATTCAGATTGAAAACATAAGATAAATAAGACAAATACGAAGATGAATTAAATGCGTAATGAAGAAAAGAAGAAGAATGTAACTTATAAACTGTATTATTTCAACACCAACCTGGCATTCGAATAACTTCCTATCACGGCACAAAATCCTGGTATTCTGATGACAAAAGCAGGCAAAGCCGACTTCGTAGTTGGTTTAGTTTAATAAAACCCCGAACTTTCTGTTTTCTCTCTCTTTCGTAGACCGACATGTAATGTGATATTTAGAAATATTCATTGCTTTTATAAGTAGCTTAGTAGAAAATAATTGTGAGAAAATGGCAGAAGGGGGATACGATCCAAGACACAGGAATACGGACAGCAGACCCCGCCAAGTGTGCAGGTAGGCAGTTTGCCGCAAACTAGGTAGATTAGATTTGAATATATTAAACTGTAGATAAAGTGATAAACTACTGAGCGTAATCTTGCCAAGAAATCAACAGACAGCTGAAAGATGCTGCTGTTGACAGCGATGTCCTGTAAAGGATATGCGAATTTAAAAAAAAAAAAAGATAAAGTGATAAAGGAAACAGTTGTGGAAACACTGTTCATTCACAGGGTATCAATTGAACACTAGAATTAGTCATTACTCAATATTGTGCAATAATACCACAGTGCTATCCAAATATCATTTGCGTTGCTGTAGACTAGCGTAGAAGTAGTTAGTTATAATTTTATATAGTAAATAAATAGTTATATATTAAAAAGGGTTATTAAAATATTATTGTTATAGGAGACATTATTCACAAACGTTTGTGAATAATATTTTGTACATTATTTACAAACGGCTGGTCACGTCATGTTTACTACCGCCGTCGATTGGCTTCAGAAGACTCTATTCTCTCTTCTTGTCTTTCCTTTTTGATTTGCAAGTTCTTTTACTTCAGACCTCACAAAGATGATATTTGTCGACAGGGGCAATAATATTTACATTTATTTTATTTGTCAAATAAAATTCACATTAAACAACAATAATATAAATTGGATCCATCGATTCCGACACTTGATCACTCCGTCGCTGCCTGGGAGCTGCCCCCCCTCCCCCCGGCAGCTTCCACAGATCCATAGAGCACACTTTATTCACAAGTTTCGAGTTTCTCAGTTCTATATTTTAGTTCGTAATGTTTAATATTTTTTATTAACAATTTTTTTAAAAATGGCCTCCCCGGCGGGGAGTCAAACCCCAGTCTCCCGCATGACAGGTGGAGATACTAACCACTACACTACCAAGGACACAATAAAATTTAAACAAACATTAATAATGTAGTCAAACGTAATCACGTGACCAGCCTTTTGTGAATAATGTCTCGTACAATATGCACAAACGTTTGTGAATAATCACTTTCTTACGTTTGTGTTACGATTGCTTTATGCTTCCTACACTCTAAATAGAACATGATCTCTCTATGCAGCCAAAACACATTGTAGTCAATGGGATATTGTTTATTATAGAAAAATAAACTCATTCCCATATATGTGTGCGTACAGAGAGAGAGAGAGAGATATTCAAATGAAAACCTTAACAGTGAGAGAAAAATTACAATAACCATGCCATTGTCTTGTAACCTGTCAATATTGTTCTTAAGGAGTCAAGTATGTTTAGCATGTTATATCACGGTGCAGACTAACACGGTGACATAACGACAATTTTAAAATGGCTGCCCCACTTCTGACATGCACTAAAGGAACAGTGTTCTGTTATCCTTTTTTTTTTTTAAATCAATGAAGGGGTGACACCTATAGAAATTCATCTGTATGGTGATGCATGCCTGTCAGTCCAGCAAGTGTATGTAAGTGGAGTGTGAAGTTTCAAAACTGCATAGACAGTCAAATTTTTTTGGGCATGTTATGAAAAGAAATGACTTGGAGAACTTGGTGACAACTGGCAAGATCGAAGGGAAGTGACCAAGGGGAAGACTGAGAAGTAAATACCTGCATGGCTTGGCCACATGGCATGGTCGAGACAGAAATACGATCCACGACTCTTGTGATCAAGTGAAATGGGGAAACATGACCGTCCACGCTTATCGGCATGGCACATGATGGATGAATGGGCATTGCTGCACATCTTGATATCAGTCAAGGTTCAGCACACCACATCATCCATGATGCGCTGCAGAACCGCAAGGTGGGTGCCACAGCAACTTACTCCAGAATTGAAACAATGATGCATTAATGCTTGTCAAGGACTTTTGCAATGCTTTGAAGCAGAAGGTGATAGTTTCCTATCAAGAATTGTTACTGGAGATGAAACCTGGGTTCACTGCCGTGAGCCGGAAACGAAGATAGTGAGCAAGAAATGGCGCCATCCCTCCTCACTGAAACCAAATAAGTTTTGCACACAGTCATCTGCAGGGAAGGTTATGCTGACTCTCTTTTGAGATGAACGAGATGTTATTTTAGAGCACTGCATGCCAAGACGGAAAACTGTCACCAGTGATACGTAAACAGATCTTCACAGGAATCATCTTCCACCTGCAATCAAATCCAAACGACATGGACGTCTGAGTAATGGTGTCATTTTGCATCATGACAGTGCTCGACCCCATACTGCCCATGCAACAGTTGAAACCATCGAATACCTCCACTTTCAGTGTGTACCACATCCCCCGTGCTCGCGAGACCTAGCCTCAAGTGATTTCCACCTGTTTGGACAACTCAATGAGTCATTGGGAGGAAAGACTTTTTGGTCCAATTCAGCAGGTGTTGCATGAGTGGTTACATACACGACCAAGAGAATTTTTTTCTGCAGAAATCCAAGCACTTTATCGGCGCTGGAGGACTTGCATTGAACGCAGTGGTGACTGCATCGAAAAATGATACATTTGTTCTTTACTTTTTCAGAATATATTCACCACAAAAAACATTTAAGGTTTTAATGTAAAGAACCTGTGTGTGTGTATGTATGTCTCTTGGAGTCTTCTGATTAACTGAAAGAATATTTGGCTATTTCCAACTAATACAGATTCTACTTGCGGAATTCTTGTACCAAGGGAGACAAATGTTCATTTCGTCATGTGCGCAATGTGCCCGCAGAGAATAATGATGTCTGCAAGTTTTATCAAATGGGTTGTTGTAGCTTTGGAAAACACTGCAAGTATGTCGCCTTTTGTTAGAGATTCTTTTTTTCTCTCTGAGCTACCAGTTTGTATTTCTACCGGTCAAAGAGTATGTTGGTTTATGTTGGTATTGTCATGTTGAGTGATATGTAATATTTAAAAACTAAGACACCACCATGAATCTAACTGTCTCATCTCATCTCATCATGTTCATCTTGTACCTTGCGGTGTCGAGGTGAAGTATAAACTTCGTGAGAGTGCCCGGTTATGGGCTTCGTATATCGACGTTCCCATGGATTCTGTTATTCCCTCCATCGAACGTTTACGTGGTCGGCCTCTTCCTCTGTTTCCATCTGGTCTGTACATCATTGCTTGTTGTGGCATGCTGTTGACTGGTAACCTACTTGCATGGCCAAACCATTTGACTTGCTGCTTTCTAATAAAATCTAGTGCTGCTTTAACCCCCACTTTATTCCTGATTTCTTCATTTCTGATCTTAACTCTTCTTGATACGTTGTGTATTCTTCTCAGGAACCTCATTTCTGTTGTTGTGATTTTTCTTTTCTCTTTTTCTGTCATTGTCCAGGTTTGGCATTGGTAGCACAGAGTTAGTAGGAAGAATGTATTGTAAAGTGCTTTCTTAGTAGTTATTGATACATGTTTGTTCTTTAGTATTGGTGCCATTTGTCCAGTGAGTTGATTTGCCTTATTGCACCTATTTTCGATCTCGTCTTCTGATCTGCCATTTGATAATATTATACTTCCTAGGTACTTGAAGCTCTTTACTTGTTTCAAGGGATGTTCGTTTAGGTGAATTGTTGCTGTTTGTTCTTCTTTAGTTATAGTCATTACCTCTGTTTTTGCTTGTGCTAATTTTCATGTTATGTTCCCTACACATTTCGTTTAGGCTATTCATGTGGTCTTGTAATTCAGCTTCTGATTTTGCTATTAGTGCTTGGTCGTCCGCAAACAGGAGTTCTCTAATGGTTAGATTTGCAGATGGTTCTTCTTCTGTGTTCTCGTCATGCGGTATTCTTGCTGTCTCTGCTTGGCTGGTTTCTTTACATATGTTGTCTATATATGTTATGAACAAGAGAGGGGACAGGACACAACCTTGTCGTACTCCAGATCTTATGGTGAAGGGTTCCGAGTGTCCTCCAGTTGCTCTCACTATGCATTCACTGTTGTTGTATAAACTTCTACATAGGTTTATTAGATGTGTACTCACTCCATATTGTTTAAGGATTTCCCACAGCTTGTTTCTATCTGCCCTATCAAATGCCTTTTCTTGGTCGACAAAGGCTAAGTAGAGTGTTTCATTGAATTCGATTGATTTTTCTATAAGTTGTCTAAGAGCAAAAATGGCGTCTGTGCATCCTTTGCTTTTCCTAAATCCAAGTTGCTGGGATTAGCTGGGGTTCTAAAGTAGTTCGTAATCTTTTTTCAAGAATTTTGCAAAATATTTTCCCAGTATGACTCAACAGTGAAATGCCTCTGTATTGTGTGCAGTCTCTTTTGCTGCCTTTGTTTTTCCAAATTGGGATAATTATGGCATTTCCCCAGTCTCGTGGTGTCTGTTGTTCTACCCAAACATGGTTGAATAGTCTATGTAGCCAAGCTGTTCCTACTTCTCTTGCTGCTTTAATTAGTTCATTTGGTATTTCATCCTGTCCCGATGATTTGTTCAATGGGGCTAATCTGATGGCTTCTATAATTTCTTCTTTTAGTATGTCTGGTTCTAGTTCTTCGGTGACATCTGTGTAGGTCTCTTGAATTCCTGTGACATCTGATGGGATGTTGAGAAGTTGTTCGAAATACTGCTTCCATCTTATTAGGATCTGTTTTTGTTCACTTATTGGTTCTCCATTTTCGCTGTTAATTATTTCAGTTGGGTCAAAGGATTCTCCTCTGGTTCGCATTGCACTTATCTTTTTGTAGAAGTTTCTAGTTGCCTCCTTGTAGTTTTTATTTAGGGTTTCTCCATACTCTTCCCAGGTGATTCTAACTGTGATTGCCCATAAACTTACTCTTCAGAAATTAATGTGGTTTCCCCTTTGTACATACATCCATCATCATCATCATGTGCCATGCCGGTAAGCATGGGCAGTCATGTTTTGCCATCTCACTCATTCACCAGAGTCGTGGATCAGCTCAGTGTTCTTGTCTCGGCCATACAACATGTCCAAGTCATCCAGGTATGTATTTCTCTGCCCTCCCGTTGCTCTCTTCACCTCCAGGTGTGTTTGGTATATGGTGCTAGACAAATATTTGCATAGACCAATCAGCAATTGAAGGGTGATGTGGTCAAGAGCACGCCAGCTGCCTTCACTTCTCAATATTTCCTGGTTCCCATTCTTCCTTGGACTGCCAGAGTAACTAACAATGATTGCCTTAAAGAGGCTAATGGTACTAGAACATTATATACTACAATAAGAAAGAGACAGCTTTTTTGGTCATGTGATGAGAAGAGAGGCATTGGAGAACATCGTGATAACTGGAAAGATCGAGGGGAAGAGAGGCAGACTAAGAGAAATGATGCTGGATGAATTGAGACGGTAGCATGGAGGAATATCAACAGCGGAGTTGATTCAGAAAACCAAAGATCGAGATCTGTGGAGGGTCATGAACACCTATGCCAGCCGACATGGCACTTGATGATAATGATTCTAGTTCGGGTTGACCTGGGAGCCTAGGTCAGTTTTAAACATTTGAATCCACTCCACTCAACGTGGATCAAACCTGTGACCACTAGGCGGCCAGCATTCAAGTGTCTAGCCACTACGCTACCATGACTGCCAACGCTATACTAGGCTATGGTTTAACAATGAGGGGTGACTGCCTTCATTCACTGCAAGTCCACAAGGTCTAGTCTGAGAATGGAGGTGGAGGCAGTCATGACGGCATTCCACTGACTGGAAGACAAACAGCAAAAACAAGTTGTAATTGGTATGGACTCACTAAGTATGATGCTTCAGACATGCTTCAGGCAGTTTGGCAAGCTTCAATTCATCTCATCTTATCTCATCATGTTCCTCTTGTACCTTGCGGTGTCGAGGTGAAGTATAAACTTCGTGAGAGTGCCCGGTTATGGGCTTCGTATATCGACATTCCCATGGAGTCTGTTATTCCCTCCGTCCAACGTTTACGTGGTCGGCCTCTTCCTCTGTTTCCATCTGGTCTGTACATCATTGCTTGTTGTGGCATGCTGTTGACTGGTAGCCTACTTGCATGGCCAAACCATTTGACTTGCTGCTTTCTAATAAAATCTAGAGCAGCTTTAACCCCCACTTTAGTCCTGATTTCTTCATTTCTGATCTTATCTCTTCTTGATACGTTGAGTATTCTTCTCAGGAACCTCATTTCTGTTGTTGTGATTTTTCTTTTCTCTTTTTCTGTCATTGTCCAGGTTTGGCATTGGTAGCACAGAGTTGGTAGGAAGATTGTGTTGTAAAGTGCTTTCTTAGTAGTTATTGATACATGTTTGTTCTTTAGTATTGGTGCCATTTGTCCAGTGAGTTGATTTGCCTTATTGCACCTATTTTCGATCTCGTCTTCTGATCTGCCATTTGATAATATTATACTTCCTAGGTACTTGAAGCTCTTTACTTGTTTCAAGGGATGTTCGTTTAGGTGAATTGTTGCTGTTTGTTCTTCTTTAGTTATAGTCATTACCTCTGTTTTGCTTGTGCTAATTTTCATGTTATGTTCCCTACACATTTCGTTTAGGCTATTCATGTGGTCTTGTAATTCAGCTTCTGATTTTGCTATTAGTGCTTGGTCGTCCGCAAACAGGAGTTCTCTAATGGTTAGATTTGCAGATGGTTCTTCTTCTGTGTTCTCGTCATGCGGTATTCTTGCTGTCTCTGCTTGGCTGGTTTCTTTACATATGTTGTCTATATATGTTATGAACAAGAGAGGGGACAGGACACAACCTTGTCGTACTCCAGATCTTATGGTGAAGGGTTCTGAGTGTTCTCCAGTTGCTCTCACTATGCATTCACTGTTGTTGTATAAACTTGTACATAGGTTTGTTAGATGTGTACTCACTACATATTGTTGTATAAACTTCTACAATAAGCTTCAATTCAGCAATAAAAAATCAAGAGCATCTGTTGTATTTTCCCCTACAACATGCAGGTTTGGTGAGAAACAGCAGGCTGACAGATTGGCTAGGTGTGCACCTCTTGTTGAGGTATGGTGTCTGATAAGACAGGTGTGGTCTGGGCCCTTTGGAATTGTGTATATAATGCAGACGAACGGATAGATCATTGCAGCTTGGAGAGAATGGTGCAGCAGGGTGACCAGAGAATCTGGTCGACACTCGAAACTTCAAGGAATGGCCAGACGAACATATCATCAGACTGTACCATTAGTATTAGGGCTCTTCGCTGGCTGTTGCAGATGAGGACAGAGCATTATGGGAGTGTCCTTAGTGTTGTAACGTCATCTCCACTGTAGCTCCAATTGCCCAGACAATTTCAAGAAAATTCTCAAGATCTGACACTCATTTTTAAAAGAGGATCCATAGTTGTTAGTGTGCTTGCTTACCTTGCCAGTTGTCCTTGTTCAGTTGCCAGTAAGAGTGGGATACTTTGTTGGTTAAACCAGTACTTTGGGGGTAGGCTCCATGGCTACGGCGTTACGGACACAGTTCATGATTCCACTTACCCGTGTTCGAAACACAGCTGCAGACGATTTGGCAGAAAACCGTCTTGTGTTGGATTTTTACAAAATGGTATGGGTGCCAGTCGTTCAGAAAGCAATAGCAAACTACTGAACGTAAACATGCCAAGAGATCACAACAGCAAAAAAATTATAGTGTTGACTGCGACATCCTGTAAAGGATATGCAACTAACTTGTTAAGTACCTTGGGGAGGGGGGCGAGTCTCTCTCTCTCTCTCTCTCTCTCTCTCTCTCTCTCTCTCTCTCTCTCTCTCTCTCTCTCTCTCTCTCTCTCTCTCTCTCTCTCTTCTCTCTCTCTCTCGCACGCTCGCACGCACACATCAACCTCATAAAATAGGTACACGATAGATTTTCTGGGAAACTAAGGTGGTGAGGAAGAAAACTAGTCACTCCAATTTCATTCAAGAAGGCCCAAAACTGAACATTGACACTCCTTCAAGAAACAAAAAGTCCTAAATTGATTAGAGAAAGATTTTTTGGCATATTATTGTTTTTTTCCTCGCTCACTTTGAACTCAAGCGTATCCATAACACTGCTTCTTGTAGCATTGGACTGAATTTTGCTTGCAGATTAGCTTTTCCTGTTATGAATGTCCCTCACCATCAGGCAGATGCACTCTGACTTCAGGGGTACTTGTAATTTACGTTCCCAAGTCATGGACAAGAAGTCAATATTTTAGTCCAGCTGTCCAGTGTATGGACCTTGGCATCAGCACACTGGATGTTTAAGAACACGCGTTCTTATCCATTTGGTCATGCTGATCTCCTTTTGGCACATGAGAAGAAATACACTTGAAAACTTGGTGAAAAGTGACAAATTGAAGGGTAAAGAGCAAAGGGAGAAGGCAAAGAGATAAATACTTGGGTGGCTTGGCCACAATGCATGACCTGGACAGTAACACAGACCTTATCCAAAACTATAGGGATTGTGGGAAATGGAGAACCATGACCATCCATGCTTTTTGGTAAAGCATATGATTGATGACGATAAAAGCTATTGAAGATTGGACACGGACCACGGTTATCTTACAAAATGAATTGCTGTGTAAACTGTTATCCCAACTGCTTATATTTTAATACAATGCAATTTGTTTAGGTTCACACATGTGAAAGCTGATAAGCAGAGAGACAGTTCACGTGGACAGACAGCGACTCAGTCTAATGAAAGTGGGCGTGACAGTCGACCAGCTTTTAAGGAGTTACCTTCCCACATGGTCACTCTCAAAAAGGGAGGTCCAGGCCCACATGCTCACAGATCAGAGAGTGCCAGAAGCAAGAAAGATTTAGACAAGAAGTGGGCACAGGCACAAGACTTTGTGCCAGGGAAGAAGTTTCATGGCTCAGGTAAGATCATCATGTATTTGCCGGTATGCCTGGACAGTCATGAGTCACCATTTCACTCAATCACTAAAGTCAGGTGAAGATCAGATTTCATTTTCATGTTTATTTTATTATGAAATGTATGGACTTGATAGTAAGTAAGTGAAAGTTGTAAAGGACCCTTGTCCATGGCTTGAGGCATCTTGGGTATGGTAAAGTAAAGTGAATCAAGGACTCTTGCACTCCTCCGGACATATTAGGTGTATGGTGCTAGTCTCATGTTTGTATAGACCACTGGACAGGTGATGTGGTCAGTATCATACTGGCCACCTTTATTTTTGAGGTCATTTCCTGGACCCATCTTAGGCTAGGTCAACCAGATATCCCAGGTAAGTTTTTAAAAATCCACCTCAGTGCAAATTTAAACCCATGAGCCTGCAGGCAAGCAGCTGTGCTACAGTGGCTGCCTGGTGTTGGGATAGAGCCTAAAAATGTTCTCGTGTAGTCAGAGATGGCTTGATGCCAGCAACAAGGGGTGTTAACTAAACTACTAGAATAAATGGCTGGGCTAAGGGACAAGCGATAGACCAAGCTGATATACTGAATGCCTTAAGAGAGACGGGCTGATTAAACGAATGAAGTGATGACTGAAGCTGCAACCTTGACCAGATTGCAAGAACAAGAAATCTGAAGGGGTGCAGCCAGAAAAGAGAGCTCTGCAGGGGGGACATTGAAGAATAGTCAACACAGAACTGGTGAACAGCTGCTGTACTCTTAGGGAGATACTGAGGAGGGGATCTGAGCACTTATGGACTCAATGGTTCAATATGCAATGAGGATAATTTGATGACTAACTAAAACTAAACCACCACCATTTCAGAACTTGTAGGTTTAATGAAGACAGATACTATTGATACCCCTAGCTACTAAAGCAAAGACAGGTTTGCCTCTGGCAGCGCCGAGGTCAGCCTATGGCAGAAACAACAAGCAAAAACTAATTTTTATCATATGCACATGTGTATTTAACAGACAGTGTTTTATAAGATTATACGTGGGTAAGTTAATAAGTAAGTCACAAATGGCTGTAGAAAATCAGCTAACTATGATAACAACTTGAAACTAGTTTATTTTTATATATACATTGTCCCTTTATTTCTCAACATGATTTCCACCAACATTGATGCACTTATCCCATCGTTTTATAAGTCCTCCCAAACCGGCTGCATAAAGATGCGTGCCCTGTTGTCATTTACCTGCCATCCCACAGAACTGTGTGACTTACTAATTGACTCACTCTCGTAACTTTTTCTACCCAACTATGCACCGCTTTGCAGGAAATCGCTAGGGGCTAAGTCCACTGAAAACCCACCTTGGCGGGAAACATTTCGCGAATGACGCCGCAGTTCTATGCAGCTGGTTTGGGAGGACTTATAAAATGTTGGGATAAGTGCTGGGGATGTTGGTGGAAATTATGTTGAGAAATAAAGGGACAATGTATGTATACAAATAAACAGGTTTCAAGTTGCTATCTTAGTTAGTTATTTTTCTACAGCCATTTGTGACTTACTTATTAACTAACCCTTGTAATTTGTTCAAATGAAGTGATAATAGTACTTAAAATGTTCATTTAGTTTCTGGGGAACTGTAATCCATCCATCCATCCATCATGTGCCATGCCGGTAAGCGTGGGCGACCATGTTTTGCCATCTCACTCTATCACCAGAGTCGTGGATCAGCTCTGTGTTTCTGTCTCGACCATGCCACAAGGCCAAGCCATGTTATATGGACAGAAAAATTGAGGCAGCCCTTCAGAAAGTAGAATGAAACTGTCAACTGATTAAAGACACTAAACATAGTCAAGATTTGTTGGGCTTGTTATGAGGAGAAATAAACTTTAAAACTTAGTGACAGCTGGTAGACATGATGGGAAAGCAGCATAACTGGGACAAGAAAATGGATGTGATCTCAGACGATCATGTGAGATGGCGACCCATGATTGTCTGCACTTATCTGCATGGCACATAATGAGTACCTAAAATACTTTCTGGTTGTCACTGTAGTTGCTAGCTAGGGCAGTCTGTACTACCACGTACCACTGTCGTAGATGGTAGCTGTTAATTTCATTCAAACCTAGATTTGATCAGCTGCTAGTATAACAATTGGCAAACATGTCCACTTAAGGAGTCGAAAGCATCAATCTTATCCTCAGACTCTCAATCTAGCAACTTTCAGAGCAATTGCTTGTTTGAAGTGAGACTTTTGAGAGGAAGTAGGGGTAGACATGTGCGTTCCCCAATGTCTAAGGGTAATGTATCATGTTAGCCATGATCTTAGAACAATCTGATAAGCGCCAGAACCTGTTTCATTCTTTCAATTGAATTTAGTTTTGATTCCAGGCAAGCCAATCATGTGGTTCTCTTGTAACTGCATTCATTTGTTTCAAGATCCTCTGTCAGTCTGGTTCAAGGGGGATCATGCATAAGGTCCTCTGCCAATCTGGTTCATGAGGGATCATGCATTAGGTCTCTTGCTAGTGTGGTTATGATGGGATTCATAGGATCCCTTGGTAATCTTGTTCAAGGTGGGATGCATAAGATCATCTGCCAGTCTGGTTCAACAGGGGTCGTGCATTGTTAATATATATTGAGAACCTATGTCTTTGATTCAAGTTTTGAATGAGGTTCTTGAAATTATTATTTACAGCATCTGTCTAATTACATGGTCCACCTTAACCATGTGAATAGCTCTTGCTTGCAGGAATGTCTGAGAGATGACCAGTATACCAAACACTGCAACCATAACTGTCTCTCTGATCTGTGATAGGAATTGCCAAGCAGCTGACAAAGGATTTTACTGTTTTCGTCTTCATCCCTGCCATCTGATGTAGGTGTTCATGTCTCTCCACAGATCACGGTCCTTGGTGTTCTGGATTAACTCTGCTGATGAGCATGTCTCAGTCCAGCCAGCGTAATTTCTCTGAGACTTCCTCTGCTTATTCTCCCATCGATCTTTCCAGTTGTCATGATGTTTTTCGATACCCCTCTTCTCATTGTGTGACCAATCAAGGAACACGGTTTGCCCCTTTCGTATAGTTGTATATGTTCAACTTTCTTTAGCCTCTTTTAGACAATTGTTAGTTACTGGCAGTCCAAGTTATTCGCAACATTCATCTTAGGAACCACATCTTTGTTGTTTCCAAGCTCTTCCTAGTTGATTTATTCACACTCCTTGGTTCACTGCCATACAACAAAATAGGTTCAAGATAACATTTCTGTTCTCTCTTTCTGACATTCAGTGATTGTTACCTACCACATAAGATACTTTTCTGTAAAGTAAAAAGAAAACTAAATTGCAGCCTGTTTTACATAATGTAACTAACTCTTGGAGATGGGGAAGGTTTCATAGTAGATACCTGGGTTGGTGGTGTGACATCAGCTATGAAAAATCATAAGTACATTACTTTCAAAGAAGCCAAATGTATTCTAATCATAACAAGTAAAATTGCTGATGACATGATGGTTATACACTGGCAAGAGCCAACCACATATCACATGTACTGGAATTAAAAATCTAGCTTATTATATTGCTTGTTTTATATTTTTGTCATGAGTCTTATTATGGGGTCTCTTTGCTGGTTGTTGAAGATGGTGATGGAGCGCATATGGGAATATCCTGAATGCTATGATGTCGGTTCTTGACTCAAATCAATATCATCATCATGAAGTGCCGTGCCGGCTGACGTAGACGTTCATGACTCTCCATAGATCTCGGTCTTTGGTTTTCTGGATCAACTCTGCTGCTGATATTCCTCGATGCCACCGTCTCAATCCATCCAGCATCATTTCTCTTGGTCTACCTCTTCCCCTCGATCTTTCCAGTTGTTACGATGTTCTCCAATGCCAAATTAATATAACTTTTAAAAATTAACCATCATTACTGATTTGTATTGCTCTTTTCAGTTCCCAGTAGCTATGCAAATGCCGTGCAGCCAAATCGGAGTTCAGGGTCTGATGATGTTATAGATAGTGCAGATCTACTGTGCCCTTACTTTGAACAGACTGGTCGTTGTCCATACGAGAGTGAATGTCCATATGGTCATGCATTTTTATGTGAATTTTGTGGCTTGCCTAAGATACATCCAACTGATGAAGCACAGCGAGAAAAACACATCAAGGTTTGTGATAGCATGTGTGTTTAGTTACATTATACTGGCAACAGAGAGAAAAACACATCAAGGTTTGTGATAGCATGTGTGTTTAGTTACATTATACTAGCAACAGAGAGAAAAACACATCAAAGTTTGTGATAGCATGTGTGTTTAGTTACATTATACTGGCAATAGAGAGAAAAACACATCAAGGTTTGTGATAGCATGTGTGTTTAGTTACATTATACTAGCAACAGAGAGAAAAACACATCAAAGTTTGTGATAGCATGTGTGTTTAGTTACATTATACTGGCAATAGAGAGAAAAACACATCAAGGTTTGTGATAGCATGTGTGTTTAGTTACATTATACTGGCAACAGAAGGACAGCATGGTTGAATGGATAAGAGGGGCCGATCTTGAACATCAGGTGTGCTGAGGTAGCGGATTCAACTCCTACATCGGTCAGTTGGACTCGGATGTTGATCTCTCGTCCTTAACTTGGGGAAATTACAAGTACCTCAGAAGCCAAAGTGGGTTCTCCTGATGAAAATGGGCACTGGTAATAGAGAAAACTAATCTACACGCAAACACCAGTCCAGGCATTAGAAGTAGTAGCATGTGCATAGACTGCACTTGAGTTCAAAATTAGCGAAAGAGGGGGGAGGGGGGGGGACACACAAACACACACAGATCGAGAGACAGAGGGCAACATTTCACAAAATATCTTTTTTTATGTAACTAATTATTCTATGGTTGTGCATATTTCCTCATTAAAATTATCTCATGTTCTGTATAAGTAAATAAGTAAAGAACACTTGTACACACCACAAAGTACATTAGCCATACGATGCTCGACCAGTATTTGTATATACCATTCAGAACTTGCCGGATGACGTGATCAGTGTCGAGTTCATTTGTGTATGCACATGTTTAAATCATTTAATACTTTTTTAAATGCTAATTTAAATGTCATGTATGGATCAGTTGCTTTCTGCATGATCAACACACTGTGTTGTCATTTGGAGGGAAATGTATGAGTCTGTTGTTGTTTGTGAATCCTCTGAAAGACTGAGTGTTTAACTCTTTAAGTCTGATACATTGGTCTTGAAGTTGCCTAAACCTGAAAAGGGGTTGCGAGTTGAGACTAGCCACTTTAGTAAATTTTCTAAATTGGTTTTTAATTATACGCGGGGAAGTCAATAAGTAAGTCACAAATGGCTGTAGAAAAAATAACTCAATATGATAACAACTTGAAATCAGTTTATTTTTATGCATACATTGTCCCTTTATTTCTCAACATAATTTCAACAACAAAAAACATAGATGCACTTATCCCATCGTTTTATCAGTCCTCCCAAACCAGCTGCATAGAATAGCATGCTCAGTTTTCTGAACCACGTTTTCACTTCATATTCAACTTCGGTGTCATTCGCGAAATGTCTCCTGCCAAGGTGGGTTTTCAGTGGACCAAAAAGGTGAAAATCTCTAGGGGCTAAGTCGGGGCTGTATGGTGGATGTTCCAGAACTTCCCAGCTTAGTTGGTTAATTTTCTCCTGAGTTAACTGAGCCTTATGTGGTCTGGCATTGTCATGAAGAAGCAACACTCCTCTAGTCAGCAGTCCTGGACGTTTTCTTCGAATTGCGTCATGAAGCATTGATAGAACTTCACAGTACGATTCAAATTCACATTGTCACCTTTCTTCTTAAAATTGGCACCCCTTGACAATCCCAGAACACTGTCTGCATAACCTTCCCTGCTGATGGCGTAACCTTGAATTTTTGGACACAAGGCGAAGAAGGATGTTTCCATTGCATTGAAGCACACTTTGATTCGGACTAGTAGTGATGCACCCATGATTCGTCCCCAGTAACAATCCTGTTAGTTAGTTAGTTAGTCGACAGATCATCCTTGTTGCACATCGAACCATTCAGTCCATAAGTGCTCGGATCCCCTCCTCAGCAAATCCCGCAGCGTGTAGCGGCTAACGATGCCAGTTCTGTGTTGGTTTATCAATCTTCTTTGGCTTCCTGCGTAGTGTTCTTGTTTGGCCACCCCTCTTTTAATTTGCTGCTCCCGCAGTCTGGCCATTGTTGTAGATTCACAGTCATCACTTGGTTCTCGCAAAAGTCTCACTTCTCGTAGAGCATTCAGAATGTCAGCCTGGTCCATGACGCGTCCGCCCTCCACAGTAGCCTCACCTGCGAGCTTGTCAGCCCGCTCATTTCCTTGTACTCCCGCATGACCTGGCACGAAGATGAAACTAATCTTTGCCAGCCGAGACCGCTTCAGAGGCAGCAACCATTCTCTTCGGATCGACCCCTCCTCTATCCTCTTGATCATGTTCATTGAGTCGCTAAGGAAACAAGCCCTAGTGAATGTCTGTGTCTCGAGCCATGTTATTGCTTTACTTACTGCCATGACTTCCATGGTCAGGCTACTTGTGGTTTCAGTGAAAGCACCAGAGTTCCTCCTTCACAATTCTCCCTCCGGCCCGAGCTGTAAAGGCCCATGAGCTTCTCACATGTCGGACGACCGACCCATCTGTGTAGATGACCGCGTCACCGTCTAGCGAATTCTCGAAAATCAACGCTTGTACTTCAGCCTCAACAGCAGCCGGATTTTCTTGTCTGCATTTTCTATCTAGTTGGATGCAAACTGAAAAGGATGTGCAGAAATCTGTTGGCACTTGCACCCACTCCTCGCCAGGTTCTAAGTCCTCAAGTGAACACACCTGTTGAAGAATGTCTTCGGCTTGACCCATCCACGACCGTCCTCTTTTTAACCTGCTGCCCTTCACCTTCCTAATTTCACTATGCAGTGGATGTTGTGTGTTTGCGTTAATTCTGAGGTAGGCGCGTGCCCTGCAAACTTGTATTCTCTCTT
Organism: Cepaea nemoralis; assembly: GCA_014155875.1. Taxonomy (NCBI): domain Eukaryota; kingdom Metazoa; phylum Mollusca; class Gastropoda; order Stylommatophora; family Helicidae; genus Cepaea; species Cepaea nemoralis. The sequence continues at coordinate 727,241 of JACEFZ010023989.1, forward strand.
CAATGGTTGGAAAATCAAGAAGGTAGCGCATCGCCCTGCATGCTGTATCTCTTGTACATCCAAGAATAATGCGCATAGCTTCATTCTGTATCCTTTCCATCCTTTCTATCTGTTTATGGCTGAGAGTCAGGATTGCCATTGCATACTCCAAAACAGACATGACCAGCCCCTCGTACAGTAGACATAGATGGCGCTGCTCACAGTTTGCTGCCGCCATCACCCGCATCGCTGCCAAACCCCGCTTGGCCTTTGTTATCACCTGGTCTATGTGCACATTATAAGCAAGGCTTCGATCAAACCGTATCCCCAGGTACTTCATTGCCTGCGTTCTTTCCACCGTCTCTGAACACAGCATTACAGTTGGTGTTGGATTGTTGACAATATGATTATTCAACGAGAACCAAGTCACTGTTGCCTTTGTTGGGTTGACCATTGCCCCAGCTTCATCACACCAAGTACTTATGCGATTGAGTTCGGTTTGTAGTTCCACAGCAACCTCCTCTCTATCCTTACCCTGACGATACACTAAAACATCATCGGCATATGACAATGTCCTGCCAGGTCCAGTGATCTGCTCACTGGTGATTCTCACTGTGTAGGCGTTGAACAGTACCGGAGATAATGGTGATCCCTGTGGTAGGCCAGGATATATTGTTGTTGGTTCCGAAGTCCAACTGCCACATCTAAAAACTACTTTCCGTTGGTAGAGGGCTGCAGCGATCCAACTAAGGAGGAATGGACTTACGTCTAGTTCAAGAAGCTGAAACATTAAAAAATCCAGTGGTACTCTGTTGTATGCGTCCTCAAGATCAATCGCTGCAGCAATGGTTTCAGTGCCTGAGTGGAAACCTTCATAGACATCATGGGCAAAGACTGCTGCATTGGTCCAGGTTTCTCTTTTTGGAGGGTAGGTGGGAAAACACCTTGCCTCTCTAGTTGGCTTGATATTTTCCTGGCAATTACCTTCTCCAGCAGCTTGCCTATTGTATTCTGCATGGTTATAATTCGATATCCCTGAATTTTTTTGTGGTCTTTGTCAGGCTTCGGCAAGGGAATCAGATAGCTGTGTAACCATTCCTCCTTGATGCTGGCACTCCCTATACTGTTGTTGTACATGTCTGCTAGTTTCTCTAGCTCATTGTCGGTACACCTATTTATGTCGTCGTATCTTATGCCATCAGGACCTGGAGCACTGTTTTTTGATCGTCGAAGCACAGCCTTGATTTCTTTCACTGTCACTGTGTCTTCCTCCGAAGTGTTCTGGGCCTTGCATCTGTCTGAGGTGACCTCCTTGGCCAGATTTCGGCCTCCCATGTCTGTCTGGTTGCCCTGCTCAAGGTAGCGTTCAAAGAGGGCTTTGCCCTTGTCCTCGTCAGTCCTCTGCCAGGTGAGGTCAGCACCTTGGAAGTCTGAAATGCTCTTATTCTTGACTACACCACTCATGCTTTTATGTAGTCGCCAGAACAATTTCAGTGACTTGTCTGTGCTTACTCTTTGACACACCTCTGCCCATTTTTCGCTTTTAACCACCTTGACCAGTTTTTTGAAATAGCTTACTTTTGTGTGCATCTCTCTTTCTAAGTGCAAGCAGGGACTAGGATGACCAGCTCTGTTCTTCTTGGCATTTTGCCATCTCCTTACAGCACTACGCTTATCCACCCAAGCCTTCTCCACCTCGAAACTCCACCACGGTGGCTGCTCCCAGCTTTTTTTCCTGCCCTGAAACATTCTGCGCTTGTCACGTCTTATTTTACTCACCACATCTTGCCCTGTACTGTCATACTGGAACGTCTTTACCTTTAGCTTGTGCTGCCTGGTTCTGCCTTTCTCCACCAATATGCTGCATGGGTGGTGGTCGCTGCCATGGTGTCCTAGGACACCCCATCTACACACTGTAGTGAGTGAAGGTGAAACTAGCGCCAGATCAATAGCACTGTCCTCATCGCATGGACGGCTTGCAATCCTGTTCAGCATGTCTTCTCCTTCATCTTCTTATCGACAGAGATGCTGCAAGGACAGGCCAAATCAGTTCATTTTGTGTTCCTCCTTCAATTGTCTGGGTACCCACCTTGAGCACACTTTCTTAAATTTCAATAAATTGTGCATTATGCTGTATGCTGAACCATGTGAGCACCCTATTGCCTGTCACCTCTAATCATCTCCTCCACCCACTGCACGGATGCTTCTGTTGCAATCTCAACAGGACGACCAGATCGGTTTTCATCAACAATTTTAGAGCGCCACTGAGAAAATGTTTCTACCCAGCTATGCACCACTTTACAGGACAAACATTTGTCAGCATAAACAGGAAGCATTTTCTTATGAATGTCCTTTGCAGGCAGTCCTTTTGCCCACACAAAAAACACAACAGCATGTTGCTCTTTGATTACACACTCCGTAAGTACAGTTGCCATTTTGTTTATGCGCTGCGCATGCGCATGAGGCACCTAGCGCCACCTGACGAACAGGAATATAAAGTTTGATGTTGCTGTCACCTAATGACACCTGTATAAAACGCCAACTACATTTACCTGCCATCCCACAGAACTATACGACTTACTTATTGACTCGCCCTTGTATAACCTGCATAGTTGGATACCTCTTGAAAAAACAAATCCAATGGTACCTTATTCAAGTCTGTGGGTCATTTCAAAGCCGAGATACTAAAGTTTGTGTGTCAGTTTATCATTTAATATAGACACATAGAAAAAAAAAACAGTTTTGACCCTCTCACTTTTTGTGACCTACCTACACACTCACACAACTGTTGGTTACACTCGTGCCAAGGGAGCTTAACACAGTTGTTAACAGAATATATATATAGAACAGATAATAGAATATCTAGAACAGAGAATATCTAGAACAGATTACTGCCAGTTTTTATATATATATGTATATATATACACATGCACACACAGACATATACATCTCCATGTCGTGCTGTGATGACGTCAAACCGTGCACTATTGGCACGTGCAGTCTTGTTAATGCGAGGCTACCAGCGTAGATGCATTTTGACAAAAGAAGTCCCGTTGGAAAGATGAAAAATTATCAATGATCCCGACCATGCAGAGTGATGAAAACTTATACATAAATAATAAAATTGATTTTGAATGCAAGCACGCATTCATTCGCATGCAAATTGCTGTGAATATTCCATAACAATTTTAAATAATCACAGCTGACAAAGAAACGGCTATTTCCCGCCATTGAAATATCACATCAGAGCTTGCAATCTTCATCAGTATAGTTTGGGATGACCCTCCCAATTTTAATAGTCGAAAATGATATAATTTACGTAAAAAAACGATGCTACATCTAATAACACCTACTAGAACAAACAGACATCTACATAAAACGTGATTTGCTTCTGAAAAAGTCACTCTGTATCTCTGTGTAGGAAACAAATTTCAGAAACACAAGATGTATAACGTAATCGGTCCCTTTTTTAACGTGATCTTTAAATAATCTGGTAATTTAACATCATGAGTACTCTAAACCTCCTTAAATTGGAGACACAAAAAATAGTTGCTGAACAAAACCGCAAATATATTTCCGTTAAAATTTGGCAATCTGTATCATAGTGGCTAAGATTAGACAGATCTGCAGAACCTCAGAGTGGTAGTCTTGGAATCTGATTAAAGAGGGTTGGCCAAGAGTGTAGGGTTAATAAATAAAAGCCATGGTCAAGAGAGCATGGATCAAAACGCTATGGCCAAGAGAGTAGGAATAAAATATAGACGGCAAAGAGAATAAGTCAAGAGAGCCTGGATCAAAACGCTATGGCCAAGAGAGTAGGAATAAAATATGGACGGCAAAGAGAATAAGTCAAGAGAGCATGGATCAAAACGCTATGGCCAAGAGAGTAGGAATAAAATATAGACGGCAAAGAGAATAAGTCAAGAGAGCATGGATCAAAACGCTATGGCCAAGAGAGTAGGAATAAAATATGGACGGCAAAGAGAATAAGTCAAGAGAGCATGGATCAAAGCGCTATGGCCAAGAGAGTAAGAATAAAAGAGGGATAGCCAAGAGAACAGGGATTAAAGAGGTATGGCCAAGGGAGTAGGAATCAAAGAGTTAAAGGCAAATCCGGTCCTAAAGATTTGTACTAGAGCAGTGGTTCTCAACCGGTGGGGAATTTTGGGGTTTCCAGGGGGGGGATGAAGACCATTTCAAGATCGCGTTAATACAAGAACCGATTACTTAATATTGTTTTTCCCTTCATACTTTACAGCTATGTACGTCTCATCCTTCTAAAACTCATTTTATACAGTAAGTAGACCCACAAATCACGTTTTATGTGGATGTCTAGACTTGTTTTAGTATATGCTATTACATTTACCTTCCATTTTTACGTATACTGTGTAGGGGTGGGGGGATTTTTAGTAGGAAATATGAAAGGGGGGAATGGCGTTCTGAAAATATGGTGAAGGGGTGCACAGGTCAAATTTTTGATAGGAAAGGGGGGGGGGGGGAAATGACGTTCTGAAAATATGGTGAAGGGGGGCACGGGCCAAAAAAGGTTGAGAACCACTGTACCAGAGTCTGCACCAGTCAAAAGCCAAAAATATCACAGCTTTGCTGTAGGCATATACAACACAACAACATACTTTTTGAGACAAATGAAGAATAAGAAGGATGAATCAACTGTTTTCTGGCCTAAGTCATCATTCAGCATTTGGTGAGTAAATAGGTTCATGTTATTGATGGGTTCCTGACTGTCATAGTTCAAGGTGTAGTCAGTAGAGTGGGACAAAAAAAAGTTAACAAATGTTTGATGGCTGTCATTGTTGAAGGCATGGTCAGCAGTCTGGGATCAAATAAGTTAAATCATTTTTTGAGTGATTGTTCTAGGCGCAGTCAGTAGGAATAAATAAAATAAGTTACAGACTGTCATTGTTCAATGTTTAATGGGTAAATTGAAGTAGAATGTGTAAATTAGCATTACCAACTAGCATTAACTATTGGTTCATTAAGAGATAGTACTTTGTTAACTGCTGCTATAATATCATCGTAGATGAGCTTAGTTCTTTGAAAGGTAGTATCTAATTAATTATTTGCTAGACGATTAACAATATGTAGACACACCGAAAAATATCTGATGGTTGCAAAAATATGGTTTCTGAAGAAAAAGCAAAGAATACCTTGGGCGGACAGAAAAACTAATAAGACAACCCTTCAGGAAAGAGATGAATACCATAAAATGGTTTGAAGATCAGTAGAATACATCAGTTACCATATCTGCACTTGATTCATTTCACAAAGTCAAAATCATAGTTCTTCAATGTGCTCTTAACATGTTTCTGTGATCAATCATATTGCAGAATATTAGAATATATTAATCATTTGGTGCTTTGTTATTAGATGCAGTTCTTATTGTGTGGTATGATTTCATTTTAACCTCCAGGAGTGCATACAAGAGCATGAGAAACAGATGGAACATGCATTTGCAGTTCAGGCTAGCAGTGATAAGGAATGTGGCATATGTCTTGAGAATGTCATGGAGAAAGGTCTAGACTGCAGCCAAATGTCATCTGTTAAGAGATTTGGAATCCTAGAGAACTGCAATCACTGTTTTTGCCTCAGTTGTATCAGAACATGGAGGCAGAATAAAAGTGATGTTATTCAGACGCAGAGGTATGTATGCCATATGGACATTTTCCTTGTTTAAGCAAGCAGTTGAGATGTTTGTCCATATATTTCATGAAGAAAAATTATCCTTGTAATCGTCTGGTTGTTCAACCTAGTTATTGTGATTTTTCATAAAGTTCTATAGTTGGGGTGACTTAAGCTAATTTTATAGTGGTATTATGACTTTTGACATATTGATGTAGAAAAGCTTAGCGGTAGAAGTGGCAGGGAAGACGGAAAGACATTATGCTGGATGGACTTAGACGATGGCATAAAGGAAAATCATCAATGCATTAGTGATAAATTGACCTGCTTATAACACTCTTCTGTTGATAAATTGACCTGCTGATCACACTCTTCCAATGATAAATTCACCTGCTGATGACTCTTCCATTGGTAAATTGACCTGCTTATCACACTCTTACAATGATAAATTCACCTGCTGATCACACTATTCCATGGATAAATTTACCTGCTGATCACACTCTTCCAATGATAAATTCACCTGCTGATCATACTCTTCTGTTAAATTCACATGCTGATTACCTTCTGCATTATTGATAAATTCACCTTCTGATCACTCTCTTCTATTGTTAAATTCAAGTACTGATTATCCTCTTTCTTATTGATAAATTTAATTGAAAGTATACATTTAATTTAAATTGTAAATAAATTTGTTTGCTCTCTTGTCTTATTATTATCCCCACATAAGGCTGATTTCTCTATTCCATCTCCTCTTATATGTCTGATGAGTGACCTAACAGTCACCTACAACTGTCAGTACCTCTGTTTGTTTTCTTTTCTGTGCAATTCATACCAAGAGACAAAAGTAAGTTACCTGGTTTTTTTAAACCATGCGGAGTAATTTGCATGTTTGTTCATTTGTTTTGTAAACAATGTTATAACTTATTCATCTGATTGTTTAACCACAATTATTGATGTTTCCATGTGCTTGTTTAATTATTCAAGGTTATCTTCTCATCTGGATGTTTAACTGAGTAGAAGAACCAGTGTGTTTATGTTAATCGTTAAAGGTGTGAGGCTTGACTTCATTGCACCATGTGTTACCCCATATGGCCAGATCTCTCTCTCTGCAGAATGGCAAACTGCCTACCCAGAGCATCGTGAAAAGCACAGACTCTGTAGCTCCGGTGATTGCTTCCAGGGGTTTAAGAACAAATGGCACAACTGATCTTAACAACAGTTTGAAAATGAACCCACAGCTTTCAGAGCATGGGACAGGCTGTTTGACAACTTCACCATGGAGTCCCCTTGTGTATTCATGTGTGTGTGTTCATCTAAACATTTAAATGACCAAATTGATCTAACCTGTGTATAACTGGTCAAATTTATCTAGTCAGATTGTTTCATTCTGATCTAAATTACCTAGTTGTGATGTTTAACTGCATACATTATAACACCATAATTACCTACCTATCAAGATACAGGTGCATCAATTATATGGTGTTCCTAGTTTGCTTATTTTGGTGTCAGTCTACTTTCCCTGTTGTTAAAGTTAATTGCAGATCTTTTACAGGACATCGCAGTCAACCCCCAGCAATTTTGGGGGTTTTTGTGTGTGTGATTTCTCATCAAGTTTACGTTCAATTAGTTTGCCATTGCTTTCTGAGTGACCCAGTTCAGTTCAGTCGTGGTTCCGACATCACAGCAACGGGTCGTCTCCATTATGCTCCGTTCCTGTGCCAGTGAATATCACATAAAATGTTCCTCACTGCCCCATGTTAGCCACGCCATTTTATCTCCAAAATGCAGTTCACGCAACAAAACAACCTAGGACAGAGGTGAAAACTGTCACTGTACATAATGCCGTCGCCAGAATGCCAACACAGAGGTCCTCTACAAAACACGCAGTTCATCCTTGATGGAAGCGGCAGTCACTATCCCAACCAGATGTTAACCTACAAAGTCTAAATTCCTAGATGTTGTTCTGTTTCTAGATGTTTTCTAGCCAGCCACGCCATTTTTTCTTCGAAATGTAGTTCATGCAACAAAACAACCTATGTAAACAACCATTTCACATTTCTGAGCGACCTGACAGCACTCATGTTATTTTATGAAAACCAACCCAAAGCGATCTGCGGCCTAATTGCCCACAGCTGTGTTTCGAACCCGATATGTGGGGTTACAAACTGCATCCGTACTCCTTCGCCACAGAGCCTGGTGTAACTGTTAGCTATTATCGTGAACATATGTGTGAAGCATTTTAATGGTGTTTTCTTTTCAGAACATGCCCGACTTGCAGAACCCATTCTGACTTTGTAACGCCAAGCAAGTTTTGGGTGGAGTCACCTAAAGCAAAAAGAAAACTCATTGATGATTACAAAACAGCAATGAGGTGAGTTACAGAATTCCTTTGTAAATTTCCTATACTGCAGTCATGTGTCCTCCCCTGCATTTCCACACTGCATTCATGTCCCTCCACTGCACTTCCACCATGCTTCAGTCATGTCCCTCCACTGCACCTCCATTCTGCACTCATGTCCCTCCACTGCACCTCCATACTGCACTCATATCCCTCCACTGCACCTCCATACTGCAGTCATGCCCCTCCATATTGCAGTCATGTCCCTCCACTGCACTTCCACCATGCTTCAGTCATGTCCCTCCACTGCACCTCCATACTGCACTCATGTCCCTCCACTGCACCTCCATACTGCACCCGTGTCCCTCCACTGCACCTCCATACTGCACTTGTGTCCCTCCACTGCACCTCCATACTGCACTCATGTCCCTCCACTGCACCTCCATACTGCACTCATGTCCCTCCACTGCACCTCCATTCTGCACTCGTGTCCCTCCACTGCACCTCCATACTGCACTCGTGTCCCTCCACTGCACCTCCATACTGCACTCATGTCCCTCCACTGCACCTCCATACTGCACTCATGTCCCTCCACTGCACCTCCATACTGCACTCATGTCCCTCCACTGCACCTCCATACTGCACTCATGTCCCTCCACTGCACTCATGTCCTACTGCACTCATGTCCCTCCACTGCACCTCCATACTGCACTCATGTCCCTCCACTGCACTTCCACCATGCTTCAGTCATGTCCCTCCACTGCACCTCCATACTGCACTCATGTCCCTCCACTGCACTTCCACCATACTTCACTCATGTCCCTCCACTGCACCTCCATACTGCACCCGTGTCCCTCCACTGCACCTCCATACTGCACTTGTGTCCCTCCACTGCACCTCCATACTGCACTCATGTCCCTCCACTGCACCTCCATACTGCACTCATGTCCCTCCACTGCACCTCCATTCTGCACTCGTGTCCCTCCACTGCACCTCCATACTGCACTCGTGTCCCTCCACTGCACCTCCATACTGCACTCATGTCCCTCCACTGCACCTCCATACTGCACTCATGTCCCTCCACTGCACCTCCATACTGCACTCATGTCCCTCCACTGCACCTCCATACTGCACTCATGTCCCTCCACTGCACTCATGTCCTACTGCACTCATGTCCCTCCACTGCACCTCCATACTGCACTCATGTCCTTCCACTAAACCTCCATACTGCACTCATGTCCCTCCACTGCACTCATGTCCTTCTACTGCACCTCCATACTGCACTCATGTCCCTCCACTGCACCTCCATACTGCACTCATGTCCCTCCACTGCACCTCCATACTGCACTCATGTCCCTCCACTGCACCTCCATACTGCACTCATGTCCCTCCACTGCACCTCCATACTGCACTCATGTCCCTCCACTGCACCTCCATACTGCACACATGTCCCTCCACTGCACCTCCATACTGCACTCATGTCCCCCCTGCACCTCCATACTGCACTCTGTCCCTCCACTGCACCTCCATACTGCACTCATGTTCCTCCACTGCACCTCCATACTGCACTCATGTCCTCCACTGCACCTCCATACTGCACACATGTCCCTCCACTGCACCTCCATACTGCATTCATGTCCTTCCACTGCACTTCCACCATGCTTCAGTCATGTCCCTCCACTGCACCTCCATACTGCACACATGTCCCTCCACTGCACTCCATACTGCAGTCATGTCTCTCCACTGCACTTCCACCATGCTTCAGTCATGTCCCTCCACTGCACCTCCATACTGCACTCATATCCTTCCACTTCACCTCCATACTGGACTCATGTCCTTCCACTGCACCTTCATACTGCACTCATATCCCTCCACTGCACCTCCATACTGCCCTCATGTCCCTCCACTGCACCTCCATACTGCGCTCATATCCCTCCACTGCACCTCCATACTGCACTCGTGTCCCTCCACTGCACCTCCATACTGCACTCATGTCCCTCCACTGCACCTTCATACTGCACTCATGTCCCTCCACTGCACCTCCATACTGCACTCATGTCCCTCCACTGCACCTCCATACTGCACTCATGTCCCTCCACTGCACCTCCATACTGCACTCATGTCCCTCCACTGCACCTCCATACTGCACTCATGTCCCTCCACTGCACCTCCATACTGCACTCATGTCCCTCCACTGCACTCATGTCCTACTGCACTCATGTCCCTCCACTGCACCTCCATACTGCACTCATGTCCCTCCACTGCACTTCCACCATGCTTCAGTCATGTCCCTCCACTGCACCTCCATACTGCACTCATGTCCCTCCACTGCACTTCCACCATACTTCACTCATGTCCCTCCACTGCACCTCCATACTGCACCCGTGTCCCTCCACTGCACCTCCATACTGCACTTGTGTCCCTCCACTGCACCTCCATACTGCACTCATGTCCCTCCACTGCACCTCCATACTGCACTCATGTCCCTCCACTGCACCTCCATTCTGCACTCGTGTCCCTCCACTGCACCTCCATACTGCACTCGTGTCCCTCCACTGCACCTCCATACTGCACTCATGTCCCTCCACTGCACCTCCATACTGCACTCATGTCCCTCCACTGCACCTCCATACTGCACTCATGTCCCTCCACTGCACCTCCATACTGCACTCATGTCCCTCCACTGCACTCATGTCCTACTGCACTCATGTCCCTCCACTGCACCTCCATACTGCACTCATGTCCTTCCACTAAACCTCCATACTGCACTCATGTCCCTCCACTGCACTCATGTCCTTCTACTGCACCTCCATACTGCACTCATGTCCCTCCACTGCACCTCCATACTGCACTCATGTCCCTCCACTGCACCTCCATACTGCACTCATGTCCCTCCACTGCACCTCCATACTGCACTATGTCCCTCACTGCACCTCCATACTGCACTCATGTCCCTCCACTGCACCTCCATACTGCACTCATGTCCCTCCACTGCACCTCCATACTGCACACATGTCCCTCCACTGCACCTCCATACTGCATTCATGTCCTTCCACTGCACTTCCACCATGCTTCAGTCATGTCCCTCCACTGCACCTCCATACTGCACACATGTCCCTCCACTGCACCTCCATACTGCAGTCATGTCTCTCCACTGCACTTCCACCATGCTTCAGTCATGTCCCTCCACTGCACCTCCATACTGCACTCATATCCTTCCACTTCACCTCCATACTGGACTCATGTCCTTCCACTGCACCTTCATACTGCACTCATATCCCTCCACTGCACCTCCATACTGCCCTCATGTCCCTCCACTGCACCTCCATACTGCGCTCATATCCCTCCACTGCACCTCCATACTGCACTCGTGTCCCTCCACTGCACCTCCATACTGCACTCATGTCCCTCCACTGCACCTTCATACTGCACTCATGTCCCTCCACTGCACCTCCATACTGCACTCATGTCCCTCCACTGCACCTCCATACTGCACTCATGTCCCTCCACTGCACCTCCATACTGCACTCATGTCCTCCACTGCACCTCCATACTGCACCTGCCCTGCACCTCCATACTGCACTCATGTCCCTCCACTGCACCTCCATACTGCAGTCATGTCCCTCCACTGCACCTCCATAATGCACTCATGTCCCTCCACTGCACCTCCATACTGCACTCTTGTCCCTCCACTGCACCTCCATACTGCACTCATGTCCCTCCACTGCACAACTGAATGGCAGGGTGTATAATGCAGTGAAAGGAAGTATAGAAAGTTCCAGTAAGAGAAACTATATCTGTCTCACTTGAAAGAATATGTGTTTACATACACCTTAATTAAGTTGACACATTTTGTTTTTCAGTCTTACTGTAAATATTCCATGTGCATTTATTGTGGGTCTGAACCCAGTTTCTGAAACAGACCACTTCATTAATGTCGTCTATTGTGATGGCAGTTCACAGAAAAGACAAAAATGTTACACGTCCCCGTGAAATGTAAAGTTTCATTAATCGAGCATTACATTTGCATTGTAGTTTATTGAATATATCATATAAACATTGTTCTTTTCTTGCCACCAGCTCCAACAATTTGGTATAACAGTTAAATTGTAATTTATCAAATAAACATTGTTCTTTTCTTGCCATCAGATCCCTCAATAGAACATTTACACTGTAATTTATTAAATTTATCATATAAACGTTGTTCTTTTCTTGCCATCAGATCCCACAATAGGATTGAACATTTACACTGTAATTTATTAAATTTATCATACAAACATTGTTCTTTTCTTACCACGAGCTCCAACAATTGAGTGTAACATTTACATTGTAATGTATTGAATTCATCGTTATAAACATTGTTCTTTTCTTGCCACCAGATCCGACAATAGGATAGAACATTTACACTGTGATTTATTAAGTTTATTGTATAAACATTGTTCTTTTCTTGCCACGAACTCCAACAATTGAGTGGTACATTTACATTGTAATGTATTAAATTCATCATTATAAACATTGTTCTTTTCTTGCCACCAGATCCTACAATAGGATAGAACATTTACAGTGTAATTTATTAAATTTATTGTATAAACATTGTTCTTTTCTTGCCACCAGATCCCACAATAGGATAGAACATTTACACTGTAATTTATTAAATTTATTGTATAAACATTGTTCTTTTCTTGCCACGAGCTCCAACAATTGAGTGTAAACATTTACATTGTAATGTATTGAATTCATCGTTATAAACATTGTTCTTTTCTTGCCACCAGATCCTACAATAGGATAGAACATTTACAATGTAATTTATTAAATTTATTGTATAAACATTGTTCTTTTCTTGCTACCAGATCCCACAATAGGATAGAACATTTACACTGTAATTTATTAAATTTATTGTATAAACATTGTTCTTTTCTTGCCACCAGATCCCACAATAGGATAGAACATTTACACTGTAATTTAGTTAATTTATTGTATAAACATTGTTCTTTTCTTGCCACGAGCTCCAACAATTGAGTTTAAACATTTACATTGTAATGTATTGAATTCATCGTTATAAACATTGTCCTTTTATTTCTTTCATCAACAGCTCCAAAAGTTGCCAGTACTTTAAACGTGGAAAAGGTGAATGTCCTTTTGATGACCGCTGCTTCTATAAACACGCATTAGAAGATGGAACCATTGCCAAGGAAAATATTATCAGGCGACGGAGACGTACGAACGCTGCAGGTGAACGGGATCTAGAGGAGGATTACAGTTTGTGGGATTTCATTACTCGGAGAGAGGAAGATAGACACATACTGCCCTTAGATGCCCAACTATCTCTTGTTTTGCTGGGGATGTTCGAAGACAGTGATGATGAAGATGACAATAACAATAGTTTTGCATTGAGGTACAACTTTCTCAACGGAGACTTTTACTTCACAGATTCTGACACTGATACCGATTCTGATTAAGCTCTTTCCATGTACAGAAAACTTCCAGAGCTGAAGGCACCCTTTGTGTGAATGGTTTATCAATGGGAAATGAATTTAATGTATTGTTATGTTAAAACCGTCAGATGCCATGTTAGGAAACGGCCATATTTCGAAGCAGACTTCTTAATGCAGACATGTTAACTTTTCCATCATGTTCTGTGAATCGTGTTTTGTGATTTCAAGTTTAGATGTATGCATGCAAAAATATGTGTACTCAGATAGCAGAGAACATTTATTATTCTGTCATTTTAATTTCCCTGTGAAGCATAGACACAGGCCCTCACCCAACACCTCACACCCTCCATTCCCTTGCTAGGTCTTTTAGTTCCTTCCATCTCTTCAACATATCCATCCTATTATTCTTCAACTTATTATACATCCTTCCATGTGCTTGGAGTCTCCCTATATTTCTTTTGCTGCTTGTATTCCAGAGGAGGAACTTTCTAATGATTCTGTTAACATGTTTTATCCATGTTTAGTCTATCTGGTGCTAATGTGTTTTTGTGAACTCGTGATTTACTTGAATTTATCCACTGCTTTACATGAGTATTTCAAACCATTTTAGTCCTATTCTGAGAAAGCATTATTATAATAGCTGTATAAATGGTGTTTTGTCTAAAACTGGAAAGTAAGTCTTTGAAGAAATGGAAATTGGCTTGTTAAGATGGTAAATAAATTTGGTGGATTCTTATCTTATCTTTTTAAGGATCCTCTTATTTTTCTTTACATTGTAAAACATAATTTCTTTTTACTTTAATAATTAAAAATTAAATGTGCATTTTTAAAATCACATTTTTCTCTCTTTAAAGAAATGAACAGATCACACTTTCCAATCTTGAGAATTCAGTCAGCTTCAAAAGCCAAACCATTGAATGACATCGTTTTGTCAATGGGTAGCAATGATGTTGACTAGCACTGTAATTACAACTGGCAACTGCCTGATTACAAATGGGTAAATTATAATATTGCTAATTTGGAAGGTTAGAGTGTTTGTTTTCTTGTTTTGTTCACTTCAAATATATTTTTTACATCTACAATGTTGTCTTATGTATAAACCTTGCTGTCTTTTTTAATTGGTTAGGGTTTATATCTGCAATATTTTCTCTTGAGTAAACCTCACTATCTTTATTAATTAGGATAGGGTATCTTCAGCTCTGTTTGTTTCATCAGCATTAAGTTAGTAGGAGTTTGAGCGTAAAAGCAGGTTAAAATATTTAGGTGATATTTACAGATTAATGGGAAAGTTAAGAGGCACATAAGAAGAAGGTGTGGTTATGTACATGAACAGATTTAAACAATAAATTGTTAGTTTATCAGGCTTTAACTTTGTTGGTAAGAAGCATTCAGTTTGCCACAGCTGTGATGTAGACATTGAATTTCCTCAACGCCATGAAGATTCCATTATAGAAACAGGTAAATTCTAATTCAGCAGACTGTAGACTGCCTGTGTGTTACTGAGGCCCATAAGGGAAGCAGAGAACAAACAGTACCACGCCTACCATGCATGCTTTTAAGAGGCAACAAGGGAGGGTTGACCTGTAGAAGACTTTAGCTGCAAAATCCAACTGGCACCTGGCCGTCTTGACAGACGATAGTTTGTAAAACAGAGTTATACCCCTCCATAACACAAAGCCTGGGCTGAATTTAGAGACCATGTGTTGCCTATGCAGCATGATCTCTCTCTCTCTCTCTCTCTCTCTCTCTCTCTCTCTCTCTCTCTCTCTCTCTCTCTCTCTCTCTCTCTCTCTCTCTCTCTCTCTCTCTCTCTCTCTCTCTCTCTCTCTCTCTCTCTCTCTCGGCCTGTCTAGTTTACTCCAAAGGAAAGGTAACACCAATACGTATGGAACAAGATAAGTTGCTGGATCAGCAAAGCAATATTCTTAACTGTCTGACCTTCTATCCTAGACCAGTTAAAGACCAAGGCTTCGGGCGCGGTCTGCCCTGCCATAACATTTAGTCTTTAGGTTGCATTTCCTCGTATTAGGGTAAGGCTTGTACCCTCTCAATTGCACTTCTCCGCCCAAGATCGTTGGCACAATATGGGATGTTGAGATTGGTTGAAAAATCCTACCAATTATGAACAAGTTCATAAAGGGCTTGATGTGAGTGGGTTGAGGACCTGTGCTCCATTGAAAGATGAAAGGCAGCAGAAGAAGACTTCATAGATGGTTGTGAATTCTCTAGATGAACATGGGTTTTAAGTCTGATGGCATTCGGGTCATCTAAGACCTGACAGGGGTTTGTATTCATTATAGTGAGAATGGTTTACAGCAGTGGTTCTCAACCTTTTTTGTCACGTGCCCCCCTTCACCATATTTTCTGAACAACATTTCTCCCCCCCCCCCCCCCCCCCTTTCCTATAAAAAATTTGGCCCGTGACACCCCCACCCTTTCACCGTATTTTCAGAACGTCATTTCCCCCTTTCATATTTCCTATCTATAAGTCCCCCCACCCCTACACAGTATATGTAAAAATGGAAGGTAAATTTAATATCATATACTAAAACAAGTCTAGACATTCACATAAAACATGATTTGTGGGTCTACTTACTTTATAAAATGAATATTAGAAGGATGAGATGTACTTAACTGTAAAGTATGAAGGGAAAAACAATATCAAGTAATTGGTTCTTGTATTAACGCGATCTTGAAATGGTCTTCATTCTCTCTCTCTCTCTCTCTCTCTCTCCCCCCCCCCCCCCCCCCCCAGAAACCCTAAAATTACCCTGGGGGGGGGGGGGGATTCCCCACCGGTTGAGAACCACTGGTTTACAGACTTTTCTTTAGGTCATTTCTATGGGGACTTGCTGAGCTGTCCTTCCCCTTGCCAAGCTTACAATTGAGTGGGGGTGTGCAAGGCTGGTACTGGAACTTCACTTCTGCAGAGAGGTATATTAGGATGTAACTGGGTCATGATTCTCTACAACATATACAGACCGACTGGGATGTGGCTGCAGTGTCTACCACAGGCTTTAGGTATTGTCAACTGACTCCACCCCAGTGCCCAGGGGGAACTTCGTAGATACAAGTGACATCTACCTGTACCTGTTTATTGTCTTGTATTATGCATTAAGCATATTTTCTTTTTGTTCTTTCAACCCACATAATTTATTACAGGGTTACATATGCTGTAATAAATGTCACATACATGTCACAAACCAATATTCTGAAAAGGATTTTTGATAACATACATTTAAATAGTGATTTATGTTACTTGTGTAAACATGCGTGACTGGCTCTGACAAAGAGGTTATGGGCGCAATTTGTAATCCTGCATTCCGAGTTCGGCTGTGGGCGATTTGGCAGCAGACAGATTTGCATTGGTTTCCGTTCAAAGGTCTTTCAGAAAGTAATGGCAAACAACTGAACATAAACTTGTCAAGAGATAATAACAGCCAGAGATTGCTGGAGTTGACTGTGATATCCTGTTAAGGATATCCAACTAACTTTAACTTTAGGCAATTAACAAATGGTTGTGAGTTTGTCATGATGCTGTAAGCAATGTAATAAATGATGTAGATTTCTGGGTGTAAGTAATGAATGGTTGTAGTGTTGTCATGATGCTGTAAGCAATGTAATAAATGATATAGATTTGTGGGTTTAAGTAATGAATGGGTGTGGGTTTGTTATGACGCTGTAAGCAATGTAATAAATGATATAGATTTGTATGTGTAAGTAACAAATGGTTGTGGGTGTGTCATGATGCTGTAGGCAATGTAATAAATGATATAGATTTGTATGTGTAAGTAAAAAATGGTTGTGGGTGTGTCATGATGCTGTAAGCAATGTAATTAATGATGTAGATTTGTAGGTGTAAGTAACAAATGCATGGAAAGAATACTTTGTTGAATTACTAAATTGTGAAGCTCCAAGTAACACCTTCCCACAGGAAGCGGTTCTGATGTGTGAACCACAAATTGAAGAACCTGCTTTTGAAGAAATCCTATATGTAATAACACGACTTAAAAACAATAAGGCAACTGGGGCTGATGAAATTGCTGCTGAATTTATAAAGGCAGGCGGCCGTGCATTACATCTAAAGCTATACGAACTAATAATAAAAATCTGGAGGACAGAAGAATTACCCCATGATTGGAAAGGGTCATTATTGATACCTATCTTTAAGAAAGGCGACAAGTTCCAATGTGAAAATTATAGAGGAATATCATTCCTGTCCATAAGCTATAAAATACTATCCGCTGTATTACTAAATAGACTAAAACCATATTCAGAAGATATTAGGTGACTACCAGGCGGGTTTTAGACAAAACAGATCAACAATAGATCAGATATTTATCTTACGACAAATAGCTGAAAAAAGTTGGGAATATAAAAAAGAGATCTCCATAACATTTTTGTGGATTTAAAAAAGGCTTATGATAGTGTCCATAGGAATAGTCTATGGAATGCTATGCAGGAATTTGGAATACCAAGGAAGTTAATCTAATCAACATGACCAGACTATGCATGGAAGATACTTATAATATAGTAACATATAAAGGCAGGAAATCAGACCCTTTTCAAATAATATCTGGCTTGAAACAGGGTGATGCACTATCGCCGCTACTCTTCAATCTGCTCTAGAGAAAGTTGTAAGGAAGGTAAAGGAGGAATGTGATATTGGAGGAACAACCAAACTGCTTGGTTATGCAGATGATATAGATATTATAGGGGAAAATTAACAAAAAACATTGGAAATATTGACTAACTTAAAGGGAAAAGCTCAACAAATGGGGCTGGTTATCAACCAAGATAAGACAATATATGGTAATTTCAAGAGAAGGAACGGCTAAAAACTCTGGCCACATACAAATAGATAATATGACCATTAAAAGAATGAAAACATACAAATGCCTGGGTACAATCTTCGACTGCTCCAACATAATAAGGGAAGAAATACAAGCTAGAATCAGTTCTGGAAATAAGATATACTATGCACTACAACATCTGCTAAAATCAAATGCGCTATCTTGTAACACCAAGATCACAATATACAAAACACTGATCAGACCAATTGTGCTGTATGGCTCTGAAACCTGGAGTACAACTAAAGGAGATGAAGCCTTGTTACAAACCTTTGAGAACAAAGTCTTAAGACGCATCTTTGGGGATACACAAAGTGGAAAAGAAGAAGCAACAAAGACATTTATGATCTGTTAGTCCCTGCTAATCACTGGTATCATGAAGGCTAATAGACTGCAATGGCTGGGGCATATAGAAAGAATGGAAGATAATAGGGAAACAAAACTCGTTTACACTCAAGAAATAAATGACCGTAGATCCCGAGGTAGACCAAGAAGACGGTGGAGAGATAATATACATACAGACCTACAAGCACTTGGAATCAGCGACTGGCAAAAGAAGGTGAACCAGAGAGACGAATGGAGACGGCTTGTATTTGCAGCAAAGAACCTCGATGGCTTGGAACGCTGAAGAAGAAGAAGTTACAAATGGTTGTGCCTATGAATAAGGTAGCATTCACTGGTTTTTCTTTTTGCTTTCTACTCGGTCTGACTTCGACTACAAGTTCTATCTGGCTACACTTCTCATACTATTAGCTCGTAGCTTTACAGCAAATGTGAATTTGTGGTCACTACACCCTCAGCCTGCTGTCCTTTGCTGTCTACAGTTTCTTCACATCCTTAATGTTTTAGAAGACTATGTATTTTTACCCTGGACTGTCTCAAAAAAAGTCTTCTATTGGATTTCTACTGAGTTCCTTAACCTTATCCTGACCCTTCTACTAGATTTCTACTGAATTCCTTAACCTTATCCCGACAGAGCCTGACTGCACCAGTCATTTGTCACTTTCTAGTGCAGGTTGTGAACTTAGTTTCATTCAGTTCAGTTCAGAGTGTTATCATTGATGTATGGATATGTTCATAGGTGCTTCAACCTTCTCCATAATAAATCCACTAGTGAACGGTGACTAATTGTGCAGGTTAGTATTGACTGATGAGCCTCAGTACGCATTTGGTGTGTGGCTCATTTCTGATTCCACCAATATTCAATCCAAATATTTACATTGTAACTGTTTATGTTGTTTCAATCAATTATAGTCCTTGTTTCAACCCAGCTCTACAACATAATGGTGGCTTGATCCATACGTTGGCCTTCTGATATGGTGGTAGTGCCAGCCAACCTGATGTTCTTTCATTGCCCACTCTGCCTGCATGTCCTGGTACGGAGATGAATGTAACTACAAATTGTGGACTTCTGCACTGATCCAATCCAGTGCATGTGTGGGAAACAATCCTAACTTTTCTGGATATGCTTAATGAATCACTTAGTATGTAGGCGTGGGTGTAGTTTTGTGATTCAACTCCCAGCACCATGGCAGCAGGTACCTGACAGCGTAATAATCAAATACAGCGATTGATCACAGGGAGAAGAAGCAGCAGCTGAAGCTAAAGTCACCAACATAGCAAATGCACTGCCGTCTGCCATAACAAGTCTCCCATATGTGCTCAGTGATTTTAAGTTGTAGTTACATTTTAGACAACCAGAATTTGCAGTGTATATTTTTTGGCTGGCATCATCACACATGATCTGCCATCCTAATAATATCACTCCTCCATTTTCTATGGTTCCTGTGTGATCTTGAACTTCTGAATGTTCTGAGGCTAGTAAAATATATTTGCATGACATGTTTCTGTATAGACAGAAGTGTCTTAAATATTGCTTGCGGTATGATAACTAAGATTTCTCTGGGTTGAGGCTGTATCAATTGTTTGATTGTTGTAATCATGGAAAGGACATCATGTATTCTGGATTTATTATCAGCAGCACAGTATAGCGCTTCCATGTAGACAGAATAATTAACTAACGGAGTGTGTGACATTTCTGTGAAACAGACTTTATAACATTCATAGTGTGATATATCTGTGAAACAGATTTTATAACACTCAGTGTGCGACATATCTGTGAAACAGACTATAACACTCAGTGTGTGGTGGTCTGTGAAACAGGCTTGAATAACACTCAGTGTGTGGTGATCTGTGAAACAGGCTTGAATAACACTTGGTGTGTGACGTATCCGTGAAACAGACTTGAACAACACTTGGTGTGCGACAAATCTATGAAACAGACTATAACCCGATGGGTGAGGTATCTGTGAAACGGACTTGTATAAAACACCAGGTTATTGTTTCTAAAGTTATAGAAACAATAAAACCTGTCCATTTACACAAGTCAAGATTGTTTTCTTCCGTTTAATGTGTTCACATAGAATGTTTACACTCTTTTGTCAATTCAGTGTTTCTCAGTTGTGAATTTGAACATAGAAGACACAAACAATGGATTGCACAATTTATTGCCAAGCATAAATCAGTGTATCGCGCTGTAGTATGAACCTGACGAGATACAATGAAATATGGCAGGCAATCAATTGTGCAATCTTTTGTAAAAGGGAGCTGTCATGTTGTTGAATCATTGCAAACTGGTACTTTAAAAAAAAAAAATAAACTGTCACTACAGTACTGACTACCATTTGTTTGTGTCTCCTTGGAGGACTGAGAAAATAAACTGTTTGCCAGATCTGTGTTCATGCTTCAGATTGTGTATTTTATCTCTGAGAGATAGCAGATCACCAGGGATTAGAATCCACATCTCATGATATATGAGGCTGGCATTCTAATTTGGGCTGGTCTAGGAGTTACACGACTTTCTCCGTAATCATGTATACTCTCGTGAGTAACGTGACGTGCGCAAGAATTGGTAGCGGTTCTCTCCGCGTCTGTAACTTACGGGGTATGTGAGCCGGTCACTCAGAAAGCAATGGCAAACTACTGAGCATAATCTTGCCAAGAAATCAACAATCAGCTGAAAGATGCTGATGTTGACAGCGATGTCCTGTAAAGGATATGCGAACAATAAAAAAAATTATAATTGGGTGGGGGGGGGGGTTGGATGTAGTGGTAATAGGAAAGTGGAGATAAGAAAGACTATATGACAGATGGATTAAAGATATATAGATTTATATATGACAGATGGATTAAAGATATAGATTTATACATGACACATGGATTAAATATATAGATTTATACATGACACATGGATTAAATATATAGATTTATATATGACAGATGGGTTAAAGATATGACAGTTTTACACATGACAGATGGATTAAATATATAGATTTATACATGACACATGGATTAAATATATAGATTTATACATGACACATGGATTAAATATATAGATTTATACATGACACATGGATTAAAGATATAGATTTATATATGACAGATGGGTTAAAGATATGACAGTTTTACACATGACAGATGGATTAAAGATGTGATAGATTTACACATGACAGATAGATTAAAGATATAGGTTCACGCATGACAGATGGATTAAAGATATAGATTTATAAATGACAGATTAGATTTACACATGACAGATGGATTAAAGATGTGATAGATTTACACATGACAGATGGATTAAAGATATAGATTTATACATGACAGATGGATTAAAGATATAGATTTATACATGACAGATGGATTAAAGATGTGATATATTTACACTTGACAGATGGATTAAAGATATGATAGATTTACACATGACAGATGGATTAAAGTTATAGATTCATGTATGACAGCTGCATTAAAGATATAGATTTATACATGACAGATGGATTAAAGATGTGATAGATTTACACGTGACAGATGGATTAAAGATGTGATAGATTTACACATGACAGATGGATTAAAGATATAGATTCACGCATGACGGATTAAAGATGTGATAGATTTACACATGACATGGATTAAAGATATATATTTATACATGACAAATGGATTAAAGATATGATAGATTTACACATGACAGATGTATTAAAGATGTGATAGATTTACACATGACAGATGGATTAAAGATATAGATTTATACATGACAGATGGATTAAAGCTATGATAGATTTACATATGACAGATGGATTAAAGATATAGATTCATGTATGACATCAGGATTAAAGATATAGATTTACACAACAACAGATGGATTAAAGATATAGATTCATGTATCCCTGGGAAGGTTAACCCGGTCAACAAATGCCCGGCAGAAGTCGAATGTGACGGCCTAATGGCGCAAGAACACAGCTCTGCTGTAAACAGGCACAATGCAATCACATCCGGAAAAAAACTCCGGATGAACGCAGATGAAGAAGAAGAAGATTCATGTATGACAGCTGGATTAGAGATATAGATTTATACATGACAGATGGATTAAAGATATGATAGATTTACACATGACAGATGGATTAAAGATATGATAGATTTACACATGACAGATGGATTAAAGATATGATAGATTTACACATGACAGATGGATTAAAGATATAGATTTACACACGATAGCTAGAGGCAGGACATCTGGCGTTCGATAGAGAGGTATTGTGAAAGACTTGAGGGGAAAGTTGATTAACCTAACCCTTCAGGCAGCCACCTTATGAAGACCATGTCACAACTGTATTCAAGAGGACATAGATAATTTAATTTACAGGACAGAGGCAGGACATCTGTCTTATGCAGGCATTCTGAAAGGCTGTTATGCGGGGGAGAAAAAAGAATGTTAAAGTGTTACATGGGTGTATGCTGTGCATGTGCCGTGTCGCCACTTTACCATGCTAGAGGGGTTTATGTGTTCTATTGACCCCAAGAGCCATGCTGAGGGTAGCGCAAGTTACGGGCAGGGTCTGACAGATCATGGGTTAGGAACCAGACGAAAAGAGACACAAACCTGCTGCCTTTTGGGTGGACTGGGGACAGTCAAAGGCTAGAAAAAGCAAACCCGAAATATGCTGGTAGGACCACTAGATATGTACGTACGTGCGCACAAACATATCTAAACTCGAGTAAGACTACGGTCTACTCATGCAAAAGGGGGGGGGGGGAGGTGCACCACAGCAATGAGGATGTCACACGTACACACACGAATGACAAATGACTGTAACTGCAAAACGATATGGTGCACAAGGCAGGTGCAGTACAGGGCCCTTATCTCGAAAAGGTCCCACCAGAGTAACTGGAGGTTCTTCTCATATGTCCCTTTATAGCCAGGAGACAAGAGAATAGACTATTCAATAGAGCTTTTCTGGCCGTACCAGACAAAGAATGAAAATAATGCGGAGGTCGTTGGAAGCAAAATAAATATAGAGCTAGAAAACATCTTGAGTGAAGAATAAGTAAACCAGAGTAACTGGAGATTGCAAGAAACTCACCTCAATGAAAACATAACTTACAAAATAAGACTATCAGCGTTACTGTTACCGATATGACCGAAAAGAAGGGCGAAATGGTGGGATACTGACCCTTGTAAAGAATAATATAAATGTTTCCCAAATTAAGGTCTCTCTCTCTCTCTCTCTCTCTCTCTCTCTCTCTCTCTCTCTCTCTCTCTCTCTCTCTCTCTCTCTCTCTCTCTCTCTCTCTCCATATCTCTCTCTATCTCATGCCCACTTATCCCCATTCATACATACAGCAAAGGGGGGCTGCGTGGTCTCGAGGTATGGTGTCCGCATTGAGTGCTGGAGTCCCAGGTTCAAGCCTCGGTAAGGGCCCGGACTTTCTTCACGTGGACTTCTTGTAATAAAATACCCCCTGGTCTCCGGGTAATGAGATCGGACGCCCGTGTGTATTGTTGCGCACGTAAAAAATCCCTTGGCAGTTGGAAATCGAATAAGAGTAGCCTAACGGCGCTGCCCGAGCAAAATTTCGAGTTAAAAATCTACCCAAAGTATTTCAGGATCCTCGCCGGTGCTACGGAGTTCGTGCACTGAGCTGAGTTTCTCCAGACTCAGATTTGAGTTAGGAGGAGAACGGAGCTCTTATAGGTTACGCCTGTGTGCTGTGATGTTGATCCATCGACTAAACTAAACTAACTAAAACTATACATACAGAAAAAGACGTACACTCCTTCCCACACACACATAATCGAGACATACACACTTTCACACGCAAATACACAAAAACAGTCGTACATACACACAATCACAGTCCCACTTCCTCACACACACACACACTCTCTCTCTCTCTCTCTCTCTCTCTCTCTCTCTCTCTCTCTCTCTCTCTCTCTCTCTCTCTCTCATTGTCACTCTTATGCTCATATATATATATATATATATATATATATATATATATATATATATATATATATATATATATATATATATATATTCAGCCATATATAAAAACCACGCACGCATACACACGATCACTCAATACTAATATCCACAAAATCCCACACTTTCACACATATATTGACAACTGTCATGAGCATCCACACTTAAATGGAAAAATGTGTTATTCATACACATTTGCCTATCTTCAAGTATGTTAATGCAACAGGACAATATTAGCTAAAACTAATATAAACAGTATGAGGTAAGTAGTGCGAACATTTTCATATTGTACAAACTGAATATTGATGGAGGAATATCAACGGCAGAGTTAATCCAGAAAACCAAAGACTGAGATTTGTGGAGAGTCATGAATGCCTTCGCCAGTCGGCATGGCACTTGATAATGATGACATATTAAAATCAAATGGCATAAAAAAAATAAAATACGAAAGACGAGTATACACAAATAACATGAAATAAGGCAACAATATCAATGATAAATATTAAGACAAGTGGGGTGGTGTCGAGGGGGAGGAGGGCTATATTTTAAATGTGCCACACACAGAGGCGCAATTGAGAGAGTACTTACTAGCCTTATCCTAGTGCGAGGAAATGTAACCCAAAGGCTAAATGACATGGCAAGGCGGACCAGACCCTGTTATATGTTGTTTGTCCATCAAGAATGATGATGACCATTCATTCATCCAGTGGGGTTGAAGGTGTGGGGCCGTGGGTTCTAAGATGGCTGATAGGGCCTATTTTGGCTCGAAATGTTCTTTGACAATGTGAGCAAAGAATGCTTGACGTCTCTGGAGGAGGATTTCCTGCAGTAGTTTTTCTGTCCTGCCTTTTCTTCACAGCTCTTACAGTCCTGGTTGCCTCACATATGACTGCACCTTTGCGTAATGATGCGCTCCACGAATTTCGGTCTCTGGCTGCAGCCTCCCAGGTGTCATGATGAATTCCAAAAGCATTCAGTGAAATTTTCAGTGTCTTTAAAGCGTTTCTTCTGGCCACCTTGGGAGCGTTTACCACAACGCAGTTCGCTGTAAAAAATTCGTTTAGGGAGCCTGTGATCTGGCATGCGAGTCAAGTGACCAGCCCAAGCGAATCTGATTCTTCATCAGTATAATGTGGATACTGGGCATGGATGCTCTTTCTAGGATTTCAGTGTCTGGAATCTTGTCTTGCCATTTAATCTTCAGTAGCTTCCTTAGGCAGACTGTGTGGAAGTGGTTTAATTTCCTAGCGTGTCGCTGATAAACAGTCCAGGTTTCACAAGCATATAGCAGTGTGGATAATACAACTGCTTTGTAGACTTTTAGCTTTGTTTGCAGGCTTATTCCAGTTCTGTCCCATACATTCTTGTACAGTCTGCCAAAGGCCGCACTGGCCTTGGAGATTCTTGCATTCACTTCGTCGTCAATTGTGGCAGCTTGTGACACAGTTCTGCCAAGATAGGTGAATTTGTAAACAACATTTAGTCTATGATCATTCACTTTGATATTCGGCACAGTGTGATTATTCCCTGGAGCTGGCTGGTACATAACTACAGTCTTCTCCAAGTTGATATTGAGCCCAAAGTTGGCACAGGCATGTGAGAAAGCTGAAACATTATGTTGCATGTCCGCCTCTGAGTTGGCGTATAGAGCGCAATCATCAGCAAACAGGAGCTCTCTGACGGTGTCGCTGTTAATTTTGGTTTTAGCTTTCAGCCTTCTGAGATTGAATAACTTTCCATCCATACGGTAGTTGATGTCTATTCCAATGTCGTCGTTCTCGAAGGCATTCATCAACATGGCTGAAAACACGAGGCTGAACAGTGTTGGTGCCAGGACACATCCTTGCTTCACTCCATTGGTGACAGGAAAGGGTTCAGACAGTTCACCATTTTCCTGTACTCTTGCCTGCATGCCGTCATGAAATAGCCGCACTATTTGGACAAACTTTCGTGGACAGCCATATTTTGCCATAATCTTCCACAGTCCTTCTCTGCTGACTGTATCAAAAGCCTTGGTAAGGTCAATGAAAGTGGAGAACATTTCGCAGTT
This sequence comes from Cepaea nemoralis, assembly GCA_014155875.1. Taxonomy (NCBI): domain Eukaryota; kingdom Metazoa; phylum Mollusca; class Gastropoda; order Stylommatophora; family Helicidae; genus Cepaea; species Cepaea nemoralis. The sequence goes on from JACEFZ010023989.1 coordinate 753,850, forward strand.
CTGTTCCTGACATTTCTCTTGCAGCTGCCTTGCAGCGAAAATCATGTCAACAGTTCCACGTTCTTTTCTGAAGCCACATTGACTCTCAGGAAGAAGACCTTGATCGAGATGGGCTGTGAGGCGATTGAGAAGAATTCTGGCGAGTATCTTCCCTGCAATTGAAAGCAAGGAGATGCCTCGGTGGTTGTCACAGGATTGGCGGTTTCCTTTACGTTTGTAAAGGTGGACTATTGACGCGTCCTTGAAATCTTGTGGCATGGTCTCGTTCACCCATATGTTTGTAAAGACTTGGTGAAGCTGCTCTGTTAGGACCGGCCCACCTGCCTTGTATATCTCTGCTGGGATGGAGTCAGGACCAGGTGCCTTGCCGCTGGAGAGTTGCTGGATGGCTTTGTTTACTTCCACTATGGTTGGCAGGTCATCAAGTGTCTCATTGGTGGGAACTTGAGGAAGGCAGTTGATGGTTTCATCATCGAAGAAGGAAGTTGCATTTAAGATTTTGCTGAAATGCTCTGCCCAGCGTTGAAGGATTTCTTTCTTATCGGTGACCAATGTTCCCCCATCTGCACTGAGGAGGGGAACTATGCCTGGTGATGTAGGACCATAGACCGCTTTCAGTGAGTCGTAGAAGTTTTTCATATCATGTCTGTCAGCAAAGCCCTGAATTTCATCAGCTTTGCTGCTCAGCCAGGAGTCCCGCATGTGCCGAAGTTTCTGCTGCACTACTCTCTGAATGTTCTTGAAGCATCTTTTTTTTATGTTGACTTTGGGTCATTCAAATGTGCCTTGAGGAGAAGATGTTTCTCGGCCAGCAATTGGTTGATGTCTTCGGAATTTTCATCAAACCAGTCTTTATGCTTTCGGGGGGCTGGACCCAGGATTTCCATAGCAGTGTTGTAAATTATGTCCTTTAGGGCTCTCCATTCTGTTTCTGTAACCTGTTTAGCTGCAGCATTGGGCTTGAGACGGTCTTCCAGCATATTTTCACACGACTGCTGCATTTTCTTGCTGTTTAGGCGGGTGACATTTAGCTTTTTTTGCATTTTCGCCCCTTGAGGACGCCGTGGTGGCCTGATGTGAATGTTTATTTTCGAGACAATGAGACGATGGTCTGTCCAACATTCGGCACCACACATGGATTTTGTCACTCGAACGTCTTGTCTGTCACTCCTCCTGACGATGACATAGTCAATGAGGTGCCAGTGTTTCGAGCGAGGGTGCATCCACGATGTCCTATTTCTCATGGGGAGACGGAAAATTGTGTTCGTAATCAGGAGATCATGTTCGGCACATGTCTGAAGGAGGAGGAGTCCATTGCTGTTACAATTTCCGACTCCATGCTTTCCAATAATGCCACTCCAAGAGGTGGTGTCCGTGCCTACTCTGGCATTGAAATCCCCAAGGAGTATAAGTTTGTCTCCTTTGGGAACAGATGTTAATACATTGTGCAGGTCCTCATAGAACTTGTTCTTGACATCATCTTCGTTGGTCATAGTTGGTGCGTAGACACTCACAATGGTTGCATGCTTCCTTCCATTCAGCAGGGGCAACTTCATGGTCATGAGCCTGTCGTTTATAGCCTTTGGAAATCCAGCTAATTTGCCGACTTAATGGCAAATCCCACACCGGATTGGCGTCTTTCCTCGCTTTTCCTTCCACTCCAGAAAAATGTGTAGCCGGCACCTATTTCACAGATTTGGCCTTCTTCTGCAAGTCGTGTCTCGCTCAAGGCTGCAATGTCGATGTTGTACCTGCCCAGCTCTCTCCCAATCAGTGCTGTTCTTCTCTCTGGACCCGACGCGCCGTCTCTGTCAAGTAGGGTGCGTACATTCCAAGTTCCAATTGTTAAGGGAATATGGTTTACTCTTTTAGCTTTGTTTGTTTTATCTTTCTTTGTATGTCGACCGCAGTTAGGGTACCCACCAACCGCGGCTAGCTGGTTAGGTAGTGATGGAGCAGACAATGTTTAGGGCACCTTTTCTAGCCCCTTCCTCATGCTATGGAGGTGAGCAGTGTGTTCCTATAGAGGGCTGCTCAGTCGCTCAGGGGGCTGCCGAATCCCACTGCTGTTCCGGTCAGTAGAAGACGACCATATGGCCTGAGCCGCCTGTGTGCAGGTCTGCGACTACGGCTGCAAGCGCACCCACGCCTGCGGCTTCGCCGCTCGCCCATCGCCACAGGGCTTGAAGGTGATATATGACGTTGGATGAAGAATGACTTGCGCGATGACTTGGATTAAAGTGAGGAAGAGTTGCGCAATTCCTCGACCTCACTCTCTCGCCTGAGTCCATCTGAGTCCAGTGGCAAGACAAGTCGAGACAACTGGAGACGAATACAGGTGCAGTGGATGACCAGGGGCTCTACGTGCCTTGCCGTGCTCATTACGTTCCACAACGCTTTGCAGGTAAACGCCGTCTTGCCCGTTGAATCAGGAATGATTTCTTCCGCGCAGTCTGCCGAATCCTGTCTTTACATGCTGGGTAGGCATACCCTAGTTTACCTCTTGGTTTGGCACCAAATCGGATACCCATGCCTGGTTTAGCCAGCCTCTCACAGCTGTTGCCCGGGGGGTGGCCGCTGTCGCATGCTGACAGCTACTAGGAGCCACAGGCACGAGCTGGGTGTCAGGCTTGGACCAGCGGGGGATGGGTCCTTACCAAAGGTGCTACCAATGCCTGACACCCCGTACCCCCCCCCCCCCCCCAACCAAGACCAGACCCTAAGCCTTGTTCGGCAACTGGTCTAGGAGTTAAGCTCCGACAAACGGACAGTTAGAGCATTACTTTGTTGATCCAGTAGCTTCTGTAGCTTGTCTTGTGTCAGATGTATTGGTTTTACCTTTCCTCTGGAGTAAACAAGGCAGGCCGAGAGAGGGACCATGCTGCATGGGCAAAACATGGTCTCTACAATTCAACTCAGGTTATTATGCCTTTTTTGTTTTTGAAGCACAATAATTATCGTCTATCAAGATGACAAGGTGCCAGCATTTGAAAGGCCTATTTAAATATTTGTCACTTTCCTGGCAACAGGAGAAATGATAAAATTATATTGTTCTTCTTCTTCTTCTTCTTCTTCTTCAGCGTTCCGAGCCATTGAGGTTCTTTGCTGCAGATACAATCCGTCTCCATTTGTCTCTCTGGTTGACCTTCTCTTGCCAGTCGTTGATTCCAAGTGCTTGTAGATCTGTGTATATATATATATATATATATATATATATATATATATATATATATATATATATATATATATATATATATATATATATATATATATATATATATTATCTCTCCACCGTCTTCTTGGTCTACCTCGGGGTCTACGGTCATTTATTTCCTGAGTGTAAGCGAGTTTTGTTTCCCTATTATCTTCCATTCTTTCTATATGCTCCAGCGATTTTAGTCTATTAGCCTTCATGATACCAGTGATTAGCGGGGACTTAAACAGATCATAAATATCTTTGTTACTTCTTCTTTTCCACTCTCCACGTTGTGTATCCCTAATGGGTCCAAAGATGCGTCTTAAAACTTTGTTCTCAAAGGTTTGTAATAAGGCTTCGTCTCCTTTCGTTGTACTCCAGTTTTCAGAGCCATACAGCACAACTGGTCTGATCAGTGTTTTGTATATTGTGATTTTGGTACTTGGTGTTACGAGATAGCGCCTTTGATTTTAGTAGATGTTGTAGTGCATAGTACATCTTATTTCCAGAATTGATTCTAGTTTGTATTTCTTCCCTTATGATGTTGGAGCAGTTGAAGATTGTACCCAGATATTTATATGTTTCCGTTCTTTTAATGGTAATAAAATTATATTCCAATACAATTAAACTATAATAAAATTATATTCCAATACAAAATAGTGAATTCGGTTATTCACTTTCTCAACGACGGTTGATGTTTTTAAAAAATCAAGATGGATCCTTACAAACGCCAAGTCTGAGACATTCATTTTCATCATATTCAATTTGGACCGTTCAGGATTTGTTTAACCCACAAACAGCCAGCGAACTTAAAGATTAATTATATTTACGCTTCTGTTGATATGGGTGTGTCGTGGTGAGTGCCTGATAAACATTGACTTGAATTATCTCGAATCAATCACATATTAAATTAAACTGCTTCTCTAGTTCTAGAATCTAGATTAAGATGGAGATCTGCTGATCATCATCTTCCATTTTACTTTACTTTTCCCGTCAAGTTTAGTTTAGTTTAGTTTAGTCGATGGATCAACATCATGGCACACGGGTGCAACCCATAAGTGCTCCGTTTTATCTGAGTCTGGAGAAACTCGGCTCAGTGCACGAACTCCGTAGCACCGGCGAGAATCCTGAAAATACATTTTGCCCTGGCAGCACTGTTAGGCTACTCTTTTCGAATTCCAACTGCTAAGGGATTTTTTACGTGTGCACCAATACACACGAGTGTCCGATCTCACTACCCAGAGACCAGGAGAAATTTTGTTACTACAAGTCCATGTGAAAGTGAAAAAATCCTGGTCATCACCGGGGCTTGAACCTGGGACCTCCAGCACTCAAGGCGGACTCCATACCTCGAGACCACGCAGCCCCCCTGACGCAGCTCTCGACAAGTATAAAGTACAATTTAAAAAAAAAACAACTGATTTTTAATGTAATTAAATTGTTCACATTTTTGACTTCGAAATTAATTGAATTTGAAACTAATGAAACCTGCTTAATATGATAGTTGGATAGCTCTTGAAGCTGCAACTCTGCGGTCTCTTCAAGTTTGTCCAGACAGTACAGTACAGTGAGTACAGTACAGTATTCTAATCTTCTTTTTCAGCGTTCCTAGCCATTGAGGTTCTTTCTGCAGATACAAGCCGTCTCCATTCGTCTCTCTGGTTGACCTTCTCTTGCCAGTCGCTGATTCCAAGTGCTTATAGGTCTGTATGTATATTATCTCTCCACCGTCTTCTTGGTCTACCTCGGGGTCTACGGTCATTTATTTCTTGAGTGTAAACGAGTTTTGTTTCCCTATTATCTTCCATTCTTTCTATTTGCCCCAGCCATTGCAGTCTATTACAGTATTTTAATAATTAGACTAATTCTTATCTAAGATGATTAATTTAATATTATTATATTAATATTTTATTTTATATTTATTTATAGTTACATGATTTTATTATATTTCATAATTAATAATAATATTAATATTATCAATGCACACAGGAAACAATGATGTCTACACAATTATAAAATTAATTAAATTATCCATTCTGAGATTCTCATTCCGTTGGAGAGAATCAGAATCATCAAAGACTCCTTGAAAGAGGTTTTCGTTAGCTGTAGCTGTTATTATGGATCTATAAATATCAAAATCTGTTAATTTAAAGACTACCCGACAGTGTCAAATAACATATTACTGGTAAAGTTAAATGGCAGGCCATTTGATGTGACAGTCAACATAATTCATTTTGAATTTCAAGCTACTGTAGTGTTCTAAATTGATTTTAAGCTATACTAAGCAGCCTGCATAGTTGGATAGCCCTTGAATAATGCAATTTAATGGTTTCCTCATCCAGGTCTCTATGGCAATACTAAGCTGAGATATTGTTTGTGTGTAAATAAATTAATTAAAATTAAACACAATATTAATCATCACTGGTATAATTTGCATTCTAACATTTAAATAACTGTAACTCTTTTGTTTGTGAACAAAGAAAGGCCTTAGCAACCTTAGGTTACTGTACTCATTACAGCAAGATCTAACCAAATAAATAATTTTTGAAATATGGTACCAAACGATCACATTAACCCTTTACAAGGCATATCGTCCGTTACCGGCCGGTCTCTAAATCCGAGCGTAACGTCTGATTCCGGCCGATACTATTATGCATTGTAAAAACGCGATCTCTCGGCTTTCCGACACTGCCGACTGCTACTTTCACTTTCGCCGACAGCTTGACAACGTGGCCGCCATTTGTAAACGCGCTACAATGACTTTGAACAGACTTTTACAGACTTATTTTGATAGTTTTCGGGAGTTTTACGCTGTTTTTCAAAATGGATTTCGGCGATTTTTCAAGTGATAGCCGAGATTTCGTTCTGTTCAATTTAAATGACATTAAAGGGCACGAAGTTGATTATTAATCGGAGCTAGATATCAGTGCAAAGCGTTACTTTGCATTAGCAGTCGTGAGTCGGACTTTAAAGAAAGTGATTATGATTCTGAAAATGTGTTTGTAAATTGCCGTATAGATGACGGAAAATCACAAACAACATGCTGTATTTCGTAAATATTTGTGTTCATATATGGATTACCGGCAACAATCACGTGAGTAACATATTCTGCATGCTTTTCCCTTCATTGTGTTGTTTATTTAACTAAAATCGGTTGACTAACACCTTGTTTGTGATGTTTTTACTAACGCGACCCGAAATTTTTACAGAACCTGAAAAAATCTTGCCCGTTCAGGGCTACAAAACGGACAAGCGTCTGCCCTGTAAAGGGTTAAAATTGAAAATGACTGTCCATTATTATAAACAGAACAAAATAATGTTACACTGTTACATTACCAAATAATGTTACACACTCTCCACGTCTAAATGATTAGAGAAACTAGATGTAGAAATTCACAATGTTTGGACTGATTATAAGAAGAAATAAATTAGGGAACTTGGCGACAACTGGCAAGATTGGGGGGAAAAGACCAAGAGGAAGGCAGGGAAGTAAATATCTGGATGGCTTGGCCATGTGGCATGGTCGAGACAAGTATATGGAGCTGATGTGTGAGATGGCGAAACATGACTGCCCACTTTTATCGGCATGGCACATGATGATAATGATGAATGGAGCCTAATTGTCACGTTACTACAGTAATATATTATTAAATGTTCAGAAAATTTTAAATATGTTTGCAGAGGTAGAAAAATCCAGGGCCCCAGTCATCGTGGCACTTTGAAATTTTTACTTGGTGCCGGAATTTCATTTATTTTCTCAGCTTGATTTAAAAAAAAAAAAAATTATACGCTGGCTCCTAAGAAAAAAGAGTCTGGCTCCTGAATTATGTTTAGATTTTTCTGCTCCTGTATGATGGTATATATGGTCATTTATTTTGGACTTTAAGGATGTGTTCTTTTCATGACAGTGTGTTTAGTTACCCAGTGCCTGAAGGCCGAAGTGGAGCCCAGGTGGTAGATATCTTACAGAAACAAGTGGAGACTATGGGTGGCACTAGGACGGGTGCCTTCCACGTGGACTGTGAGACATATCAATCTGTCATGCTCAATCGTAAGTGATGGTGGTTTAGAAAATGTATGTTTCGTGTAAATATATGCCTGCAGATCTGATTTAGGACCATCATCTCATGAGAAATGTTCCAGAGTAAGCAGATAGTGCCTCTGTCTCTCTCTCCCCCCTTCTCTCCTCTCTTTGCTCTCTCTCTCCCTATCCCTCCCTTTCTCTTTCCCATTCTCTCTCACTCCATCTCTGCCCTACCCTCTATCTCTCACACACATTCACACACACACTATACATCCATGTACATATGTATCACACATCCATATACGCACTATACGTCCATGTACATATGTATCACACATCCATATACACAAGCATCTCCCCCCTCGCTTCCCAATGCTGATTCATACCATATCCCCCATTAGGCCTCAAGGTGTGTACAAAGGTACTGTACTAACTTTTACTTGTATGTTGAAGAGTTTTATTAGAGTGTTTATTATCTGTGTGACACACCTGTTCTGCTTTCCAACATTCAACTCAATTTGAGGTGAAACAATAGTCTGAAACATTGTTCTTAAGTCTTAAGTTTTTCTTTAATTAAACATGTTATTTTATGTTCTACTTATTACGCCCATAGGGCGATGACTTTGGGTCAACATTTGGCTTCAAGCTTGAGGATGGGATTTATATTTTTGATCTTGTGCCATATGTGTTGCCTTGACTTGCTTGGAGTTTGTGTGGTAGATCCTTGATAGGTTTTTGGTTGTCCTATAAATATATTTATAGCTGGAACTTTAGTTGTAGCCATAAAGGTGTAACTGGTTAGGCTTCATTATCTTGAGTTGTGTGAACTATTTTATTTATTGTACTTACATCATATTTACAGCACGATGATGAACAGAAGTAAAATTGTTAAGAAAATTCATCTTCCCGATGGCAATGTGTTGTTGTGAATCATGGACATTTCACGGTCAAGAAGAAAGTGTGAAGAAATAAAATTAGGGATTTTGAATGTAAATGTTACAGAAAATTCTTAGAAGAACAAAATACTGACATTCTGCAAAATCTGAATGTAAAAAAACTGGCTCATAAACCGAATCATGACTCAGAAACTGAAATACTTTGACCATATTAAATGTTACTATTTGGGGAAGAACTGTGATAGAAGGCAGGATTTCCAGCAAGAAGAGGCAGGGGGGGGGGGGGGGGGGGGGGGGGGGGTCTACCAGTACAAAAATGGACACAAGATATTGATGACACTTAGGGCATGAAAATGCATGAAGCAGGGGATCTGACAAGGATTTAGAATCTTTTTTGATGTGACAAATATTTAGAATCTTTTAGGAGGGTCGTGATGAGAGTGACAGGCTGCAAAGGACCTTCTGCATTAGGTGTAGGGAACTTAGTTTCTGCCAGGGGCCATTTGGATATTTATAACGTCATTCACAGGCCGCACAAACTATCATTCTAAATATGAGCTTGCCATGTTTGGTCAAACATTTTATTAACTCACCTGTACTGTGATGGTAGGACCTGCTTCTCTTTAATGAGACATATCATGTTACTGGTATTGATGATGTTGCTAATAGATTTATTGATGATTGTTAATAAAGTGCCTTTTTTTTTTTTTTAAATTCACATCCTTTACAGGACATTGCTGTCAACAGCAGCATCTTTCAACTGTCTGTTGATTTCTTGGCAAGATTACGCTCAGTAGTTTGCCTTTGCTTTCTGAGCGGCCAGCTCAGTTATCCCGCAAGTCACCAGCGGGGGTAGAACCGCTTCCAGTTCTCGCCCACTATGAGACTGCGTGATAAACAGGATTACGGAGAAAGTGGTTAACCCCTCAGCCAGAGAGAACGGCAGTAAAGTGCCTAGATTTATTAAATTGCGAGTCCCATTTCTGGTTGCCTTGACAGGGCCATACCAGATAATTTCATGTGTCTTATGCGGTCCACAGGCTGGATGTTCCCCAAGGTTCTACATGATGATAATGATGATGAATATGTGTTTATTTTATTTTATTTATGAAATAAAAAATTTTTTTAATGTTTCAGCTCCAAAAACATTGCATATACTTCACAACAGTGAGTATCCAGCATCCTGTTTTGCTATTCTGGATTCCGGAGCCACTCTTGTGGCTGATACACTATTTATAGCCTTGATGTCAAACTTGAAGAATATTTATCAAGCTCGGAAAGGAGTCAAGATCGAGTCCAAAGGAAACAGATTCCAGCTGGCAGACTTCATATTAAAGATTGGTTCAGTGTCTTTAGCAGGCAGCTTTAAAGGCATCCTACTCGAGGTATGAGTTGGTTAGTTGTTTGTGTTCTGTCCTTCTTTCAAGGATACTATTTTTTGTTTTCTTGTATTGTTTTCAGTTGTCAGAATCAAAAGTTATAAAGGAAGGTAAACTGTCGTTCCCAAGTACAAGGGAAACAAGTGAATGTAAAATGCAAACAATTATTTTAACAGAAACAAGACAACAGATAAGCTTTACAGCCGATATATTTTTCCATAACATGTGGACAGTACCATTGAATAACATATATACTTGGGGGAAAAAATTGGGTTGAAAACTCATTACAACCAACCTTCAGTGCTGAGATAGCACAAGATGATAAATAATTATATTGTGTTAACAATAAGCTTTGGCTAAGATCAGAGTGTAGTGGGGCGGTTCTGGCCCCTGGGAAACCATGAGCCCTTATTTAAACAAAAAAATAACATTCACTTTCAAATTAATATCCTATTTGTGGCTGACTCAGTCACGGGAATATGAATCTGAGCCCTGGATGGACCCTAATATAACTTCTCTTCTGAGGTTGATGGGGTATTGGTAATGGTATACTGGAATGGAATGTTATTGGACTGATGATTATAGATGGAGGACAAGGTAGAGCAGTGGTTAATGCTTGCGTGTCGTTCCGGCGGTCATATGTTAGAACCCCCACCAAGGTCCCTGTTATACACTTTTGTATTCAGGTTTTGGTGATACTCTACTACAGAGATAGAAAAACCCAGGCACCTGGTTGCTATGGCACTTGAAAAGTTTCACCTTGCGCCTGGATCATCATTCATTTTCTAGCTCTTGTATGCAAATATAAATATGCTGGCTCCCAAGAAAAAAATCCTGCCTTCCAAATTATGTTTAGTGTATCCGGACAGTTGGACTAAAATGTTGATCTATCGTCCTTTACTTGGGGACGTTAATTACAAGTACCTTTGAAGTCAGAGTGGGTTGGCCTGATGACAAAGGCAACTGTTAATAGGTAAAAGCTAATCCACACGCAAAATTCAGTCCAGCACTACTTAAAGTAGTGTTTATGGACTGCACTTGAGTTCAAAGCGAGCGAGCGCCCAAAAAAATTGTTTAGTGTACATTTCGCCTGTACTTTACGTTTCATATTGAAAGTCAGATTTGGTCCTGCTACACACCTGAACCCTTCATTCATTTAGAGTAAAGTTGTTAGTATAGAATTGTAATAATCAAATGATACATTTTCAGGTGGAGTACTGTCCTTGTGTGGTAGCCAGTGAGTGCTGGAACATGCTGAAAGAACTACTTCAGAGCCTTATTGGCAACATTGCTGAGAACCCACCATCTGCTCTCAAAGTCAAAATGGATGAAATCTACACTCCAGCAACCACAATGTTACAGTATTTAGACCATTTCAACAACTTTAGGAAAGCTGCAGCTATGAGCCAGCCTCCCAGATGACCTGCCACGTGATGCTTGTCTTCACCATCTGTGTAGAATTGGGTGTTAGATATTTCATTGTCAACAGACTGCAGTCAAATACTCACAGGGAAAACACCTTTATGAAATAAAGAAGCAAGCAGATTTCTAGCTGTGCTTTATTCATTGCATAAAACATAACTACATGAAACATCTAAAACCTACAAAACAATGCAGTTACATAAACACATGATTCATCCACTAACTATACACGTGTAATGAGGGGTGTCTCTAACTTCTTTATTGTATTTAAATCTTTCTGCGACACTTCCAATGTGTCACCATTATCATACCACTGGTTATAGCATTGTCTTCCATGTGTGCTTGTTATAAATATTCCAATAAGAAGAAGTATAGAAGTGGAAGCACTTTGTACATTAGATAATTATATTGTAATCAATGAACAATATAATGTAGATATTGTAAATTTGAATATTCACATGTAGATAATGGCCAGCTGCATATGTTGTTATTTGTGTAAGTATATAAAACATTGCTCATGGAGCATAGCGGATTGGTTGGTTGGTTGGGAATTCCGTGGAAGTTCCAATGCATGGGTCTAAGCCTTTAAAGGGATGTTAATGTGACATTTGTGTAGAGGCTTTTCTCTCCACCTGGTACCAAAGTACCATATCCTCAGGGACTGTTGAAGAGCCCTCCTTCCCCTCTCCAAGTCTAGAAACCTACGGGGTGTGAAAGACCAGCACTTCAGCGCAGCCCATACACACTGGTTGGGATTAGGCCTAGGTTGGTAATGTTTCCTCCAGAAGTTTGAGGTCTTTCTTATCACCAGCAGACTGCAGTCCAATGCCCAAGGAGAAATAGGAATAAAATGATATTAAAACATGTATATATGTGGAAAGCCTCACCTGTGCAGTTATAATGCTGTGAAAGCAAAATACAAAGAATTAAGTTTTATCACATTTGCCTGGTTTAGGAAACAGCATGTGGTTTTGCTGACGTCAGTTAGATCATGCCTGATAGGTTGAATAATTTTCAATGGCCCTCTTTTGGTAATGTGTGTATATGCACATGGGGGGTATTGCAAGCACTCGTAAGCTGCTTTGAATATTGGATAGTATTTTTTGTATTGTCATGTTTTGTTTTGCAAGAGATATATGCGCCCTATCTCAGAGTGTGTTTGATGGTTAAACCTTTGTCTTGACTTATATAAACTTAGTTCGGCTGAAGTGGTATTTTAAATTAGCAACACAGGGAAGGTTAACCCGGTCAACAAATGCCCGCAGAAGTCGGATGTGTCGGCCTAACGGCGCAAGAATGCAGCTATGCTGTAAACAGGCACAATGCAATCACGTCCGGGAAAAAAAAAACTCCGGATGAACGCACAAGAAGAAGAAGAAATTAGCAACAGCTTTGTTGTTGCATATTTTTATTCTTAACCTAAGAGTTAAAGGTAGTCCTGTAGCTGGTACTGCAGTTGGGATGTGAAGTGTTATGCCAGAATGAATATTCTAGGTCACAACTTATGAGGTTGGGTGGACAGTTCCCTTCCTCATCACCTTTCCTTCCCAGGCAATTCCCCAAAAATTATCTGGAACCCATTTTTATAAGTCTGTGTTGACCCTAGATACTCCTGTGTTTTGCTTTCACTAGTTTCATAACAAGCAGTTCATAATGCATTCATTGATTACTTCATACACCTTGTACTTTTCAAAACTGGTCTATTGGCATAAACTGCTGTTACTGTACAAAGTGTAAGACCTTCACATATTCTATACTATGTCATATTAAATTGGAGTGTCAGTACTCTTTCTAAAACACTAATTATCCAGCACCCATTTTGAGGCTGGGTCAGCCTAGGAGTCTGACTGGTTAGTGGATACAGAATTCTATCACTTCTGGGGATTGAACCAGCCTTTAGATTTTGTTTCCCTTAGTATAGAATAGTTGAGAATCCCATGTTAACAGTTTGTAGATGTTTTGTCTGGCATAGAATGAGCAAAGAATCCCATATTATAGTCTGTAGATATTTTGTTAGGCTTACAATGAGTTAAACATTTGTGTTACGGGCTGTAGATGTTTTGATAGAATAAGTTAAGACTTCTACATAACAGTCTATTGATGTTTTGTTAGGAGTATAATTAGTTAAGAATAGTGTGTTACATTCTGTAGATACCTTATTTGGTATACAGTGAGTTAAGAATATTGTGTTACATTTTACATTCTGTAGGTCTTTATTTTTTAAGCAAAGAGAAAGTTAAAAGACCCATGTTAACACTTTGTAAATGTTTTGTTAGGCATAAAATCGTTTAAAATCTTGTGTTGCATTCTGTGGATGCTTTATTTGACATACAGTGAGCTAAACATATCGTGTTACATTCTGTAGATCTTTTTTTCTTAGGTAAAGAAAATGTTAAAAATACCATGTAAGCGGTCTGTAGATTTGTTTGGAATAAAATGAGTTGAGAATCCTGTACTAGTCTGCAGATATCTAGAAACTTGGATTGAGTGCTCTGTCTAGTAGCGTGTCATCCTCTACGCTATGTGGCATGGTGACTTTCAGTTTGGGGTTGGCATCCATTGTACGTTGAATGGTGACTTTAGCATTGTGATTGCCTGCCCAGCAACGTCGGGAAACCTGTATCACAACAGAGATATTGATTGCTATTATAACAGATGAGAAATCACAACTGTGGTAGGATGTGATAATGTGAAATGAAACGTGTGCATCTTATGGAGAATTAACAAACACAGACAAATGTTCATTATCTTACAATGTTCTGATTACTTTTCATTTGGGCCGAGAACATTGTAAGGTATGTAAGCTTGTCTGTTTATTTCTTTGCAGTAGCAACACATACTTAATTGTTTCATTTCACTTTACACAGAACTAGACTTGTAAAGTCAAATATAGAATGGAACAAGATCAGTGAGAATATAGAACAATTTGAACAGAAATTGTACTTGAAAAAAACTTGAAAGGTAAAAGACATATATTGCAAATATTTTAACATTTAATACGTTTTGAAGAGCAAAAGGATGATAAAACTGAGAAAATGTGGAGGACTAACTAACTAACTGAGAAAGACTATAATGATTGTTATCAACACATGCAATAGTAATCTAATGAATAATTTATAAATGTATTAACATTGTCATTAACATTGACTTTTAAATTGTTTTTGCTTACAGCAAAAATGATAAACATTACATTGATAATATTTGAAAAAAAGCTTGCTACGCACCCCGTTACTGACATCCCATGAAAGCATCTCTTGCACTCTTTTCCCCGCCTCCTGTAAACAATACATAAATGATGCTCAAGGGAAAGCTTGCTTTATTTAAATAAAACTTTAATGTCACGGGGCTTAATTTTCTTTGCTCTGAAACGAGTTGAAAATTTTTACTGCATTTTTTGGTATGTTTCTGCACAAAACTCCACAATGCTATGTAGTTTACTTTTATAATTTATAGAATATTGTCCCACTCAAAATAACATCTGTGTAACACTTGAAATTGTCATGTGAAGAGTATCTCAAAAAGAGGTATGAATAGTTAGTTAGTCACGGTTCCAACTTCACAGCCAAGGGTCACCCCATTATGCTCTGTTCCTGTGCCAGTGAATATCATACACAATGCTCCTCACTGCTCCATGTGAAAAGTGGAACAGACGGGAGTCTCGACAAACCAACAGCCCACACAGGTAAATTACGCTTAATGTCGCCGCCAGAATGCCAACACAAAAGTCCGCCACAAAAATTCAGTTAATCGCTGATGGAAGCAGTAGTCACTAGAAAACCAGCAGCTACACATTACTGCATAAGACAACCCAATTAGTTCAGCAACTGACTGGCTGGCCACCATTTTTCTGAATGTGCAGTTTATGCTACAAACAATGTGGACATGTAAAAGCACTTCACACAAAATTCCCAGTGTAGCTCCACACACTCAACTCAGTAGCAGGGCGACGGAACCATGCATTACCAGTCCAACATGAGGAAAATGGGCAAGCAAACTGTAGCCACAAGCATAAACACTCTGGAGGCCTTAACAGCTCAGCCACCTATCCTCCATGTTGGGGACCAGAAGTCACTATGAATAGTTGTGTCAGGAAGTGCCATGACTCATGGATGATTTACATAAATACAAAACAGAGGCATATGGCTGGTTGAGGAATTCTTTATACTGATCTACATTTAACCATGTGTTGCCGGGGAATATCAGGGAAGCAGAAAATAGTAACACTAGCCTACCATGCATGTCATTAAGAGGTGACAAAGGAGGGGCACTATGGCTACCTTAACCCGTAGACCACTATAGATGCAAAATTCAACGATAAACAAATCAACAAAAGGCTTGGTGAGTTGATTGAGAGCCTATGTTTCACTGGGAGATGACAGGCAAGAGGAAGACTGAGCTACATTAATATGGGACAGGGGGCTTGCTGGTGACAAAACTGAAGGCAAAATCAGAGAACATGTTCAAGAAACAACTAAAGCACACAGACAAGCACAAAAATTGATGTTCAGACATAAACTGAGCTGAGGGGAATTGCTGAACTCAGAGACAGTGGAGTGACCTGATCAAATAATTTCTACACATGTTGCAGGATTGACTAACCTGATGATGATAAAAGGATGTTAGTTGCATGTTTTTTTTACAGGGCCATGCAATCAACCCCAGCATTTATTAGCTGTTTGTGATTTACTTGGCAATTTTTTGCTCTGTAGTTTACCATTGTTTTCTATATCCGACTTTCATACCTTCAAAGTCAATGCAAAGCGATCTACTGCCAGATTACCTGCAGTTGATTTCAAACTCTTAACCTGGTATGTCTAGGAATTGTGAAACTGCAATCACTAACCCCTAATCCACAGATGCCGACCTGATGATGATAATAAATATATATTATGTTCTTGATCGTTGTTGCTTTCAAGACTTTTATATATTAATTACAACCCATATGTGTGTATGCTAGTGAATCACAGCTGTTGAATACATAGAATACAAAGAAACTAAAAGCCACTATAATTTGGTTTCTTCAGAGAATAATAATTACATGGACAATTAAGGGGTCCAACAATCAGCTGCTGCAGGAGGCAAATTATTCTAATCACGGCAAGACCGTTGTTATTTGTTATGGACAGACAGACTGGAACACAAATAGCTTACCTCTGACCCATCCAGTACAAGTCCAAAGCCACCATTGATAACCTCTCCCCTGTTTAGAGAGACAATTGCAATCCATGAAACCCACTTGTATATAAACTCTGTGTATGTGTGATTGCATGCATTTGCGTGTGTGTGTGTGGTTGCATGCATTTGCGTGTTTGTTTGGTGTTTTAAATTATCATAGTGAGGATAACAGATGTTCCACATTCGAACAATACTGATGACTATGTGTTTCAATTGTTTCAGCTTAAGTGTTATTCATTTATTTCACTTTATATGATATATAACTCTGCAGTATGCACCTGACGAGCGAAGCGAAATATACCAGGCAATAAATCATGCAACATATTGTTTGTGGCTTCTGTGTTTAAATTGAACACTGATAACTCCATTACTGCAGTCTCTTCCCATAGATCACACCACGAGAATCTCAACACAGTGCACAAACTCTGTAGCATGGTCAAGGACACAAATGTGTATATACTAATATCATGTAAGCTACAACTATTCTTTTTTAAAATAGGTTTTCTAATTTCTGTTCAGCCTGCTCGTTTTAGTTTCCAGCTGCTGATAGATTATTTCATGTGCACGCGGGTCCACTGAGTTGTCCGTACTTGTCAGAGATTGCTAGATGCCAAATTCACTACCCCAGGATCAGGGGGTATCAGAGTATTTCATCCTTTTTTTAATATTATATACAATCCATGCAGTTCAGACCTTGAAATGAACCAGGTCTACAAGAATCAGAGGTGGATGGCGTAATGTCTGTGTCACCTCCATTCCTTTACATGTGTGCATGCACAAGAGAGAGACAACAGAGACAGAAAAACAAGAGAGAGAGGTAGACAGAGAGAGGGAGAAAACATTGAAGTTATAGTAGGTCTGTAGGCAATACAATTACAACTATAGAAGATATGCAAAAGGTAAAGGAACAGACCTTAGTGGTGTGTCAAGCGGCTTCCTGAGGACAGTTTCTTAGAGACACTGCCTGTCTTCAACTTAAGCAGATGTGGTTTGATTCATAGGTGTATACACAATCAGGAAAGGCTGGAATGCTCACAACACCTCCACGTCCCAATCATGGGCTAGTGCATGGACATCCAGCTGTCTAGACAGTTGGTTGCATGTCCTTTACAGGACGTCACAGTCACCCCAGCATTTTGGGCTGTTTGTGATTTCTTGGCAAGTTTACGCTCAGTAGTTTGCCATTCTGAATGACCGGCACTCATATCATTGTATGAAAACTAGTGCATGGCAATCTTCCTCCAAATCACCTGCAGCTGTGTTTCGAATGCAGTATGCGGGATTGTAAATTCTGATCGTAACACCTTCGCCATAGCATCTAGACAAAGGTAAAATACAACTAGTGGAACCTGAATACACATTGAAAGTGTTTTATAACGCCCTCAACATTTGGATATTGCCATGAGTAGGCCAGTGCTGAAGTTAAATTTATAATGAGAAAACCTACCCACAAACAATATTTATAGCATGCATGATTTAAGATATATGGAAACATGTGCAATACCGCTAGTGCTAATGAGTTTATGCTCTGTGCTAAGTAAGTCTCCTTGTGTGGTAACACTGGAGGAGACTGGAGCACTAGTTGAGATATCTGTCTGCAGTGGCAGTGATCTTTTTTAAATCAAACCTAAAGAAACGTTTGAATGCCAGCTTGGCATGGTTGGAAAATATTGTGCTATGTCCATTATTTCTGGGCCAAATAGCATTCGCTGTGTGATGTGGTCATTATCAAGCAGGTCCCCTTACCACCCGTAATATTTTCTGGTATGCATTCTATGACAAGGGTTGGTCTTGGAGCCATGTGGTCAGAAATAAATTCTGCCTTGAGATTTGAACTCAGAACCACAAAATTGGCAGATGAGGGCATTAGCTAGTATGCTTCTGAAGCTCTTAAGCAGATATGTAAGAGTTTAAATTACAGGTGTGTGTATTACAAATAGTACTCAAGATACAAATATGAAAAAAACATTTGAGAGATAAAGAACTGTTCTGTGTATAGTGTTAGTTTTGTTATTAACTGGATGTCAATAGCCGTGGATCTCATAAGAGACAATGAGGCCTGAATCATTTTTTTCCCTTTCATCATGAGCCCTGCTAGCTGTCATGGGTCTCCCTGCTAGCTGTCATGGGTCTCTCATCTCTCCGCAGCACCATTTATCATTTTAGATTATGATATCTTTCCTTTCCATGACACAAGAATGTCTCAGATTTTTTCTTTCTGCCTTCCTCAATGTCATTTTCTAATAATTCTACCTGTTACAATATGTTCCATTTTTTTTTCTCCTCTTGAGGTTTCCTCATTCAAAACATTTAAATTGATCATTTTGGCTGTCAGTAATTTTAACATTCTCCTGTGAAACCACAAATCTGTTGCTTCAGTGGACTTGGCTATGTACTAATTGTTCAGGTAATGCATTTTATTCTTTTTTTCCGTTTCAAAGTAACATCATGGTCTACCCCTCTGGGTTATAATTGGGATTTATATCTGTTATTTCAGACAGTAGATTTATTTGTCAGTTCATGCTCTTCAGCGGGCATGTTGGTGTAATGGTTAGGATGTTACCCTGACAATGGCATGAGCATGGTCACACAAGGGTTCGATGCCAGCTTCCGTCGTTCACTACAAACATACAAACGTGATGGTTTCACACTTCACATACCCACAGCAGATTTTCGCCACAAGATTTTTTAAAACAAATGCCCTTTGAGCAGTTATGATAACTATATTATGCTCTCCACTGTTTTACATTAGCGTTAAAACAAAAATTAAGTAGAAAGAAAAACACTTTAATCCACTGAATGAATCGGCATTAATAGCCAGATTTTGGATTGAATATCAGTGCGGCCAGGAAAGTATTTGGAAAGACTATACAGAAGTCTCAAGCCACATAACAAGCCAGCTGTCGGGAAAAGATTCACACCTTGTATAATTCACTTACCAGCCAACTCCTCCTCCATTGTGAATTGCAACCCAGGATGCACCCCTGAAGCTGTCCCCTATGACATTCTGTATAGCCATGTCTGGAGCGTTTCAAACAAGAACATGTATGGTAATAAGCTTTGCAAAATTTATTCTACATAACCTAATATATATGTGTGGGTACATGGCTGGGTTGGAGTGGGCTTGAATTCGCATGAAATCAGATTTTTAAACCCAGGCTAAGATGGGTATCAGGAAATGTCTTGGGGGAAATAAAGGGGATGATGTGATAACAAGCCCCATCACCCCTTGAGTGTTGATTAGTCTATAAAAATATGCAGCCCATTATGCTTCAGGATGTGTAAACAATGGTCCTTTACTTACTATATACAGTGCAAACTGCTTTAGGTGACCTTGGATGTGGCAAATTTCTGTTGTGAAGAACAATTTATTTATCCCCGGTAATTTTTCTTCTTGGTCTCTTCTCTCTGATAAGAGGAATTTCTGATAAGAACTATTTCTTTGGTCCCAGCTTAGTTCGCCTTATCAGGCCTGCACTGTATATAGTGTTTGGTCTATATTTTGATACACAACACATACATATCTTGACTGTATGCTAACTGTCCATAAGTTGGTGACCAAACTACATACAAGGATTAATTAGTTTAGTACTATTGTCGGTCTCTGTGGCTAAGGACTTGCGAACGCAGTTTGTGAGCCCGTATACCCGGGTTTGAAACACGGCGGTGCCGGTTTTTTCGAAAAAGGTATAGGGGCCGGTCGTTCAGAAAGCAATGGCAAACTACTGAACGTAATAAATGCTAAATGTCTAGACACCTGACATAGATGTATGCCATGAGTTGCGCTCACTCCATTGAGAATTACAGTGACAACTTGGATTTGAATCATTTTGCATTTTTGCATGATCACCATACCAGTGGCTCTCTCTTTCTCTTCCCCCCCCCCCCTCCACACACACACACACACACGCAAACAATCTTTGAAAATGTCTCGCTATCGTAAGCCAGATATCCTGCATATGTTACTGTCATATGTACATTTATCTTCTGTCACATCTTGAATTCATTTACATTGTGGTCTTTCTCTTTTCCACCTCTCTGGTACACTTCCCTCCATAATGATCTTTTCTAGACGTTTATGTCTTTCTACCTGTCCAAAATATTTAATCTTCTACATTTTAGTTTGTCTCAGTAACCATTCTTCTTCAGTATTGAGTTCTTGTTGCATAGATCTGTTTGGTTTCCTTTGTTGTCCAATGTTTTTGTGTGAGTTGTGGAATCGTAATGTACTGGGCATCTGTAAGGATACCATTCTTTTCATGCTTTGACACTGACAATATTGATCTGTGATGGTAGCCATTGTCTCTATAAAGAGATCCTCTGCCTACAGTCGTGAACTTAGACCAACAACTATCTGCTGGTTTGACTACTATAGTTTTGTGGGCAATTGTAAATTAGGTAGAAAAGTGAGACAGGCTGGTAGCCAGCTACTACAAGAAGACAGACTGCATTCTCCGCACTGAGGAAATCAGCTTTTAACTACACATTTTACTGAACCACCTCATCCTAACCTTCCATCCTTACTATAACCATAAGGAGAGAATTTTGGGTGATTTGCATTAGAAAATCACATTTAAATTTGCTGGGGTTTTTCCAGGCTTCATTGTCTAGTAATGTCTGACTTGAAATCAAAATGTTACTTTGGCAACTCTGTGATGGTGTACCTGCACAAATGGCGGAGCCATCATAGATATTGGAAGTTTCCCTGTACGGGCTGTCTGTGCCACTGACATCATGATGGTCTCTGCTGATCACTACTGGACTCTACAAAACAAAACACAAGAAACGTTGCTTCTTAAGGGTGATACTTGGTCAGTTAATTCTCACGTCTAATCTTTCAGTAAGCACATATTACATGTTGCCTAAAGATAAACATTAAAAAATATGATATATAATATAATAGAGACACTATTAACTAACTTACCAATTAAATAACTCACATACACACATTTAAAATTAAGTTTTTTTCATACAAATTACAGATTGGAATAATGATAATATCGCGTTAAAATTCTTTACCTCACAAGTAGGATACAATTTGTGCACTTGGTCAATGTTCACATGGTTAAATTTTAATACTTCTGTCATATTTGTAATATGTGTTATCTATGGTTATTTTTGTTGCTAGGGCTGTATGTGTAGTTTATTCACACAAAGAAATAGAGAATATTGAGAAGTATTTGGCATTGTAAATGTAATGAATTAACAGATTAATGTATTGATTAACATATTTACCAGAAGAAAGAATTTATATAGAAAGATAAAGATGCTATTCAAACAATAGACAACAGGAAAACATTAAAGGGTTCTGAGCTCTAAGAGGGGAAGGCGATCTCTGCAACACAATCCTCACTGAGATGTTACTTCGTTACCAACCAGGTTAGGAGGAACGTCTCAACATTAACCTCACTCCGATAGATTCAACATTTTTCACGAGTTAGGTGACTAGAAGACTATTGCATCAAAAATAATACTATTTAACTTTACCAGTAGTATTCTTTCTGACACTGCCCAGTATCCCTGAACAGATTTTAATCTTTCCAGATCTATAATAAGGGCTGCCCCTCTGTGGTGATTCTCTTCGCCAGAATGGGTAATTTTATAGGTGTCAGATGTCATCACTTCTGTCCTGTTCCATCTGATCTTACATATTCCAATGATGTTAATTTACCATCTGTGCGATCATTCATTGTCTCTACTGTCAGCATTGTGCATAGTTTGCACTCAGTTGCAAGCAAATGGTCTGTAGTCACCCGGTGCATGTGACCTTCCCTACCGGATGACACTGCTCATATGAAGCATCCAGTTAACCCTGAAATTGTGTGAGTTGTCGAATCGTAATGTACTGGGCATCTCTAAGGATACCATTCTTTTCATGCTTTGATACTGACTGAATATTGGTCTGTGATGGTAGCCATTGTCTCTATAAAGAGATCATCTGCCTACAGTCGTGAACTTAGACCAACAACTATCTGCCGGTTGCTCTCTAGCTCTGTTTCACGTAAGCCTGGTTGAGAGAGGTGGGAGGGGACTGAACGGGTACTCCAATGACTACTACCACTGGCACCTTACCGTCCTGACAGAATATAGTTTTTCACATTGTGCTTCAGAAAAGGCATAACATCTCCATGGCACGAATGCTTGGACTGAATTGTAGAGACCACTTGTTGCCCATGCAAACTGATCCCTTTCTCGGCCTGCATAGTTTACTCCAGAGGAAAGGTAACACCAATACGTCTAGAAAAGAGAAGCTACTGGATCAGCAAAGCAATGCTCTAGCTGTCCACCTGTCGGAGCTTCAATCCTAGACCAGTTGCCGACTAAGGCTTAGGGCCTGCCATGACGTTTGTTTAGTTTTTAGGTTGCATTGCCTCACGCCAGAATAAAGCGTGTATCCTACCAATTGCTCCTCCGTCGGAAGCCGTAGGCATAATGTAGGATGTCGAGTTTGGTGAGCGTCGCCTAACATTCGGTGCTAACAAAAAGCGGGTAGTACTGTCTACTGTCATACGGTAGCTCAATCAGATCTGACTAAGACTCCAATAACATTAATGTTAATCTTCTTGCGATCTATTTTTGGAATCTGGTTATAAGCTTACCTTGATGTATTTGTCAGCCACAGCTTTATTGAATGCCAGAGCAATTGCAATCCTGCCTTCCTGGTCAGAATATAGGATTCTGGCTTGCGAACCTACAACCTGTTTGTATAAAACATTCAATGAGTCTCGATAATTGTCATATATGTATGTCGTATACATTCAAATTTGGGAGTCAGTATGATTTATAAGATAAATATCAATATTTTGTATATGATTTGTTGTTATTATTATTATTATTGCTATGAAACAACTATTAACGCTGCATTTTGCCAGCTAGATTGCAGTTGTCCACAACAGAAAGCGAAAGGTATGTACAACGATCTTTTCTGTCAATCAATCAATCAGATGCCGTCTCCACAGTGAAGATTGACTGCAATAGATCTCCACCACTGTCTGTCTCGCGCCCTGACTGTATATTCTGTAAGATTTATGTTCGAATAAAGAAGACACAAACAATAGATCGCGCGATGTATTTCCTGACATTTCGCTGCATCTCGTCAGGTACATACTGCAGAATTCATACAACATAAAGCAACATAACTAAATAAATCCTTCAAGCTGAAATATACACATGTCCGCATAGTAATATAAATTGTCTACTAAACTGACTAACATGTTTTTCTGTTTACACAAAACTCGTCTGTGTAGATTAATCATTATGGCTTCTGCAAACTTTAACAATTGTAGACAATTGATATTACTGTGTGAACATGTGTATATTTCAGCTTGAAGGATTTATCTAGTTATTTTACTTTATGTTTATGTGAATTCTGCAGTATGTACCTGACGAGATGCAGCGAAATATGCCAGGCAATAAATCGTGCAATCTATAGATTGCTGTTCGTCCATCTCTTGATGTTATCTTCCCACTTGTATCGTTGTCTACCTCTTGCCCGCTTACCTTCAACCTTGCCCTCCAGTATGGATTTTATAAGAGATGTCTTTTAACGTGGCCGAAATATTTCACTTTCTTCTTTTTCATTTCTTTCATCAATTCTCTTTTCATTCCAAGTTTTTCTGGAACTTCTGGATTTGTTTGATTAGTTTCCATGAAATACGACATGTTCGTCTGTATATCCAGTTTAGTTTGGTCGACGGATCAACATCACGGGTGTATCCCATAAGTGCTCCGTTCTATTCATAACTCAAGCCTGAGTCCGGAGAATCTTAGCTCAGTGCACGAACTCCAAGCACCAGCGAGGATCCTGAAATACTTTAGGTAGATTTTTAACTCGAAATATTGCCCCGGCAGCGATTTCCGACTGCCAAGGGATGTTTTTTTACGTGCGTAACAATACACATGGGCGTTCGATCTCACAACCCAGAGACCAGGGGGAAATTTTGTTATTAGTAGTCCACGTGAAAATATCCCGGCCCTCACCGGGGCTTAAACCCGGGACCTCCAGTACTCGAGGCGGACACCACACCTCGAGACCATTCAACACCCCGTCTGTATATCCACATCTCCAGGGCCTCTATTACTAATTAGATTTTCTAGTTGCTTGTTCATTGTCCTTCAAGACACAAATGAAGATCGTAAACTGATTAGAGTTATTAGACGTAAACAGTTAAAAATTTTTGGGCATGTTATGAGAAGAAATGACTTTGTGACGACTGGCAAGATCGAAGGGAAGAGACCAAGGGGAAGACCGAGAAGTAATACCTGGATGACTTGGCCACGTGGCATGGTCGAGACAGGAACACGGAGCTGATCCACGACTCTGGTGATCGAGTGAGATGGCAAAATATGACCGCCCACGCTTTTCGGCATGGCACATGATGGATGATGAATATTCAATGTCCAGGCTTCCACGTCATACAGTAGTGTTGAATATGCGTAACATTTGACAAATCTCATTTTTAATGCGTTGTTGATCTTTCTAGATGTTAAAACTGATTTCATGCTGCTGGAATCATGTTTGGCCATTCCCATTCTCTTTTTGATTTCTACTTCACTTTTGCCATCATCTGTCCAAGATAGGAGAAACTTGTTACTTTTTCTAGTATCTCCCCGTTTACTGTGATGTTCATTGATGGCCTTTTCTTTATCATAGTTTTCGTTGTTTGAATGTTAGTACCTAAACCACATTCTGCACTATGCCTGTTTACGTGTTCCACGATGTTTTGTAACTCTTGCTCGCTTTCTGCTAGTAACACGGTATCGCCAGCATACCTAAGATTGTTTATGATTCTTCCATTGATGTTAAGCCCAGGCAGTTCGACTTGTTTATCTTTTCTGTATATTTGAACAAAGGTAACGTCTAGACCAGGTAACGGCAACCTACGGCACACGTGCCAAGCGTGGCACGTGGATGGGTTTTCAGGGGCTCACTGAGTCAGTTTAAATACAGTATATAATCTCTTTATGAACATTACATGTTTAATTAAATAGAAGCATGCAATTCTTTTAAAGCTATTTCTGATTTTACATCCATGCAAAAGAAACGATTTTAGACACCGGAGGTTAAATTGTGCGAGTATAATCCGATGCAAGCCATCTGAGTGTGCAATAACAATGATTGCATTTGACGAAGTCAATTGTATCCTTTCTCCGTACTACCTTCATAATCAACACTATAGTTCTTTCGTCTGAGAGAGAGAGAGAGAGAGAGAGAGAGAGAGAGAGAGATTATTAATTCTCTTAGTGAAATTAACGTTTTAATTTACGTCTGAAAAGTTTTATAAGGGGAAGAAGCAGATGTGAAATAGATATTAAAATGAACGGGGTCAGCTTTGTATGCCATCGTATAACTGATATTTTCAAATCTGTATTTTAAAGTCGTTCTTCAGTTTATATAAGCACATGCGGGATTAATGTTTGGCAGTACACATAACTTAGTTAGTTAGTTAGTTAGTTAGTCGCGGTTCCAACTTCACGGCAACGGGTCGTCCCCATATTTCTCCGTTCCTGTGCCAGTGAATATCACACAAAATGCTCCTCTCTGCCCTATATGAACAATGTAATAGACAGGAGTGTCGACAAGCCAACAGCCCGCACATGTACACTGTGCATAATGCCGCCGCCAGAATGCCAACACAAAAAGTCCTCCACGAAAAATACAGTTCATCGTCGATGGAAATGGCAGTCACCAGAAAGACTTCATTGACCCGGGTTTTATACCATATGGCTCAGTCTCTTTTCGCAGGGTGACCCACCGAAAGCGCCGCACAAAGCACGAACTCTGTAGCTACAGCGCCGACTCCCAGGAGTCTCCTGAAAAAAGTACTGGTGAACCAAAAAGGCAAACCAGTCAATCCAGCAACAGCCGGCCGCCATCTTTCCGAACATGCAGTTCACGCTAAAACCGCGCACCGATGCAAAAGCATTCCACGCGAAATTCACAGCTCACAGTGTCGCGCCAAGCACTCACTCAGTAGCAGGGCGACGGAACCATAGCCTCCTTAGTCGCCTCTTACGACGTGCATGGTAGGCAACAGTGTTACTATTCTTTGCTTATTATGTGTCATAGGAGGGTCAACAGCCTTAAGCGACTTTCGTATCTGTCATGGACTTATAAATTGCCGAAATGTTATCATTACGTTATTCGTTTCTTTTCCGAATCTTCCGCAATGTTAATTTCTGAAATCCAACTAAACATTTCTTTTTATAAGTTGCATATCCCTTACAGGACTTTGCAATCAACACGAACATTTTTCAGCTGCTGTTGATGTTTTTGGCAAGATAACGCTCGGTAGTTTGCCATTTCTTTCAGAGCGACCGAAACATTAAAATGTTATAAATCATCATAATCATGTTGCAGGTCGTTTGCAGAACGTCGCTCTCATCACGGACCGTCGAAAAGCTTCTCTGTTCTTTGCCAGTTATGCCGCATGCACCCCCGTGCCCCAAGGTGCCTGCAGTGTCCTGTGTTCTTCTCCGAGCTGGCAAACCTCTGCCTTTTCTTCCAAGAACCATGCCTTCTATCACGGATCTTTCCTAGTTGCTGTGATGTTTAATATGGCCAACATATTTATGACAAAACTGTCATTTACTGCCAATATGGTATCATGCAGTGTATGGCAGAAGGGTCTTGAGCCTGAGGAATTAAGGCCGCCTGGCTAGTGCAGTCGCCGCGAACTGTGCAGGTTAGGATTTTCTTTTTGCCTCCGACAGAAAAAAACTCCACACCTTACCAAGGATTCTAACCAGGATCTCCCGAAGGATAATCCGACATTCTAACCACTCGGCCATTTCAGTTTCCGAAATGTGATGCTGTTTATGAGTCACTTGACTTGGGTGTTCAAATCTTGTAGGATGTCAGTATTTGTCTTCTTTGTCCACGATATTCTAGAAACTAACTAAATCATATTAATGATAATTTTGATATCACAGGAATAATTATGTCTGGTCCCATGGATATCTGCCAGCACTGTGAGGAACCACCAGTCTGCACACCAATAAGCCAGACATGGGACAACGGATACTCACGCAAACCTCAGGTCCGGTATGACATCACATGGTGTTGGACAACAGGATGTCTTCATCCGACATACAGGACTTCACGATGGAGTTCACAGCCAGCGAACACAAGCAAGCAAGTGTAGTATTACTTTTAAGAAGTGTCATATTCTATGTCATTCTATTTGCATCTTTAATCTGATAAATAGCCATCTATAATATGTGGAACAACAAAACACAATAAAGCTGTAGGATACAAGCCTAGACAGTCATTCCCACCATTTTATGTTAATCTGTCAAGACTGGAGCTGCGGCAAAGGCGTTACAGACGCAATTCGTAATCCCGCATTTTTAATTGCATATCCTTTACAGGACGTCGCAATCACAACCAGCATTTTTATTTTGCTGTTGTGATCTCTTGGCAAGTTTACGTTCAATAGTTTGCCATCGCTTTCTGAATGATCGACACGCATACCATTTGTGAAAAACTAATGCAACGCGTTCTGCTGCCAAATCTCCCGCTGTGTTTCGAAAGCGGGTATGCGGGATAACGAACTGCGTCCATAACTCCTTCGTCACGGAGCCGCACACTGCGCTCGAAACACGACTGCGGGCTGTTTGGTAGCAGACCGCCTTGCGTCGGTTTCCATACAATGGTATTAGTGCCGGTCGTTCAGAAAGCAATGGCAAATTACTGAATGTAAAACTTGCCCAGGAATCACAAACAGCCAAAAATGCTGGGGTTACTGCTACGTCCTGTAAATGATATGCAGCTAACGGTTTGAATCTTTAAATTTATAAATAACCATCTACTGTCTGTTTAACAACACAACATGAAGGTATATGATACAAGATCTAGACAGTCACACCCACCATTTTATGTTGATCTGCTTCTCTGATCCATTTGGCGTTGTCTTCATACTGTTGTTTCACTCCTTGCGGCACTAGAAAAAATACAAACCAATGACCTAAATTGAGCTTAAAAATACACACGTCCTGAACAACAGAAATACCCCATGTGTATTTTATCACAACTAGAAAGTGACTTTAACCGAAGAACCATTTTACGCACATTGAGGCGTATTGGGTATATAAGGGAAGCCTTATTCTGTCTAGCCCATTCGGCTGTGAGTGATGTAGTCAATATAAAAAAAAATTTTGTTTCGCATCCCTTACGGGACGTTGCAATCAACACCAGCATTTTTCAGCTGCTGTTGATGTACTAGGCAAGTGTTACGTTCAGTAGTTTGCCATTGATTTCTGAACGACCGGCTCCCATATCAGCACGTTATAACACAACGCGACACGGTCTGCTGCACAAATCGGTCGCAGCTGAGCTTCGAACGCCTGGTACCCGGGTCACGAACTGCGTACGCAAGCCTTTAGCCACGGAGCCGGCTCAAATTAAGTTGCATGTCCTTCACAGGCCGTAGCAGTCAACCCCAGCATTTTTGCTGTTCGTGATTCTTGGGAAAATTTTACGTTCAGTAGTTTGCCATTGCTTTCTGAACGACCGGCTCTATACCTATTTCGAAAAAAACCAGCACCGCTGTGTTTCGAACCCGGGTATAGGGGCTCACAAACCACGTTCGCAAGCCCTTAGCTACAGAGACCGGTGTAGTCAATATATAACATCAATATAACATGGATAATATCAATATCATATATAATATGAATATATAACATCAATATATAGTGGAAGACCTATTCTGTCTAGCCGACTCGGCACGCTGTGAGTGATGTAGCCAATACCACACCAGATCTACACCTTTACTTTATTGACTACACAAAGGCTTTCGATAAAGTGAGACATGTCGACATGATAAGGATGCTTGAAGATCTACAAATTGATGGAAAAGACCTTAGACTTGTAAAATTATATATTGCAAACAACAAGCTGCCATAATAGTTGGTAATGAAGTAGGCCAATATCAGCCTATTAAGAGAGGTGTGAGACAGGGATGTGTAATGTCTCCAGATCTGTTTTCCCTGTACAGTGAAAGTATTTTCAGAAATATTGAAGATATGGAAGGAATCAACATTGGGGGACGAAGCATCAATAACATTAGATATGCAGATGATACAGTCTTGATTGCAGACAATGAAAATGACCTGCAACATTTAGCAGATGCGGTTACACACAGTGAACAACTAGGGTTAGAATTAAATTGTAAAAGACAGATTATGGTCGTCACTAGGAAGAACGAAATACCACAATGTAATATATTGTACCAGTAAATGGGAATATTCTTCAACAAGTGAATAGATACACTTATCTCGGAACAGTAATAACATCTGATGGGAGATGCCTTGAAGAGATTAGAACAAGAATCGCCATGGCAAAAGTAGCCTTTAGCAAGATGAAAAACATACTGACAAATAAAAAGATGTCAATTGAAACGAGAAAAAGAGTGTTGAGGTGCAACATAGAGCCTGTTCTTTTGTATGGATGTGAAGCTTGGACAATGAGCAGACAAGCTGAAAAACTGATGGCTGTAGAAATGTGGTTTCTGGGGAAAATGCAAAGAATACCATGGACAGATAGAAAAACCAATGAACAAGTCCTTCAAGAAACAAATGAAGATCGTAAACTGATTAGAGACATTAGACGTAGACAGTCAAAATTTTTTTGGCATATTATGAGAAGAAATGACTTGGAGAACTTGGTTACGGCTGGCAAGATCGAAGGGAAGAGACCAAGGGGAAAACCGAGAAGTAAATACCTGGATGGCTTGGCCACGTGGCATGGTCGAGACAGAAACACGGAGCTGATTTACGACTCTGGTGATCGAGTGAGATGGCAAAACATGACCGCCCACGCTTACCGGCATGGCACATGGTTGATGGATGGATATTCTTCGAAGAGAGGAAAAAAATGCAAAATCTGACAAGTAAAGACAAAAAAGCACAAGGCTCTTGTACACACCTTCAAGTTTATTGGATAGATGGTGCTGGCCCCATTTTTTTTTATAGACAATTCGGCACTCAGTGGGCGATGTGGTCAGATGACGCCTCTCTTCTTTACTCCCCTCAATATTTAATGGTACCTAAATTAGTCTGGGTCAAATTGTTATTACACAATGCTTCTCAATGAAGATTCGAACGTATGACCACCACATAAGAGGACAACCCTGTTAGCCACTGCGCTACTGCCTCTCCCACAAAGTCATACACAATATCTCATATACGGAGGTGGGATTTGCTGTTTCTCCGCTGTCCTCAACATACATTTTTAGCTATATTTTGTAGTCATACGTTGGATTACTCTGTATTCAAATAGTTATTTGCTGTAAATAAATAAAATAAAACAAAAACAAAATATACCCAAAGCTGGTATATATTGAAAGCAGCAGCATTTAGGCAATGACATATCTAGTGTATTTCATTGTTGTTATATTGCTTTGTTGGATATATTTGCTATCATTCTGCACGATTTAAACATATTCCACTTGTTAGCCATTTTCCATGAAAGCTATACATGGAGTAGGTGGTGGGCTTTGTAGAAAATATAATTAATTTTCTAAATTAGGCCCAGTCAATGAATCACATTGAAATCCATTTGTGGGAAATTAATAGCACCATATCATTTTAAGCTGAGTCGATCTAGGAGCTCAGGTCAATGAAACAAACAAACAAACAAAAACAAACAAAACCAACAACAACAACAACAACAACAACAACAGCTGCAGCAGCAACAACAACAACAACAACAAAATACTCCTAGCTTTCACGGGGACTCGAACACATAAACACCGGGCTGACAGACAAGCGAGCGTGCTAAATATGGACTATCGCGGTGAACACCAAAAAAGTAATGTTTGCATAATATCTTATAAGTTTGAACTATGTTAATAAACTCTTATCTTACCGCTCTTTTTAGCAAGATCTTCAACAATCGTAGCAGCTATCTCATCAGTTTTTGCCAAGTCGCTCGGATCACCTGATGTACAGACCCACCTGAAAATGTTCACTAATTTTAAAGCAGCTGTATATTGTTATTTCAGATTAGCAGATGAATCATTCCTTGTTTACAAGCTTTATATTATCCAAAAAAAAACAACAAACAAAACAAGCACACTGGATATAATATGCTACAATTTTGTAATTACTACAGAATGTTTGTCATGTCTTCTACATAAGTTTAATGTTCTCCGTTTGCTCTGCTCTATATGTTTGGCCATGTGTTTGCCTCATTGTCAGTCTCCTCTCTGTATGATATATCTCTCTCCTCGCTGTATGTTGTATCTCTCCTCTCAGTATGTAGTCTCTCACCTCTCTGTATGTTGTATCTCTCCTCTCAGTATGTAGTCTCTCACCTCTCTGCATGTTGTCTGTCTCCTCTCTGTAGGCCTATGTTGTATCTCTCCTCTCCGTATGTTTAATCTCTCCTCTCGGTATGTTGTACACTCCTCTCAGTATGTTGTCTCTCTCCCCAATGTATGTTGGCTCTCCTCTCAGTATGTTATCTCTCTCATCGCTGTGTGTTGTATCTCTCCTCTGTGTGTTGTATCTCTCCTCTCTGTATGTTGCATCTCTCCTCTCTGTATGTTGTATCTCTCCTCTCTGTATGATGTATCTCTCCTCTCTGTATGATGTATCTCTCCTCTCTGTATGCTGTATCTCTCCTCGCTGTATGTTGTATCTCTCCTCTGTGTGTTGTATCTCTCCTCTCTGCATGTTGTCTCTCTCCTCTCTGTATGTTACATCTCTCCTCTCTGTATGTTGTATGTGTCATCTCTGTATGTTGTCTCTCTCCTCTCTGTATGTTGTATCTCCTCTCTGTATGTTGTATCGCCTCTCTGTATGTTGTATCTCTTCTCTGTTTGTTGTATATATCCTGTCTGTGTGTTGTATCTCTTCCCTCTGTATGTTGTCTCTCTCCTCTCTGTATGTTGTATCTCTCCTCTGTATGTTGTCTTTAATAAGTGTTCTGAGCTTCTAGATCGGCTCATCATAAAATGGCTACCAGGAAACGAACAAGGAAGCACATTCGACCTGCGTGATGTTACCCAAGTATTCACTGAAATGCCGAATTCTGATCAGTTGATGTACATACCCGCCTAAAGATATGGGCTAGAAGTTATCAGTTAGTTATCAGTTATCAGTTGGGGTATCTTCATTGCACTCCGGACATGTCCATAGGTGCTCAGATCCTCCCCCAGCATATGCATCAGCGTCCGGTGGCTAATAGTGCCAGTTCTGTGTTGGTTGACGAGGCGCTTTGTTTTCCCGATGTACCTCTTGCGTCTGGCTGTGCCGATTCTTACTCCCAGGTCTTTCATCCTGGACAGCGATGTGGAATCACTGACGTCAAAGTCCTCTGTTCTCGCCATATCTTTAAGGACGTTAATAACATCGGCACGATCCATGGGCTGGCCATCTACAGGGGGTGCAGAGCCAGCCAGTTTGTCAGCTCGTTCATTTCCCTCGACTCCCGCATGTCCCGGGACGAAGATGAAGGTGACTTTACGGACAACATACTTCCGCAGCGACTCAGTCCACTGTCTACGTACAGATCCAGCTTCGACCTTCTGAATCATGCTCATTGAATCACTTAGAACACACACGTTGGTATAATGCTGTGATTCCAGCCATATGAAGGCCTGTGTAACTGCCATCACCTCCATCGTCATGCTGCTCGTGGTCATAGAGTGGGCACCACTGGATTCTTGAACGGTTCGGCCCGCTGAACGGGCTGTAAATGCCCACGCACTTCTCTACTGCTTTACAACAGATCCATCTGTATAGATGAGCACTTCGGGGCTATCTGAGTGTTCATAGATGAGCGCGTTAACCTGTGCATTGACAGCGGCAGGGTTCTGCTCTCTGCACCGTCTGTCGAGTGTGATAATGCAGGAGAAAGTACACTTAAAAGCTGGAGGCACCGGCACCCATTCCTTGCCGGGGTTGATACTGGTAAGACTGCAGACCTGTCTGACGACATCTTCCGCCCGACCCATCCATGATTTGCCCCTCTTTAGCCTGTCACCCTTTTCTCTGAATATAGCGTCACGCAGAGGGTGCTGCTCATCTGCACTTATTTTTAAGTATGCACGAGCTCTCCAGATCTTGATCCTGTGTTCCATTGTCGGGAAGTCAAGGAGGTATCTCATTGCTACACAGCTGGTGTCTCCCGTGCAGCCCAAAATGATGCGCATGGCTTCGTTTTGTACCTTTTCAAGTCTTCCAATCAGTGTAGGGCTGACAGTGAGGATGGCCAGGGCATACTCGATGCGTGAAAGCACAAGTCCTTGGAACAGAAGTATTAGCAGTCTTTGCTCGATATTGGCAGTCGCCATGACTCGCATTGCTGACAAACCTTTTCGAGCCTTCGTTATGACATAATCGACATGATCTCTGAAGGACAGGCTACGATCAAGCCTCACGCCAAGATATGTCATTGACTGGGTTCTACTCAAAATGCTCCCATTCATTCTTACTGCCGGCAGGTCTGTTTTCACAATATGGTTATTTAGTGAGAACCATGTAACCGTTGCCTTTGCAGGGTTGACAAGGGCATCGGCATCAGCATACCATGAGGAAATTCGATCTAGTTCGCCCTGCATATCATTGGCAACCACCTGTCTATCTCGACCCTGTCGATACACGAGGATGTCGTCAACGAATGACAGAGTCCTAACCCTCCCGTCCAACTGTTGTTCAGTTATCGGCACCGTATACACGTTGAATAGTACTGGTGACAGTGGTGAACCCTGCGGCAATCCTGGACATATCGTTATCGGCTCAGAAGACCAACTCCCGCATCTTAGCACCACCTTCCTTTGGAGCAAGATTTCAGCTATCCATCGTACAAGGTGAGGGTGCACTTTCAGTCTGAGGAGGGTTTGCATCAAGTGCTCGAAGGATACTCTATTGTATGCGTCTTCTAAGTCTATGGCGGCCGCACATGTCTCTTCTCTGACCTGAAATCCTTCGTAAACATCTTGAGCAAAGACCGCCGCATTCAGCCATGACTCTTTGTTGCGTCTGTATCCTCCAAGTGTGGGCGGGAAGCAGCCGAGCTGTTCCAAGTCCCAAGCAAGTCTGTGTGCTACAATTTTCTCCAGTAACTTGCCAACAGTATTCTGCATCGTAATGATTCTGTAGCCGCTTATCTTGGAATGGTCTTTGTTCGGTTTTGGCAGCGGCAGCAAGTAGCTGTGTAGCCATTCTTCTTTGACCTGACCCCTCTGGATACTGGTGTTGAATTCTCTGGCCAGTTCTTCCATGTCATCATCTGATATCACCAGTAGGTCACCATATCGGATGCCATCTGGGACTGGGGTGGTGTTAGGTGATTTCTTGAGCATCGCACGTACTATCTCAGCTGTGATTGTCCATTCTTCGTCTGTCCCGGCCCCCTCGCACAACTGAGAGAGTGTCGTTGTGGTCCTCTGTCTGGCGGGCTCGTCTTTCTGGTCAGTCTGTTCTATGTAGCATGCAAGAAGGGCCTTACCTTTATCAGCATCCGACTTTTTCCATGCGAGGTCTGTGCCTTGAAAGTCTGGAATACCCCTACGTTGTGCGAGGGGGGGGGGGGGTATTCCAGACTTTCAAGGCACAGACCTCGCTAGCAACATACGCCAAACACGCATCAATGCGCGTTGAGTCCAGGCCATTCAAATAAATCCGCGTCGATAGGGATTTGAATACTTACCTGATCGACAGGCCGTAAAACAAGAGCCCTAACCACTCGCTACCTCTACTCCCGACTACACACCTAGGCAACCCTTAGTTGTGCCATTTACTGCCAATATAGTACCTTGCGGTGTATGGCAGAGGGGTCTTTGAGCCTGAGGAATTAAGGCCTCCTGGCTAGTGCAGTCGCCACGAACTGTACAGGTTAGGATTTTCTTTTTGGCCCCCCTCCTCCCCCCAACAGAAAAAAAATTCCACACCTTACAGAGGGAGAGTCCGGCGTTCTAACCACTCGGTCAGCCGCTCCTCCCTTAGTTCTAAGCCATCAAAATCTTCACAACAGAGATTAACAATGGCATGTTAATTCTATAATGACAGTCATCACATTGTTGGACCGAGAATACTGCAGCATAATGTACTAATAGACAGGTAAGCCGACCTCCGTGGCAAAAGTTATTTACGGGCGCGATTCGTAATTCCGCTTACCTGCGTTCGAAACACAGCTGCAACCGATTTGGCAGCAGACCGTGTCGCGCTGGGTTTTAACGTGATGGTATCGGAGCCGGTCGTTCAGAAAGCAGTGCTGGTGTTGACAGCGATGCCCTGTAAATAGGATATGGAAAAAAAATACACCGAAAGCACCTTGGAAACGCAGTGTTTTATCCACGGAACTTCGTTTATTACCTGAAAGGTCCAAATCCCAGTGAGAAGATGTCTCCCATGATGTCCTGCACATATGATGGGTATCTGAACGTGGTCCCGCTGAGGTCATCCTTGCGGCCCACATCTGCGCCTGAGTTTATGATATACAAGTTTGAAAGTGATAATCAATAAATAATAGAACATGATCACATTTAAAAGAAATATTATCTATATTAACGTACTGGAATTGGAAATAAGAATTCAAACATTTCAGAACGTTTTAACAATAAGAACATTATTTATGTACCCCAATTTCCGTCAAGATCAGCATCATCATGCGCCATGCCGACAAGAGAGGGTGATTATATCTCGACAGTTCACACAATCACCTGAGTCGTGGGTCAGCTCCGTGTTCTTGCCACGACCATGCCACATGTAATTTTTATCTTTGTGTAAGTATTTTGACATTTAAAACCCACATATAAATTATAAGTTTGATCATATTCTATTATGTTAATCTGAAGTCAAATTGTGACACTTCATATGATTAGCAATGGCATTCACAAGATTCACAATGGCATTCACAAGATTCACAATGGCATTTCGCATGTTTTAAAATAGCGTTTCACACAAAACACAGTGACATTTTACACGATTCACTATGTATTTCTACATTATTCACCATCTCAATTCAAAGATTCACAATGACATTTCACGCGACACACAATGACATTTTCATTTCACAATGACATTTCAAAAGATTCACAATGACATTTCACAT
>JACEFZ010023989.1:795000-827500 GCA_014155875.1 Cepaea nemoralis
TCTCTCTCTCTCTCTCTCTCTCTCCCTATCTCTCTCCCTCTCTCTCCCCTCCCTCTCTCTTAGCTTCATAAGTGATGCTGTGTGAAATGAACGAGGGACGTAGGGCAAAATGTCAGAAGGGCGTGCGTGCTCAATTCTTAATCCTTTGAAAATAAAGTTTGTTCGTTCGTTCGCCCTCTCTCTCTCTCTCTCTCTCTCTCTCTCTCTCTCTCTCTCTCTCTCTCTCTCTCTCTCTCTCTCTGTGTGTCTCTGTCTCTGTCTCTGTCTCTCTGTCTCTCTGTCTGTCTGTCTGTCTGTCTCTCTCTCTCTCTCTCTCTCTCTCTCTCTCTCTCTCTCTCTCTCTCTCTCTCTCTCTCTCTATATATATATATATATATATATATATATATATATATATATATATATATATAATCTTAACTTCTATATGTTGAGCTTGTGTTAAACTCTACAACTAATATTATTTTCATTTAAATTAATATTGGATTGCTACTAACTGTTCTCCGTGGTCAAAGGCTTGCGAACGCGGTTCGTGAGCCGCTTACCAGGCGTTCGAAACGCAGCCGCGACAGATTTGTGCAGCAGAACGTGTCGCGATATAACGTGTTTGTATGGGAGCCGGTCGTTCAGAAACAATGGCAAACTACTGAACGTAAACACTTGCCTAGTACATGAACAACAGCTGGAAAATGCTTGCTTTGACTGCAATGTCCTGCAAGGGATATGCAACATAAAAAAAAAAAAACAACAAACAAAAAACTAAACATAATTTTAAAATCAATTTTATGATTCCTCTCACTGCCATTTGTAATTTACTTCACGCATGATATTTCAAATATATTTGTTCATTATAATATTTCTTTCTAACACATATACAACTACCATTACAACAAATCTTCTTGAAGCGTTTTAAATTGCAAGGGATCTTTCTGAAGCATCCACAAATCCAATTAAGCTGTTTAAACCATTGACAAGGATTAAGCAGGCGAGGACCGTATGGCAGGGCTAGCAAACCGGTAGAGAATTTACTTGATCGAATACAAATTATAATGAGAAAGTCCTACAAGAAACAAATGAAAACCGCAAATAGATTAGAGAAATTAGACGTAGACAGTGACAATTTGTTGGACACGTTATGAGAAGAAACAAATAGGATAACTTGGTGACAACTGGCAAGATTGAGGGGAAAGGAACAAGATGAAGGCAGAGAAGCAAATATCTGTATGGCTTGGCCACGTGGCATGGTCGAGACAAGAACATGGAGCTGATCCACGACTCTGGTGATCCGGTGAGATGGTGAAACATGACCACCCACGCTTATCGGCATCAACATGGGTGACTATGGTGATACAAATAATGCTCGTGAATCACTAAGAAAATTGGTGGAAAAAACGCTAGTCACGGGTGTTGGAACTTCAACAACACCGCCCCATGACGCCTAATGTGACGCCTAATGGCATCACTGGAAGACCAAAAAACACACAACAACAACCAGTAGTAAATATCAGCAAGCGCGCAAATGCCTTTAATATTGCAATAGATCTTACTAAAGTGTATATCATTTGATATACTACTTATTACTGTATTTTAAAAAAAGATGCGCGTTAAAAAAGCCTACCTCAGCAATGACTCCGATACAGCCACAGATGACAGCAGCTTTAGCCTGTGCACCGCTCATCCCACCCAGTCCAGCACTGACAAACACCTGGAGTATTTCATTACAGAATGTAATTATAACATGCTGGCTTGTTCAGTCTTCTCTTGTCACTATACCAACACTGACCATGTAGTATGTCCCTCTCATAACATCCCGCACGAAATGTCTTTCACCAATACTCCTGCCCCTTTCAATGTCATATTCAAGATTTGTTTTTACAACATTATCATCATGTAGCAGATCCTTTGCAGAACGTCGCTCGATCTATTGTCATTTCTCCTGGCTCCTGCACACTTATGCCAAAGTCGTCTGCAATGTCCTGTGTCCTTCTTCGCGCCTGTCGACACCTGCGTCTTATACCAGAAAACACGCCTTCCATCACCGTTGTTTCCAAGCTGCTGTGACGTTTATAAGCTAAAGTATTTCAGTTTTCGAAACTTCATACCGTTTAAAACCAGTTGTTTCGATGTTCAGATCTGGTAGAATTTCAGTGTCTTTCTTCTTCTTGGTCCATGGTATTCTAAGGCATTTTCTGTAGTATTTGAGCTCAAAAGCTGTAATTTTCTTCTTTAATGGTTGCGAAATTGTCCATGACACACGACATCCATACGTTGCCACAGGAAAGATGTATGCCCCAATACATTTTATTTTAACTTGTTTGCTTGTGTTTTGCCATAGGTTCTTAATACCGTTTATTCTCTGCAGTGCTGCGACTAATTTCTTTTGAATAATCCCCCACTCTTGTTGATTCCGGAGCCAAGACAAATGGTATACCAAAACTAGAGACACTTTACTTTATTTACTACTAGCTGACCCGGCCCGGCTCCGCCCAGTCCCTTGTGGGGAGCATTTCATTTAATTCATATAAGTAGTCATATAAGCTCCCGTTCCCGTTACCGACTATCTACTGTCTGTCTGTCTGTTATTAGAATAAGCACTTGAAAGATCTTTACATCTTCCCCCAACAATTAACTTGGGTAAATGGAGCGTCTTATTTAATTCATATTCGGCCCCTGCTCCCGTTACCGTTCCCAAAAACGACGACCCGGCCCGGCTTCGCCCAGTCCCTGGTGGGGAGCATATCATTTAATTCATATTAGGCGGAGGGAGGAGGAGGAGGGAGCAGGAGGGAGGAGGAGGAGACAGGAGGAGGGAGGAGTAGGAGGGAGGAGGAGGGATTAGGAGGAGGAGGGAGGAGGAGGAGAGAGGAGGAGGAGGGAGAAGGAGGAAGGAGGAGGAGGGAGTAGGAGGAAGAGCGAGGAGGAGAGAGGAGGAGGGAGGCGGTAGGAGGAGGGAGGAGGAGGGGAGAGGAGGAGAAAGAGGGAGGAGAAGAGAGAAGGAGGAGGAGGAAGAGGGAGGAGGATGAGGGAGAAGGAGGAGGAGGAGGGAGAAGGAGGGAGGAGGAGGAGGAGGAGGGGAGGAGGAGGAGGTAGGAGGAGGAGGGAGGGGGCGGAGGGAGAAGCAGGAAGGAGGAGGAGAGAGGAGGAGGAGGTAGGAGAGAGGAGGAGGAGGGAGGAGGCGGAAGGAGGAGGAAGGAGGAGGAAGAGGGAGAAGGAGGAGGGATAGGGAGGAGGAGGAGGAGGAGTGAGGAGGTAGAGGGAGGAGGATGGAGGAGGAAGAGGGAGGAGGAGGAGGATGGAGGAGGAAGAGGGAGGAGGAGGAGGGAGGAGGATGGAAGAGGAAGAGGGAGGAGGATGGAAGAGGAAGAGGGAGAAGGAGTAGGAGGAAGAGGGAGGAGGAGGGAGGAGAAGGAGGGAGGGGGAGGAGGAGGGAGAGGGAGGAGGAGGAGAGAGGAGGAGGAGGGAGGAGGCGGAGGGAGGAAGAGGGAGGAAGAAGGAGAAGGAGGAGGGAGAGGGAGGAGGGAGGATGAGGAGGGGGAGGAGGGAGAGGGAGGAAGAAGAGGAGGAGGGAGGAGGAGGTAGAGGGAGGAGGAGGTAGGAGGAGAAGGAGAGAGGAGGAGGGAGGAGGAGGAGGTAGAGGGATTAGGAGGAGGGAGGAGGAGGAAGAGGAGGTAGAGGAAGGAGGAGGAGGGAGGAGGAGGAGAGAGGAGGAGAAGGGAGGAGGAGGGAGTTCGCCATTCCCAATTCATACTCGTCTAGGTTCTGTGATTTCGGTCCTTCCATTGATTGTTCTTCCCTTCTACATGACTGTAGATGACTTCTTTACACATAAAAAGATGAGTTGTTATTGACATTGCCGTGTGACGATTCTGTGTAGTCACGTCATTTTCTTCGCTTTTCCTAGCGTTGTAGTTCAGGGATTCTTTCATCATCATCATATATTTACGTACGTATTTAGGGAGGGGGAGGAGGGAGGAGGAGGAAGAAGAAAAAAACACTATGACAGTTGGCAGCGCGGGAATGAGAGGAAGACGTGTAGAAAATTTCATCTCAATCGGATGGACGGTTCGCGAACGCATAAAGGACATACACACACACACACACACACACACATACATCCTTTTTTATATATAAGACTAGCTGACCCGGCCCGGCTTCGCCCAGGCCCTAGCGGGG
Organism: Cepaea nemoralis; assembly: GCA_014155875.1. Taxonomy (NCBI): domain Eukaryota; kingdom Metazoa; phylum Mollusca; class Gastropoda; order Stylommatophora; family Helicidae; genus Cepaea; species Cepaea nemoralis. Next base: position 799,171 of record JACEFZ010023989.1, read on the forward strand.
ATCTATCTATCTATCTATCTATCTATCTATCTATCTATCTATCTATCTATCTATCTATCTATCTATCTATCTATCTATCTATCTATCTATCTATCTATCTATCTATCTATCTATCTATCTATCTGTCTGTCTGTCTATCTGTCTGTCTGTCTGTCTGTCTGTCTGTCTGTCTGTCTGTCTGACCCGGCCCGGCTTCGCCCAGCCCCTGGTGGGGAGCATTTAATTTAATTCATATAAGTAGTCATATAAGGCCGGTCTCTCTGGCTGAGGGGTTACAACACTTTCTCCATGATCCCTTTTATCACGCAGTCTCGTAGCGGGAGAGAACTGGGAGCGGTTCGACTCCCGCTGGTGACTTGCGGGATACTGAGCCGGCCGCTCAGAAAGCAATGGCAAACTACTGAGCGTAATCTTGCCAAGAAATCAACAGACAGCTGAAAGATGCTGCTGTTGACAGCGATGTCCTGTAAAAGGATATGCAAAAAAAAAAAAGTCATATAAGCTCCCGTTCCCATTCCCGACTATCTACTGTCTGTCTGTCTGTCTGTCTGTCTGTCTGTCTGTCTGTCTGTCTGTCTGTCTGTCTGTCTGTCTGTCTGTCTGTCTGTCTGTCTGTCTGTCTGTCTGTCTGTCTGTCTGTCTGTCTGTCTGTCTGTCTGTCTGTCTGTCTGTCTGTCTGTCTGTCTGTCTGTCTGTCTGTCTGTCTGTCTGTCTGTCTGTCTGTCTGTCTGTCTGTCTGTCTGTCTGTCTGTCTGTCTGTCTGTCTGTCTGTCTGTCTGTCTGTCTGTCTGTCTGTCTGTCTGTCTGTCTGTCTGTCTGTCTGTCTGTCTGTCTGTCTGTCTGTCTGTCTGTCTGTCTGTCTGTCTGTCTGTCTGTCTGTCTGTCTGTCTGTCTGTCTGTCTGTCTGTCTGTCTGTCTGTCTGTCTGTCTGTCTGTCTGTCTGTCTGTCTGTCTGTCTGTCTGTCTGTCTGTCTGTCTGTCTGTCTGTCTGTCTGTCTGTCTGTCTGTCTGTCTGTCTGTCTGTCTGTCTGTCTGTCTGTCTGTCTGTCTGTCTGTCTGTCTGTCTGTCTGTCTGTCTGTCTGTCTGTCTGTCTGTCTGTCTGTCTGTCTGTCTGTCTGTCTGTCTGTCTGTCTGTCTGTCTGTCTGTCTGTCTGTCTGTCTGTCTGTCTGTCTGTCTGTCTGTCTGTCTGTCTGTCTGTCTGTCTGTCTGTCTGTCTGTCTGTCTGTCTGTCTGTCTGTCTGTCTGTCTGTCTGTCTGTCTGTCTGTCTGTCTGTCTGTCTGTCTGTCTGTCTGTCTGTCTGTCTGTCTGTCTGTCTGTCTGTCTGTCTGTCTGTCTGTCTGTCTGTCTGTCTGTCTGTCTGTCTGTCTGTCTGTCTGTCTGTCTGTCTGTCTGTCTGTCTGTCTGTCTGTCTGTCTGTCTGTCTGTCTGTCTGTCTGTCTGTCTGTCTGTCTGTCTGTCTGTCTGTCTGTCTGTCTGTCTGTCTGTCCTGTCTGTCTGTCTGTCTGTCTGTCTGTCTGTCTGTCTGTCTGTCTGTCTGTCTGTCTGTCTGTCTGTCTGTCTGTCTGTCTGTCTGTCTGTCTGTCTGTCTGTCTGTCTGTCTGTCTGTCTGTCGTCTGTCTGTCTGTCTGTCTGTCTGTCTGTCTGTCTGTCTGTCTGTCTGTCTGTCTGTCTGTCTGTCTGTCTGTCTGTCTGTCTGTCTGTCTGTCTGTCTGTCTGTCTGTCTGTCTGTCTGTCTGTCTGTCTGTCTGTCTGTCTGTCTGTCTGTCTGTCTGTCTGTCTGTCTGTCTGTCTGTCTGTCTGTCTGTCTGTCTGTCTGTCTGTCTGTCTGTCTGTCTGTCTGTCTGTCTGTCTGTCTGTCTGTCTGTCTGTCTGTCTGTCTGTCTGTCTGTCTGTCTGTCTGTCTGTCTGTCTGTCTGTCTGTCTGTCTGTCTGTCTGTCTGTCTGTCTGTCTGTCTGTCTGTCTGTCTGTCTGTCTGTCTGTCTGTCTGTCTGTCTGTCTGTCTGTCTGTCTGTCTGTCTGTCTGTCTGTCTGTCTGTCTGTCTGTCTGTCTGTCTGTCTGTCTGTCTGTCTGTCTGTCTGTCTGTCTGTCTGTCTGTCTGTCTGTCTGTCTGTCTGTCTGTCTGTCTGTCTGTCTGTCTGTCTGTCTGTCTGTCTGTCTGTCTGTCTGTCTGTCTGTCTGTCTGTCTGTCTGTCTGTCTGTCTGTCTGTCTGTCTGTCTGTCTGTCTGTCTGTCTGTCTGTCTGTCTGTCTGTCTGTCTGTCTGTCTGTCTGTCTGTCTGTCTGTCTGTCTGTCTGTCTGTCTGTCTGTCTGTCTGTCTGTCTGTCTGTCTGTCTGTCTGTCTGTCTGTCTGTCTGTCTGTCTGTCTGTCTGTCTGTCTGTCTGTCTGTCTGTCTGTCTGTCTGTCTGTCTGTCTGTCTGTCTGTCTGTCTGTCTGTCTGTCTGTCTGTCTGTCTGTCTGTCTGTCTGTCTGTCTGTCTGTCTGTCTGTCTGTCTGTCTGTCTGTCTGTCTGTCTGTCTGTCTGTCTGTCTGTCTGTCTGTCTGTCTGTCTGTCTGTCTGTCTGTCTGTCTGTCTGTCTGTCTGTCTGTCTGTCTGTCTGTCTGTCTGTCTGTCTGTCTGTCTGTCTGTCTGTCTGTCTGTCTGTCTGTCTGTCTGTCTGTCTGTCTGTCTGTCTGTCTGTCTGTCTGTCTGTCTGTCTGTCCTGTCTGTCTGTCTGTCTGTCTGTCTGTCTGTCTGTCTGTCTGTCTGTCTGTCTGTCTGTCTGTCTGTCTGTCTGTCTGTCTGTCTGTCTGTCTGTCTGTCTGTCTGTCTGTCTGTCTGTCTGTCTGTCTGTCTGTCTGTCTGTCTGTCTGTCTGTCTGTCTGTCTGTCTGTCTGTCTGTCTGTCTGTCTGTCTGTCTGTCTATTATTAGAAAGAGCACTTGAAAGATCTTTACATCTTCCCCCAACAATTAACTTGGGTAAATGGAGCGTCTTATTTAATTCATATTCGGCCCCTGCTCCCGTTCCCGTTCCCAAAAAAGACGACCCGGCCCGGCTTCGCCCAGTCCCTGGTGGGGAGCATATCATTTAATTCATATTCGGCGGAGGGAGGAGGAGGAGGGAGCAGGAGGGAGGAGGAGGAGACAGGAGGAGGAGGAGTAGGAGGAGGAGGAGGGATTAGGAGGAGGAGGGAGGAGGAGGAGGAGAGGAGGAGGAGGGAGAAGGAGGAAGGAGGAGGAGGGAGTAGGAGGAAGAGCGAGGAGGAGAGAGGAGGAGGGAGGCGGTAGGAGGAGGGAGGAGGAGGGGAGAGGAGGAGAAAGAGGGAGGAGAAGAGAGAAGGAGGAGGAGGAAGAGGGAGGAGGATGAGGGAGAAGGAGGAGGAGGAGGGAGAAGGAGGGAGGAGGAGGAGGAGGGGAGGAGGAGGAGGTAGGAGGAGGAGGGAGGGGACGGAGGGAGAAGCAGGAAGGAGGAGGAGAGAGGAGGAGGAGGTAGGAGAGAGGAGGAGGAGGGAGGAGGTGGAAGGAGGAGGAGGGAGGAGGAAGAGGGAGAAGGAGGAGGGATAGGGAGGAGGAGGAGGAGTGAGGAGGTAGAGGGAGGAGGATGGAGTAGGAAGAGGGAGGAGGAGGAGGATGGAGGAGGAAGAGGGAGGAGGAGGAGGGAGGAGTATGGAAGAGGAAGAGGAGGAGGATGAAGAGGAAGAGGGAGAAGGAGTAGGAGGAAGAGGGAGGAGGAGGGAGGAGAAGGAGGGAGGGGGAGGAGGAGGGAGAGGGAGGAGGAGGAGAGAGGAGGAGGAGGGAGGAGGCGGAGGGAGGAGGAGGGAGGAAGAGGGAGAAGGAGAAGGGAGAGGGAGGAGGGAGGATGAGGAGGGGGAGGAGGGAGAGGGAGGAGGAAGAGGAGGAGGGAGGAGGAGGTAGAGGGAGGAGGAGGTAGGAGGAGAAGGAGAGAGGAGGAGGGAGGAGGAGGAGGTAGAGGGATTAGGAGGAGGGAGGAGGAGGAAGAGGAGGTAGAGGAAGGAGGAGGAGGGAGGAGGAGGAGAGAGGAGGAGAAGGGAGGAGGAGGGAGTTCGCCATTCCCAATTCATACTCGTCTAGGTTCTGTGATTTCGGTCCTTCCATTGATTGTTCTTCCCTTCTACATGACTGTAGATAACTTCTTTACACATAAAAAGATGAGTTGTTATTGACATTGCCGTGTGACGATTCTGTGTAGTCACGTCATTTTCTTCGCTTTTCCTAGCGTTGTGGTTCAGGGATTCTTTCATCATCATCATATATTTACGTACGTATTTAGGGAGGGGGAGGAGGGAGGAGGAGGAAGAAGAAAAAAAACTATGACAGTTGGCAGCGCGGGAATGAGAGGAAGACGTGTAGAAAATTTCATCTCAATCGGATGGACCGTTCGCGAACGCATAAAGGACATACACACACACACACACACACACACACACATCCTTTTTTATATATAAGACTAGCTGACCCGGCCCGGCTTCGCCCAGGCCCTAGCGGGGATCTATCTATCTATCTATCTATCTATCTATCTATCTATCTATCTATCTATCTATCTATCTATCTATCTATCTATCTATCTATCTATCTATCTATCTATCTATCTATCTATCTGTCTGTCTATCTGTCTGTCTGTCTGTCTGTCTGTCTGTCTGTCTGTCTGTCTGACCCGGCCCGGCTTCGCCCAGCCCCTGGTGGGGAGCATTTAATTTAATTCATATAAGTAGTCATATAAGGCCGGTCTCTCTGGCTGAGAGGTTACAACACTTTCTCCATGATCCCTTTTATCACGCAGTCTCGTAGCGGGAGAGAACTGGGAGCGGTTCGACTCCCGCTGGTGACTTGCGGGATACTGAGCCGGCCGCTCAGAAAGCAATGGCAAACTACTGAGCGTAATCTTGCCAAGAAATCAACAGACAGCTGAAAGATGCTGCTGTTGACAGCGATGTCCTGTAAAAGGATATGCAAAAAAAAAAAAGTCATATAAGCTCCCGTTCCCATTCCCGACTATCTACTGTCTGTCTGTCTGTCTGTCTGTCTGTCTGTCTGTCTGTCTGTCTGTCTGTCTGTCTGTCTGTCTGTCTGTCTGTCTGTCTGTCTGTCTGTCTGTCTGTCTGTCTGTCTGTCTGTCTGTCTGTCTGTCTGTCTGTCTGTCTGTCTGTCTGTCTGTCTGTCTGTCTGTCTGTCTGTCTGTCTGTCTGTCTGTCTGTCTGTCTGTCTGTCTGTCTGTCTGTCTGTCTGTCTGTCTGTCTGTCTGTCTGTCTGTCTGTCTGTCTGTCTGTCTGTCTGTCTGTCTGTCTGTCTGTCTGTCTGTCTGTCTGTCTGTCTGTCTGTCTGTCTGTCTGTCTGTCTGTCTGTCTGTCTGTCTGTCTGTCTGTCTGTCTGTCTGTCTGTCTGTCTGTCTGTCTGTCGTCTGTCTGTCTGGTCTGTCTGTCTGTCTGTCTGTCTGTCTGTCTGTCTGTCTGTCTGTCTGTCTGTCTGTCTGTCTGTCTGTCTGTCTGTCTGTCTGTCTGTCTGTCTGTCTGTCTGTCTGTCTGTCTGTCTGTCTGTCTGTCTGTCTGTCTGTCTGTCTGTCTGTCTGTCTGTCTGTCTGTCTGTCTGTCTGTCTGTCTGTCTGTCTGTCTGTCTGTCTGTCTGTCTGTCTGTCTGTCTGTCTGTCTGTCTGTCTGTCTGTCTGTCTGTCTGTCTGTCTGTCTGTCTGTCTGTCTGTCTGTCTGTCTGTCTGTCTGTCTGTCTGTCTGTCTGTCTGTCTGTCTGTCTGTCTGTCTGTCTGTCTGTCTGTCTGTCTGTCTGTCTGTCTGTCTGTCTGTCTGTCTGTCTGTCTGTCTGTCTGTCTGTCTGTCTGTCTGTTATTAGAAAGAGCACTTGAAAGATCTTTACATCTTCCCCCAACAATTAACTTGGGTAAATGGAGCGTCTTATTTAATTCATATTCGGCCCGTGCTCCCGTTCCCGTTCCCAAAAAAGACGACCCGGCCCGGCTTCGCCCAGTCCCTGGTGGGGAGCATATAATTTAATTCATATTCGGCGGATGGAGAAGGAGGAGGGAGCATGAGGGAGGAGGAGGAGACAGGAGGAGGAGGGAGGAGGAGGAGGGATTAGGAGGAGGAGGAGGGAGGAATGAGGGGAGAGGGAGGAGGAGGAGTTAGGAGGAGGAGGAAGATGGAGGAGGAGGGAGGAGGAAAGAGGGAGGAGGAGGGAGGAGGAGGAGGGAGGAGGAGGAGGAGGGAGGAGGAGGGAGAAGGAGGGAGAAGGAGGAAGGAGGAGGAGGGAGTAGGAGGAAGAGGAAGAGGGAGAAGGAGGGAGGAGGAGGAGGGAGAAGGAGGGAGGAGGAGGGAGAAGGAGGGAGGAGGAGGGAGGAGGAGGGAGGAGGAGGAGGTAGAAACTAGAAACACTTTACTTTATTTACTATTAACAGAAGAGCTGTGATACAGACGTGTTCCTTATGCGTGAAAATACTGGGCAAGAAGTTAATGACGTGGAAAGCTTAACCAACTTGGGAGTCTCGGCAGCCTAGTTGCTCTCGACTGTTGACCCGATGGTCATGGGTTCGATCCGCTACTGAGCGAATTCGGATTTTTAAAATCTTACCTACAGTCGATATAAATATGGGTCCAGCACCATACGCCCTATGCGCTTTAAACGCTTTAATGGATCTTTTAAATACCCGGGCAACAAATAATATTTTAAGCAACACTAGTTGTATATCCTTTAATCAGATGATAGAGAGGATTGGAGAGTCCTGACCGCGAACGTCTGCTCCAGACCCGTGTCTGCCCTAGATTGACACCTGAATTTATTTAAATAAAAAAATGATACCTGCGCCATTTGAAGAGATCAAACGTCTCCAAAAATATAGCAAACCATTTTTAGAGTGACTCTACTCGTGGAAACTTTAAGAGTCGAGATTAAGATACATATTTGGCTTTATTACATTACATCATTTATGCAAGTTAACTTTAGCACATTAAACTACTCGTATATATTTGTAACTGAGAAAATAATGCTCTTTAAATGCTACAGAAAGACTAGCAACGTTTTCTGTATAAAATAATTTTAGGGCTTACTTTTCCAGCCAAGTTGCTTGTCCCAAAGTGTTTTCTCGCCGCATTCAGGATAGTTAACTGAAATGAACATATTTTACTTTTGTAATCACTGACTGACTGGCACCTTGCAGTCTTGACAGACGATAGTTTGTAAAATGGAGTTATACCTCTCCATAGCACAAAGCCTGGGCTGAATTTAGAGATCATGTGTTGCCCATGCAGCATGATCTCTCTCTTGGCGTGTCTAGTGTATTCCAGAGGAAAGGTAAACCAATACGTCTGGAACAAGACAAGCTGCAGAAGCTGCCGGATCAGCAAAGCAATGCTCTAACTGTCCTGTCCGCCTGTCGGAGCTTCAATCCTAGACCAGTTGTCAATCAAGGCTTAGGGCCTGGTCTGCCCTCCATGACATTTAGTCTTTAGGTTGAATTTCCTCGCACTAAGATAAGGCTTGTACGCTCCCAGTTGCGCTCCTCCGCCCGAAGCGTTGGCACAATGTGGGGTGTCGGGTTTGGTAAGCGTCGCCTAACATTCGGCGCTGACAGAAAGCATGTAGTACCGTCTACTGTCATACGGTAGCTCAGTCATATCTAACTAAGACCTGACATCGAACTTTTGTAATACAATGTTAATTGTTAACGTGTTTCTTCGTGTAATTTAAAGATGGCTGCGCCATTCAGAACGATTGAGGGTCCTATTTATCATTGTTGGTAATTGTGAAACAAAAATGCTGAATTGACGAATTTCAATGGCAGTGAAGATAATGTTATCAGGTGTGATTGGTTGGTTGGTTGACTGGTTGATTGGTTGGTTGGTTGGTTGGTTGGTTCGTTGGTTGGTTGGTTGGTTGGTTGGTTGGAAGACCTGCGAAAGACAGACTTCTAAGTATAGAGGTCGATGCTTTGACGTTAATTGGGCTAAACCCAAACAATGGTTTGTATCTATTGGGATGGGGCTGTGTCACAGACCTTTCTCCCGTCCTGGTACCGATGTACCCTGTCCACGTTGATTGTATGTGCAGAGCTCTCTCTCATACTCTCTCTCTCTCTCTCTCTCTCTCTCTCTCTCTCTCTCTCTCTCTCTCTCTCTCTCTCTCATTCTCACTCACTCTCTCTCTCCCTTTCTCTCCCCATGTCGGAGAAAAGAGCGGGATATGCAAGATTGGAACTTCAAGCCAGCTGAGAGATATGACCACCATTGGAGCTAGCCAGACTCGGGAGCCAGTCTGTTGACAGACAGTAGTAGTACCACGATAGGTGTACCAAGAATTGGTCCGTTTATGTTCTGCTTCTGATTTTGCAACCTCTACGACTCTTGCTTAAATAAATACAATAGTATATAGTATGTGGGACATAGTCAAGCAGATATTTCTTACATCAGAATAATAAGAATGTCTTTGTTGTTTCAAACAGTAAAGACGATCTTTCCTCGTATTACAATATACAATATATATAAACATATATAACATATAAACATATACAATATAAATATTGCTGTTGCAATAGTTTAAGTGTTTCCCCGGTGAATCGTATTTAGATGAGAGAGAGAGAGAGAGAGAGAGAGAGAGAGAGAGAGAGAGAGAGAGAGAGAGAGAGAGAGAGAGAGAGAGAGAGAGAGAGAGAGAGAGAGAGAGAGAGGAGAGAACAGGCTTCATATATGAATAGTCACTGCATTTGGAAAATCAGACAGATTGACGGACGGACGGGAAGACAGACAGTTCATGTGATCAAATCCACTCGAAGATAATTGTTGTTATTAAATTGACTTCAGGTCGACCTGGTATAAAATGGGTACCGGGAAATTTCCAGTGAAGTAAAAGCAGCCGGCGTCACATTGACCACACCACTCAAGGAGTACAGATAGTATATAAAAATATGGGGCTAACATCATATACCAAAATACACCCCAAGACGTGATAATTGGCGCGTAACTTTTTTTCGTTAAGGTACATACAGTACAGGTACAATGATTTCCACGCAACTATGAAGAAACAGACTAGTAATGGCTTTCGAAGTGGTGAAGAAATGTCAAAATGAGCTATAATACTGGACCAAACGGAATACACTGAAGGGCTAGTTACCATTGTGCCGTGAACAATTCCCTGGGGTCCAATGTAACAGTAGCTGCCAGCAGTCATCTGGCCATACATTGTCACACCCATAGAAAATAGCTTGTAGTACACATCTCGGCTTGAGTAGTTAGGCACCATCTGGGATTATATGCGAATCAGTATTAGAAATGGCGAACAGCAGCGATATGTTGTAAATGCATGGAAAATGTGAATTGTTGGAATGAGGAATTACAGAATGCTTGGTTTCATGGACTGGCTGCATTAAAGGACTGTCATATGCCGTCTACTGCCATAGTGTCTTGCAGGGAAGGACAGTGGTTCTTAAGCCGGAAGAATTAAAGCCGCCTGGCTAGTGCCGTCACCGCGAACTGTGTAGGTTGAAGTTTTCTTAGGGTTTGGAATTAAAGACTGGACAAACGGGCTAGATCAGGTTTAGTGTTTAGTCCTTTATATGTCTGAGGCAGCAACAAATGCCCCAACTATCACACCCTTTAACATCCAAATCTATGGTGTACAGCCAGAGCTATTTAAAATGCCGAGAAAGTAAACAGCATATTTATAGTGGAAAAGTACCCTGTAGTATATTTTAAATCAAGAAATGAAACCATACATGTGTGTATTAAAGAAATTGATTATTTAAATAAGTTGGCTGAAGTAACACTTTAGATATTTAACTTTACATTCAGAACGAAGCTATGCGGGTCATTCTGGGATGCACCAGAGACACTCCAGTAGTGTGTATGCGTTACATCCTTGGTCTGCCGACTGTTGCTGGTAGGCTCAAGGTGATGCAGGCGAAGGCATACCTCAGAGTAGCTGCTGACACAGACCACCCACTGCATGAGGCGCTGGAAGCAGTTAAGGGTCAGCGACTGATAAGAGGGAAATCATGGATGGCTCAGGCGGAGGATACGATCAGACAGGTGTGCCCCCTTGAGAACATTAGGCGTGGAGAGGAGTGGGTCAGAGTGCCAGCGGAGCAGTCAGACTTGTGCAGAGTTATAATCACATTAAGCCGGGAGTGCAGGGAGTGGCCAGCAGGGGCCACGGAAGTGGAAATAAAGCAACTAATTCAGGACAATGCTCACTCGAGTGATGTGATTATCTACACAGATGGTTCGGTGTCAAGAAGTGAGAGAAGTGGCTGGGGTTTCATAGCCAAAGCTAATGGTCGATGTTTGGGGCAGGAGAGCCTGGCATATGATACCACAACATCCAGCTTAAGAATGGAAGTGGAGGCAGTCACTGCGGCTCTCCGCTGGATGGAGAATACGATACACACACACATCGTGATTGTAACTGACTCAGAAAGCATGCTGACGAGGGTGAGAACGGGCAGACTTCGTGCGGAGTGGCTTGCTTCGCTTCGGAGGTCACGGGTGACAAGCATCGCCTGGATCTTTTCTCCGGGGCATGCCGGTGTGCTGGGAAATGAACAGTCGGACAGATTGGCTGGCTCTGCAGAACGTGGTGGAGTATTGATACATGACAAGGCAGACGTGGTTGCGGCTTTGTGGGAGCACGTGCACACCTCGGAGGAGCAAATGGATTACCATGGTCTGGCAAGAATGAGACAAAGAGGAGTGATGAAGGGATCTGGCCGACGCTCAATGCTCAAAGGAAAGGCGAGACGGACTTATAATCAGGTTGCTACTGGTACTATTAGTGTTGGAACTCTTCGCTGGCTGCTGAGGATGGGGACGGAGCACTTATGGGAATGCCCCGAATGCTGTGATGTCGATTCCTAAATCAATCAATCAATCAATCAATCAATCAATCATGTTTAACTTTAATCCTATTTTAGTATTACATTTAATAGTAATGTTTAACTGAAAAAAAAAGAAAAGTAAAAAGTTCCGTACACACGCCTCAAGGAGCATTGTACATATGTTTGCTAGACATATAGTCCGGCAAGTGGGAGTGATGCGGTCAGTATCATTCCGCCCACCTTTACTTCCCAATATATTTCATAGTACCCATTTTAGGCTAGGTCGAACTCTGGGCCAAGGTCATTGTTTAAAATAGAACTTCGAACCCACACCACTGCGGATTGAACCAGTGGCCAGGAACGACAGGCACGTGTCTAGCCATTGCGTCACCGCGGCTCCCAAACGTCTAATTTAGACACTGGAAAAGGCACATTCAGAAGCTGCAGAAGCGTTCCCTAACTTTGAACTCAAGCGTGGTCCATACACGTGCCACCATTTCTAGTAATACTGGGTCTTGCACTGGACTGATTTCGAGTGTGGAATAGCTTTCTTTATTGCCAGTGCCTGTCACCATCCGGCGAATCCACTTCAACTTCTGACGTACTTGTAATTTACGCCCCGAAGTCAAGTAAGAGACGTTAAAATTTTAGCCAAGCTGACCAGTATAGGGGCTTAACCCGGCTGACCGATATAGGGGTTTAACCCGCTACCTCGGATAGAGCACCGATTACTAAAGAAGTTTAAGAACGAGCGCTCTTATTCGTTCATCTATGTTGACGTAGAACAGAAACGTGATTTTATCTCTATGACTTGTAATTTACTAAACAATAATCTTTGTTGACGTAGAGCAGAAACGTGATGTTATCTCTATGACTTGTCATTTACTGACAATCATCTTTGTTGACGTAGAGCAGAAACGTGATTTTATCTCTATGACATGTCATTTACTAGACAAACATCTTTGTTGACGTAGAGCAGAAACGTGATTTTATCTCTATGACTTGTCATTTACTAGACAATCATCTTTGTTGACGTAGAGCAGAAACGTGATTTTATCTCTTAGACTTGTCATTTACTAGACAATCATCTTTGACATTCAAACACACAGTTACCATTCCATTTGTGATAACCATTCTAGGGCCTTTAGATGAGCTGGGGTAAAGTCCCATCGGGTGCCCAGAGTACATGACTAGTGTCTGATCACTGGTCATCTCTGACAAGTAATGCATGGTCAGTAGAAACTGAAATAGAGATATCATTTGACAAAAAAGTGTTATATTTTGACACTTACTCTGATGGAAAATAAACAATGAATGTTTGTTGTTATTCTTTATTTATTGGGGTTGGATCAATCCCTGGGTATTGCGTTGGAGTTAACGAAGTACCCAAAACCAAGAAGAAACACGAGTGCCAAAGCATCGGATTTCAAGTGAAAATTCACGACCTTTAAGAAAATTAATAAATAATCTACCAACCAGCCAGTCAACTAACCAACCGAACCAAATAATACATACACCCACCCAACCAACAAACCAGCCAGCCAGCCAGCCAGCCAGCCAGCCACCCAACCAACCAACCAACCAACCAACCAACCAACCAACCAGCGTTGTAAATGTGAATTCTAGGACACAATAGAAATAGTAAAACGGGTTGGCGTCCTGTTCAATACTTATAATTAATGTGTCACTCTGTAGTTCGTCATGTAATGTAAGAGTCAAAGTGGAACATTATAAACAGTCTCTTATAACTCTGTTCACTAAACCACTTGATTACAAGATGAGTCAGTCCACTGATAATAAGCAGTCGACTCAGGCCACCGACACTCAGCTAGCAATTCTGTACCCGGACAATGTCAACTCTTTTGATCCATGATAACCCAGTCCACTCAATACCAAAGCCGTTAAGCAACAAGCAATGTTGGACCACACCAGTCAGCTAGGCTGACCAATGGCGTCTTACACTATGATCGACCCATGGCAATCACACATCTATTGCCGTGATACTGGGTACATTGCACATCAAGTGCCGTGATACTGGTTACATCGAATACCGAGTTCCTTGATTCTGGTTACATCGAACATCGAGAATCGTGGTGCTGGTTATATCGCCAATCAAGAGTCGTTTCTTCAAGAGAATATTCTCGATACGCTGCAATAGCATGAAAGTATGGTCTTTTCTCTCATTACCATCTTTAAGTACAGAAACTCACGTGAAGACGGTTACTTTCTAGAAAGTAATTAAGCAAACGTTTTGGAAATACTGCTTCTATTGTAATTATGGTAGTACCATACGAATACGTTTGGTATAATGTCACGTGTAATGATTGCATATATACTTGGCAATGGCATGAAGAGATAGTATCGCCAACTCCATATAAGGATGCAGAAGTAGATGTAGAAGCGCTAGGTATTGTAATTTAGAGGAAGGGCGCGGGAAAATGGAAACACTGAAACATGGCCACAGGTAAATAAATTACACAGAGTATCATAAAAGTTGTTGCTGCTGTTGTTTTATGAACCCCGTCATTCGAGTTGTTCATTCTGTTACAACATGAAGACGCTGACTAGTGATGATGACTTTGATTGCATCCACGCAAGGAAGGAGCACACAAAACTTCGATTATGCACGTGTGAAATCTCCAATAGTGACTGCAAGTGATACTAAAATGGTAATAGAGAATAGTTAACGCGGAGCTTAATGAAAGAAGGGAACATATTCCAGAATATAAAGAAGCGAGGAAACAAATAGATATGACGCTAGTTAGGACAAACATTGTGAAAACATGATAACAGCGTGAATAGAAAGTCGTTTTTCTGGACCCTCAAGACATTAGATACAGACGGAGACTAAAATCAAGCGGTGAATTGAAATACAAAGATGAATATGTTGTGGACGTCATGGAGGCAGCTGTAGGCGAAAGCGAGAAATAGAACGGCTTGGTCTAAATTGGTTGAGGGCCTATGAACCAACGGGAAGTAAAGGACAGAAGAAGAAGACATTGCATTATTAAGCTTTGAAGACATTGCTGAGGTCACATAGCCACTATCGGCAATATCTGTAACAACTGGACAAGGTAGACAACACACACCTGAACCCAGCAGGAAAACACTTGTCCGTTATCTCCGTAAGTGACAAGCTCGTGCGGGTACTGGGCTACTTTTGGGTCAAGGTTGTTCATAATCATATGCATTATGGCTGCTGCTTCAGTGCACTTGGCTGGGTACTCTGACAAAGGATAGGCTCTAGGGAAGGGATCATAAATATAGTTTAAAAGATGTGCAGAAGGTTTGGGTGAGAATTCGAAGAAGAAGAAAAAGAAGGCGAATGAAGAGGAGGAAAGGTGGAGGTAAAATCAGAAAAGGAGAAGTTGGAGAGTTGGAGGAGAAGGAGGAGAAGGAAAAGGTAGAGCAACAGTAGCGGCAAAAGAAGCAGAAGTAGATGTGTGAATAATAATAATAATAATAATAATAATAATAATAATAATAATAATAATAATTCGTAAATTCGTATGTCATGGAAACACACATCATCAAATATTAAAGTCTTACTCGAGTAGCTAGAAATACTCGCGTTTGAAACACAGCTGCAGGCGATTTGGCAACAGACCGCCTTGCGTTGGCTTTTTGCGAAAAGGGTATGGGTGCCGGTCGTTCAGAAAGTAAAGACAAACTACTGAACGTAAACTTGCCAAGAGATCACAACAGCAAAGAATGTTGGTGTTGACTGCAACGTCCTGTAAAGGATATGGAACTTGAATATATATATATATATATATATATATATATATATATATATATATATATATATATATATATATATATATATATATATATATATATATATATATATATATATATATATATATATATACATGCAAGAGGTAGACAACTACACACGCGGAAGGATAATCTCGAGAGATGGACGAACAGCTAGCTGCCTATCAGATTGTATATTCAAGGATTGAGGCAGAGTGTGTTACAGGTTTTTTGCCGACCACCTTGATTGTGGAGCCGACACCTACTTGATAACAAGGTATGAAAACTTAATATGGAAAACCGTTCTCAAGGCAAGACGAGATTACTCCCATGTGTTGTAGGGGCAAAGTTACAAATAAAATGGCCATGTATTCTTAAGCTCTTTCTTCTCAGACATTAGCAAGTGTTAGGCAATATGCCTCTAGGTCGCGAGGAGTTGAAAATAATACTCAAGAGGGATAAAAAGTGCTAAAGAATAACATGGATGAGAATGGGTTAAATGCAAAGAATACCAAGGACAGAAAGAACAATCAATGAGCAAGTCCTGAAAGAAACAAATGAAAACCGTAAACTAATTAGAGCAATTAGACGTAGGGAGACACAGTTTTTTGGTGACAACTGGCAAAATTGAGGAGAAAAGAAATAGGGGAAAGCAGAGGAGTAAATATCTGGATGGCTTGGCCACATGGTATGATCGAGAAAAGCACACTGGGCTGATCCACGACTCTGCTGATCGCGTGAGATGGCGAAACATGACCGCCCACGCTTATCGGCATAGCACACAATAATGAATGAGATCAAGTAAACACATTCTGAGATATATCGTTAAGACAATAACATGACTTGGGAGTCGCGGTTGCGCAGAGGCTAGCAGCTTGCTTACCAACCCGGTGGTCAGATATTCGAATCCTCATCGTGGTTGATGCTTATAAATTGCCTTGGGCTTCTAAGTCGACCTAGTATAAAAATATGTACCAGAAAATATTCTGGGAAGTAAAGGCGGCCGGTATGATATTGACATCAACCATGGAGTGCTGATGGCTCTATAAAATATTGACAACCATCGAGTGCTGATGGCTCTATAAAATATTGACAACCATCGAGTGCTGATGGCTCTATAAAATATTGACATCAACCATGGAGTGCTGATGGCTCTATAACATATTGACATCAACCATGGAGTGCTGATGGCTCTATAACATATTGACATCAACCATGGAGTGCTGGTGGCTCTATAAAATATTGACATCAACCATCGAGTGCTGGTGGCTCTATAAAATATTGACATCAACCATCGAGTGCTGATGGCTCTATAAAATATTGACAACCATCGAGTGCTGATGGCGCTATAAAATATTGACATCAATCATGAAGTGCTGATGGCTCTATAAAATATTGACATCAACCATGAAGTGCTGATGGCTCTATAAAATATTGACATCAACCATGGAGTGCTGGTGGCTCTATAAAATATTGACATCAACTATCGAGTGCTGATGGCTCTATAAAATGTTGACATCAACTATCGAGTGCTGATGGCTCTATAAAATATTGACATCAACTATCGAGTGCTGATGGCTCTATAAAATATTGACATCAACCATGGAGTGCTGATGGCTCTATAAAATATTGACATCAACTATCGAGTGCTGGTGGCTCTATAAAATATTGACATCAACCATGGAGTGCTGATGGCTCTATAAAATATTGACAACCATCGAGTGCTGATCGCTCTATAAAATATTGACATCAACCATCGAGTGCTGGTGGCTCTATAAAATATTGACATCAACCATGGAGTGCTGATGGCTCTATAAAATATTGACAACCATCGAGTGCTGGTGGCTCTATAAAATATTGACATCAACCATGGAGTGCTGATGGCTCTATAAAATATTGACATCAACCATCGAGTGCTGATGGCTCTATAAAATATTGACATCAACCATGGAGTGCTGATGGCTCTATAAAATATTGACATCAACCATGGAGTGCTGATGGCTCTATAAAATATTGACATCAACCATCGAGTGCTGATGGGTCTATAAAATATTGACATCAACCATCGAGTGCTGATGGCTCTATAAAATATTGACATCAACCATGGAGTGCTGATGGCTCTATAAGATATTGACATCAACCATGAAGTGCTGATGGCTCTATAAAATATGGGGCTAGCACCATATACCCAGTACTTGTCAAGGCATGTGAAAGGGTTGTTTACTCCACTTAATAACAGGACGTAGCCTGTTAATGCAGCATTTGGCTTATGGAATCGCTTAAAAAAGTCGCTTAAAAGTCGACAGTGTCGAATTCATTGCACCGGGTTGTTATCCCATATGGCTCAGTCTCTTACCGCAGCGCGGAAAGTGTCACACAAAGCACGAACTCCGTAGCTCCAGCGACAACCCCCAGGAGTCTAAAAAAATGCACTCGTGAACCGAAGGACGTGGCCCGGAATCGAACCTACAACTTTCGGAGTCCGAGTCAGACGGCTTGACGATTATGAAGAAATAGCTTAATAGATATTTCATAGATATTTCCAAAAGTATGATGAGAACGGTGAAGACCGGCATGTTTCAGGCTTTCATTCAACAATCTAAAATAGAGAGAATCTGTTGGATTGTTCCCCCTGGACATGCTGGTGTGATGGGTAACGAACAGGGGGACAAATTGGCTGGGTCTGCATCCCTTGGTGGGGTACTGATGCATGATAAGGCATATATGGTCAGGGCCCTTTAATAGTATGTGTATAGTACAGAAGAACAGTCGGATTATCACGACTTAGAGACAATGGTGCTGTAGGAAGTGACCAGAGGATCTGGCCGACAGTAAAAACTCAGATAGAACGCCAGACGGACACATAATTAGACTGATACTGGTACAATTAGTGTTGGGACTCTTCGCTGGCTGTTGCAGACGAGAACGGAGCACGTTTGAGACTTTCCCGAGTGCTGTGATTTCGCTTCTTAACTCAACTCATATGTTCATCTACACAGGTTAGACAAATTAACCTCAAAAGTGCTAAATTAAACGAACAATAAACCAAAGCATTTGAAACACATTATCTGAAATAGAAAAAAATCGATAAGTTACACCTCTTCTCATTCTATGATCAAATTATTTGAAATGTAAATAATCTACAATCTCTACCTCATCTCAATCTGTGGTCAAATTATTTGAAATATAAATAATGTATAGGCCCTACCTCATTTCAATCTGTGGTCTGAAGCGGTACATGTAAATATGGCCGTACGTCCGCAGTTCAATTGCGAATTCCGGTGCCAGTATTTCATGATACTTCGGCGGAAAGTACCGAAGGGCGTTCTGAACAGCTAGCTAGGGAAAAACAACATAGAAGGTTATTGTTATTGATCTGCCTTACATAGCTCAGAACAACAGGTTGTGACTCATTCTATATTCAGATCTGTTTTAGCTCGTATTATAATACCTGGGTTGCACAGAGATCTGCCTTGTCCTCTTTAATGTCTAAACCAGCAAAGTCGCAGCTATTGAGACACCAGGTGTGGGTAGAATCTTGATATTTTCAGATGATATGCTGGTGTACAGACAGGGCAGAGATAGGGCCAGTTTGGCGGGAGACTTATAGGTGGCAGTAAACAGGGTGGCAGAGTGATGCAGGGACGCACGAGCAGTAATAAACCCAGACAAGGCATCGGTTGTGTGGTACTCACTGGATAACCGGATCGTCAATACATATGTTCCAGGTATTATGTTGAAGAAGAAGAAGAAGAAGAAGAAGAAGAAGAAGAAGAAGAAGAAGAAGAAGAAGAAGAAGAGGAAGAAGAAGAAGAAGAAGAAGCTCTCCTATATATTATGCCGAACTACATCACTGCACACTAGTTAGTACTTGGGTATCACCTTTGACAGGTGTTTGTCTTTTAAGGATCATATGGAGGCTTTGGTGATGAAGGCTGGTAGGGGACTTAATGCATTGAGATCAATGGCAGTAACCGGGGTAGATCAGAGGATGCTTTACAGGCTCTTTCAGCAGTTAATAATTTCTGTCAATGAGTATGGTTTAGGACTGCTGACAGTATCAAAGAGCCAGCTTGAAAGGTTGGAGCGCATACAGAATGTTGCCATGCGGGTATTCCAGGGGTGCACAAAGGAAACACCAATTATATGCACGAGGCATATCCTGGCGCTACCAACAATGACGGATAGGCATAGGGTCCCTCAGGCCAAATGGTAACTGAGAGTTGCTGCAGATAGGGATCACCCCTGCATGCAGCCATGGATATGGTCAAGGGTCATAGACTAAGACGAGGCAGGTCCTGGATGGCACAGGCCGATCTTTCTATAAGTTAGGTGTGTGATTTAGAGACTATCAATCGTGAAAAAGAGTGGGTTGAAGACATGACGGACTGGCACAATGTAATAGTAACACTGGTTCTGAGTGGAGTGAATGGGTATCGGGCCGCACTGAGTTTGAAGTCAACAACTGATCCAGAGTAACACACATTAAGGTGACATAGTTATCTACATCGATGGATCAGTGGTAAGAAACAGATGTAGTGGTTGGGGTTTTATTGCAAAGGCTATTGGACGAGTCTTGAAAAAGGAGAGTCTGGCATATGAGATTACGACCTGCAGCATGAGAATGGAGGTGGAAGCAGTAACAGCGGCATGCCGTTGGCTAGAGGAGACTACTGCAACACACATTGTATTCATTACGGATTCAAAGAGCATGCTTAGTAAGGTGGAGAAAGGAATGTTTCGTGTGGAATGGCTATCGTCGCTTCAGAGGTCACAGATTGTGAGAATTGTATGGAAATTTTGCCCTGGCAAGCAGGGGTGCCGGGGAATGAACAGGCTGATATGCTAGCAGGGAATGCGCCTCTTGGTGATAGATTGCCTATGGACAAGGGGGAGGTGGTCATGTGCTTGTGGGAGCAGGTGGAGAACGCGGGGAAACAGATTGAGAACCCATATGTGGAAAGAATGAGATTACGGGGGATCGGCAGGGATTCTGGAAGAATCTCAAAACTGAGAGGGAAGACCAGGAGAACTTTTAATCAGATAGCGGAGCACGTATGGGAATGTCCGGTGATGCCGGTTCTTAACTTAATTAAACTTAAGTCAATCTTTATAGGTCGTTTGTTGTAGCGAGTAACCTGTGAACATACTGTGGAGTTCTTTGTAAAGAATGAACCAAAAACTGTAAGTCTGGTGGAAGGAGGAGAAGAAGAAAAATAAGAAGAAGAAGAAGAAGAAGAAGAAGAAGTACAAGAAGAAGAAGAAGAAGAAGATGATGATGATGGTGAAGAAGAAGAAGAAGCTTTCCTATATTTTAGGTCGAACTACATCACTGCATACTAGTTAGTAGTAATAGTAGTAGTAGTGGTGGTAGTAGTGTTGGTTGTGGTGGTGTTGGTGGTAGTAGTAGTAGTAGTAGTAGTAGTAGTAGTAGTAACAGTAGTAGTAGTAGCAGGTAGTAGTAGTAGTAGTAGTAGTAGTAGTAGTAGTAGTAGCAGCAGCAGTAGCAGCAGCAGTAGTAGTAGTAGTAGTAGTAGTAGTAGTAGTAGTAGTAGTAGTAGTAGTAGTAGTAGTAGTAGTAGTAGTAGTAGTAGTAGTAGTAGAAGAAGAAGAAACTGGTTGGTTAGCTAGTTAGATCATTGTGAATTCGCTGGATACTGGGCTTGAACACTCAGGCCTGCTGTACTGGGGTTCAGCCCTGGAAAGGGTTTGTATGTGTTAGTCCGAGGTTGGTGTGGATACTTCTCTCCCGACCCGGTACCAAAGTATCATCTTTACGGGTACTGTAGAGCCTTACTACTTTTCTCCAAACCCCAAATCTGGCTAGGTGTGCAAGACCCATTCTGGACATTCACATATGTTGTGAGGAATCTTTGGATGTAACCAGGCTACGATTCAGCACAGTGCACAAGGTTTAGCTGAGAGTAGACCTTCGAATTTTTCTTTGACTGGTTTTGGTGTATTTTACTATCAACGGACTCCAAACCAATGTCCAAAGTTATAGTAGTAGTAGTAGTAGTAGTAGTAGTAGTAGTAGTAGTAGTAGTAGTAGTAGTAGTAGTAGTAGTAGTAGTAGTAGTAGTATTAGTAGTAGTAGTAGTAGTAGTAGTAGTCCGTAACACTATCTAAGAGCCACGTGGATTCCGCAGTGAGAAACAGAGTGGCCTGTATAAGCAGTTCGGCAGCCTAATCTTGCCCGATTCCTGTGATGGAAACCACTACAGTACTAAACATCTCCCTTAGCAGTAACCTTATGTGTGTAAGTGAAGTGTTCCGACAATCACATTTTTTAGGCCCGAGTGCACGGAGGGATTGGCGGCCACTCTTTTCCTCGCATAGCGAACGTTGAGTGCAGGCATCGACGTCCGACAGAGCGCATGCCCTTGCCAGCTTATCCTCCTAGCGATTAGATCATCCCGTCCACAACCACACTACTAGCAACACATTTAATATTAACATGTATTATAGAAACACGTACTCTTTCCTCATCCTTATTTAGATCAGGGCTTCGAACTGGTGCGTGTGGAACTCTGTCGTCACGTGGTCGGGGATCTGGCAGTGGGTCTAATGGTATTCCTGAACACAGTTCTCTCAGAGTTGACATTTCCTCCGTGTTATGTTGTCTGGATATAAGATGAAATATCACAATCACATTGGTATAACAGATAAGTAATGTAAAAATGTGAAGCTGTCCGCAGCAACCAGGTAGGTCATGGGCAAGAATAATTAGAGGAGGGCATCTCCCGGTCGAGTCCCTCGGTTTAAAAAAAAAACAAACAAACATCCCGAAGCAGTTTCCTGCTTGTGGTCTGGGATATGATAGAGCCATCACATTTGTTTAGACTGGAATGCATAGAGGAATAGGTAGCCAATCTTTCCCTCAATTAGCACGTGACGCGCCCAGGAGTCGAACTCTCGTCGACTGTGCTCATGACATCAGGGCCTAGGTTTCCATCCATCCATCATGGAAAAGCCATACCGGAAAGCGTGGGCGGTCATGACTCGCCATTTCACTCGATCACTAAAGTCGTGGATCAGCTCAGTGTTATTGCCTCTACCATGCCATGTGGCCAAGCCATCAAGGTATTTACTTCTCGCTCTCCCCCTTGGTCTGTTTTCTTCGATCTTGCCAGTTGTCACCAAGTTCTCCAATTCATTTCTTCTCATATGTCCAAAAAATGTTGACTGTCTACGTCTAATTTCTCCAATCAGTTTACGATTTTCATTTGTTTCCTGCAGTACTTAGTCATTTATTTTTCTCTCTGTCCACGGAATTCTTTGCATTTTCCGTAGAAACTACATTTCTACAGACATCAGATATTTTTCATCTTGACTGCTCATTGTCCAAGTTTCACATCCATACAAAAGTACAGGCTCGGTGTAGCACCCCAACACTCTTTTTCTCGTTTCAATTGGCATCTTTTTATTGGTCAGTATGATTTTTCATCTTGCTAAATAAAGGCTACTTTCGCCATGACAATTCTTGTTCTAATCTCTTCAAGGCATCTCCCATCAGATGTTATGACTGTTCCGAGATAATTGTATCGATTCACTTGTTGAAGAATATTCCCATTTACTTGTATATTACATTGTGGTATTTCCTTGTGGTGCTTCTTTCTTCCCAGTGACGACCATTATCTGTGTCTTTTTACAATTTAATTCTAATCCCAGTTGTTCACTGTGTGCAACAACCGCATCTACTACTTGTTGCAGATCCTGCTCATTGTCTGCAATCAATATTGTATCATCTGCATATCTAATGTTATTGATGTTTCGTCCTCCAAATACGATTCCATTTATATCTTCTACATTTCTGAAAATATTTTCACTGTATAGGGAAAAAAGATCTGGAGACATTACACATCCCTGTCTCACACCTCTCTTAATAGGCTGATATTGTCCTACTTCATTATCAATCCTTATGGCAGCTTGTTGTTTCCAATATATGTTTTTAATAAGTCTAATGTCTTTCCCATCAAATTGTAGGTCTGCAAGCAGCATATTTACCATGTTGACATGTCTTACTTTATCGAAAGCCTTTGTGTAGTCAATAAAACAAAGATGTATATCTTTGTTTACTTCTATAGAATGTTCAATAACTGATCGCAGTATATACACAGCATTTACTGTACCCTTCCCTTCTACAAACCCACATTGTTCTTCCCCTATTTCATGTTGTATTTTCTTTCTCACTCTTTGCATGATAACTCGTAGCAAAATCTTCGTGATGTGACTCATTATACTAATTGTTCTATGTTGATCACATTCCAAGGCTCCTGATTTCTTTGGGATTGTAATAAATACAGAAGTACATAATTTAGAAGGTATATTTCCGGTATCATAAAATGTGTTCAGCAGAAGTGACTTGATGTATTCCATATTCATCTAAAGCTTTAATCATTTCTGTTGTGATGTTATCTGAACCGGGGTCTCGCCAGCTTTCATATGTTTAAGAACATTCCGAACCTCATCTTCAAAATTGGCGGTCCTTCATGATTAAATCGAATATCATACTGTTCATCTCTTTTATATTCATAAAGGTTTTTCACATAATCTGACCATTCATGTAGAATCTGATCTTTTTCTATTATGATTTTGCCATCTTTAGTTTTTAGACAGCCTGCTGATGTTCTTGTTCTTTTATTAGTAAGTTCCTGAATTCTTTCGTGCAATAATTTAGTATTTTGACTGTTGTGTTGTTTTTCAATTTCTATGCAATTTTTCTCAAGCCACGCTTCTTTTACCTCCTTTCATAATATTCTGACTTGTCTGTGAATTTCTTCATATTTGGCAGGATTATTTTTGTTGAGTCTTTTTGTCTCCATTAGTTGTAAAATTTCTTCAGTCATCCATTTCTTACGACCCACCTTCTTTAATTGTGGAATAGTTGTTTCTGCTGCAAAACTGATTGAATTCTTCAACATTTCCCATTGACCACCCACACCCTGAAATAGGATATCTAGATCAGACAATACATCACATCTGTTCTGTACTTCTATGTTGAATGTGTTTTGTATTTCCATGTCATTTCTCAATGTACACAGATCATATTTAGTGTTTCCTATATACTTGACTTTCTTTAACTTTACCCTCAATGTACCTGTAAGTAATCTGTGGTCACTATAACAATCAGCACTGGGAACTCTTTTTGCCTAGGTTTCACATAGAAATAATTGGGGGATTGGAGGTAAATTCTTATTTTTTTTAAAATATGGTCAGCACAGATGAAATGATAAGCATGCTCGCTCTTAAACGTTTTATGCGCCGATGGCGCGGTGGCGGTTTTACCCACTATACACCGGTCATTTGTGCTTAAATGTTGACTTCTAGCTCAGAAAGCAAGACAAACTGGGTTGATCGCAACGTCCCTTGAAGAACATGAAACATTTATTTATTGGTACGCATTTATTGTGTAATAGAGCGAAGAGCTAAAGAGAATTGTTGCAACAGTTTGAGAAGTCCTGAATTAGTCAATGTAATAATACATTCTGTGCATAATTTAAGCCCTTAGCTATTTGACGTTTGCGGATCCCTTATTAAAGATTGGTACCAAAATGTATTACACGACTTGTAAACATATACGTTGTTGAATAACGAAGACCAAAAATAATTTTAAAAATAGCTTGCCAGGCATATTTCTCTGCATCTCGTTAGGTACATAATGTAGAAATCACACGACATAAACTAAAGTTATTAGATAAATGCTACACGCTGAAATGCACAAGATAAGTTGGTTTATTTAAGCAAGGTATTTACAGTGATAAATACAGCTTATTTTCACATGAATGCATTTCCTGATGGCATGTGTAAAAGTGTCATATTTCACCATCTGACCCGATCACCAGAGTTGTGGATCGGCTCTGTGTTCTTGTCTCGACCATGCCATTAGGCCAAGCCACCCATATATTTACTTCTGTGCTTTTCCTTGTTCTTCTGCCTCCGCCCCCTTTTGTAACAACACCCCACCACCACCACAATTAGCGTTGTCACCAAGTTCTCTAGTTTATTTTTTTCTCATAAAGTGCCCCCAAAATGTTGACTGTTTAAGTCAAATTTCTCTAATCAGTTTACGGTTTTCATTTGCCTCTTGTAGGACATGCTAATTGGTTTTCTGTCTAACCCTGGCATTCTTTACATTTTCCCCAGATATTGCCTTTAGATGTTGTTCAGCTTGTCTGCTCTTTGTCTACGTTTTCACATCCATTAGTATCTGTAGGCTGCTTTTTTTTTCTTATCACGGAATAAAATTGAATATATATATATATATATATATATATATATATATATATATATATATATATATATATATATATATATATATATATATATATATATATATATATATATATAAAACAGAATGTATGTGTGTGGGTTTGTGGTTGGGGATGTATTGGATGCGTTCGATAACGGTCCATCCGATTGAGATGAAAATTTCTACACGTCTTCCTTTCATTCCCATGCAACCAACTGTCATAGGTTTTGTAGTGTAGCATCATCTATTTACTTATTAACATTTAATAATTAAATTACATGACTTAACATAAGACAAAATATATAAAGGGACATAACTTTTAGTGGCATTGCTATATCTTAGGTTAAGTCCCCTGGCTATAGATAGGTCGGTCGGTCGGTCGGTCGGTCGGATAGATAGATAGATAGATAGATAGATAGATAGATAGATAGACAGACAGACAGACAGACAGCCGGGCAGGGTCGTCAGACAGACAGACAGTCGGGAACGGGAACTTATATGACTACTTATATGAATTAAATGAGATACACCCCATCAGGGGCTGGGCGAAGCCGGGCCTGGTCAGACAGACAGATAGACAGACATACAGACAGACAGATAGATAGATAGATAGATAGATAGATAGATAGATAGATAGATAGATAGATAGATAGATAGATAGATAGATAGATAGATAGATAGATAGATAGATAGATAGATAGATAGATAGACTGAATAGAAGTCAGATCTTAGTCAGATATGACTGAGCTACCGTATGACAGTAGACAGTACTACCTGCTTTCTGTCAGCGCCGAATGTTGGGCGGCGCTTACCAAACCCGACACTTCACATTGTGCCAACGGCTTCGGGCGGAAGAGCGCAATTGGGAGGGTACTAGCCTTATCCTGGTGCGAGGAAATGCAACCCAAAGACAAAATAAGTCATGGCAGGGCAGACCAGGCCCTAAGCCTTGGTTGGCAGCTGGTCTAGGATCGAAGCTCTGACAGGCGGACAGTTAGAGCATTGCTTTGCTGATCCGGCAGCTTCTGCAGCTTGTCTTGTTCCAGATTATAGGTGTCAACTTTCCTCTGGAGTGAACTAGGCAGGCCGAGAGAGGGATCATGCTGCATGGGCAACACATGGTTTCTTTATTTTAGCCCATGCTTTGTGCTATGGAGAGGCAATAACTCCATCCCTGACGGGTTATAAGTCCTTGTCAGTTGGCGTAGACATGGGGCGCCACGCGTTGCCTCTGACGGTGGGAGACACCTACATGTGTCACTGATCAGCTACCGCCCGCCTCAAGCTGGGCACCCCCCAGCCAATTGGGTGCTGATCCGCCACAGCCTGCCTGCTTCAATGGGTGCTTGGGGCTAGGACAAAACCTGAATCGCAGGCTGTAAAACCAATGCACCAGGTACTAATAAAAATAATAGAAACCTCAAGCTACGGCTTTCAACCTGGAACGTGAGAACTATGTGTCCAGGAATTTCCACTGACTTGACAAATATTGACGCTGTGAGAAAAATGTCTGTGATTGATGCTGAACTCAGTCGTCTTAACATTGATATTGCTGGCCTGCAGGAGACTCGCCTCTCTGAGGAAGGGTCACTCAGGGAAAACAATTACACCTTTTTTTGGAAGGGAAGAGGGCAGGCAGAAAAAAGGCAACATGGTGTGGGCTTTGCAGTGAAGAATTCGCTACTGGGAATGATTGATATCCCAGCTGGAGGTAATGAAAGATTATTATCACTGCGCTTGGCAACCTCTTGGGGATTTGCCACCATTCTCACTGCATATGCACCGACACTCGCTTCCTCTGATGATGTGAAGGATACGTTCTATGAGCAGCTAGACTATGCGATCAAGGCAGTTCCAAAATCCGACTACATTTATATGCTTGGTGATTTCAATGCTCGTGTGGGCAAGGACTCGAGTTCATGGCCAGTGTGCCTTGGAAAATACAACATCGGTCGCATGAATGATAATGGGCAAAGGCTGCTGGAGCATTGCACTAGAAACGACCTATGTATCACAAACTCCTTTTTTAAAACAAAAGAGATGCATAAGGTCACATGGAAACATCCAAGATCCAGCCATTGGCATCAGCTGGACTTCATTATCACACGGAGACAACATCTGAACCATACATCATTAACTCGAAGTTACCACAGTGCTGACTGTGATACAGATCATTCTTTGGTTGTTGCAAGGGTTAGACTGAGACCAAAGAGAATCTACACAGCTAAACACAAGTCTAGCCCCAGGATTAATATTACTAACACTCACGATCCTGGAAAGTGCTTTGAATTTCAACAGCAACTTGAAGACGCTTTCAATGATACATAAGAAAATTGTATAGTAAATGATAAATGGAGTAAACTTAAGGAAACTATTTATAAAACAGCGGTAGGGGTTTACGGCACTGTGGATCATAAGAGGCAGGACTGGTTTGCGGCAAACAGCCAGATACTGCAGCCCTTGATTGATAAAAAGAAGATAGCTCTCTTAAGAAACAAGGAAAGACAAACGCGTAACACTCTGAGTGAGCTGAAGCAAGCGAGGAAGGATGTACAAAAGGCTGCCAGGCAGTGTGCGAATGACTATTGGATCAAGTTATGTGAGTCCATTCAAATCGCAAGTGATAAGGGAAACATCAGAAGCATGTATGAAGGGATAAAGAAAGCCTGTGGTCCAATGATCAAAAGAAGTGCACCGCTGAAAACCTTGACTGGAGAAATCATCACTGATAAGAAACAGCAGATGGATAGATGGGTCGAGCACTATTTAGAGCTTTACTCAAGTGAGACCAAGCTAGCGGATGATGCCCTCAACGCCATAGAGGCCCTGCCAACTCTTGACCACCTGGACACACTTCCCACCTATAACAGAAGTTAAGTGTGCTATAAATGAGCTTGCATCTGGCAAGGCTCCAGGTAAGGATGGGATTCCAATAGAGGTAATCAGGAGTGGGCAAGACACACTCGCTCTACAGATCCACCAGCTAATAGAGCTATGCTGGCGAGAAGGACAAGTCCCACAGGATTTCAAAGATTCAAACATCATAACGCTGTACAAGAACAAGGGAGATCGGAGCGACTGTAACAACTATAGGGGTATCTCACTTCTGTGTATTGTTGGGAAAGTATTTGCCAGAATTGTCCTGCACAGACTTCAAGTCCTGGGAGATCAAGTCTACCCCGAATCACAGTGCGGCTTCCGTCAGAACCGGTCTACCATTGATATGATATTCTCATTGCGACAGATGCAAGAAAAATGCCGGGAACAAAATCAGCCACTGTTTATTGCCTTCATTGACCTCACAAAGGCATTCGATTTGGTCAGTCGTGAGGGTCTGTTCAAAGCACTAAAGAAGATTGGCTGCCCACCAACTCTTCTGTCCATTGTGGAATCGTTCCACACAGGCATGAAGGGTATAATCAAGTTTGATGGCTCAACTTCAGAAGAGTTTGAAATCAAGAGTGGAGTTAAGCAAGGTTGTGTACTAACCCCCACCCTCTTTGGGAT